>JADLZL010001719.1:0-85029 GCA_015844335.1 Chrysopogon serrulatus | reverse complement strand
ACGCCGTTGTGAAGATTGTGTGTTCGAGGGGAAAATAAAAGATTGCTGATGTAAACGGAATTGATGGGAAGTTTGCTCTCCAGCAGTTTGTTGCCCATGGAAATGGAATGAAGCTACTTGCAAGATGAGCACAAATCAGGGAACGATGGAGATTGGAGAGTGTTCATCTTCAGTGATTGAGATGGATTCTGCACTTCTACTACGGTCTACGGGGATTCAGGCAACGACGAAGCTCACATATTCCAGGATTTTCACTAAAGCGACGGAACATGCTCCTCGACCGATATGCAAGCCGGCAAGGACTAAAAATTCTTATACAAAAATAAAGATACAGACATTAATTCGGCGTACTCAAGCTACAAAGAATTAGATGAAGATTTTATAGATTATATTTTTGACACCGAAATAGTCTCAAACGAAAAAGTTTCTAACTAAAAAGCTCATTGATTCTACAAATTTATACTACAGTGTGGGAATATGAGAGAGATGGTGGAAATGTATCAGTACAAGCAGGACATATGAGCCACGGAGGGTAACGTAGGCTGAGAGCCTGAGAGAATGTGGGCGTCACTGCGCTCCATTGGAACGCAGAAATTTCACCAAAATTACATGAGAATTTCACAAAAATCCAAAGAATATTTTATAGAGTTGTCTTCATATTTGCAAGGCCATTCTTTCTGGTAACAATGTAAAACTCTTGTACAGACTTGACAAGGTCATTCTTTCTTGTAACGATGTGAAACTCTTGACAAGGGCATTTAGAAGCCTGCTTCCTGCGAGTGAACTACTAAATACTGCTTCTTCAGAGTGAAATTGGTCTAACGATTCAGAAACATGAGAGTGAAATTGGTCTGCCGATTCAGAAACATGCTCGATGTAGTTCTACAGCAGGGACTAGTTCCTGAGATGAGCTGGCGTTTCCAAGTTTGATTTTGGCGTTTCCAAGTTTGATTTTGCTGCCTATCATCCTTTCTACTGCATGCTTCTTGATCTATCTCCTTGATTCACAATAACTAGCAATCTGAATCAGTAATAACTAGCAACCCGAATCATTAGTAATAAACACAATGAGTAGCAAAAACCCAGAGAACCAAACATGTTTTAAGTACTAGTTTTGCAAAACCGAGTCAAAAACTGAGATGGCCAGAACCTGAAGTGAACATTAGTAGAAGCAGTAAACAGCCAGAACCTTGAGGTGCCAAAGAAAACAGCTAATTGGACTATTTCTAAACAATTTCATCTTAGGCACGAATTTAAGTTCAAAGATAACTTATTCATGAATACACCATATTGGTGCACAAAGACAGTTTTAGGTAGAACACATAGGGACACAACCGGTCCATGATGAAACCAAATGCCACGACGCAAACCACACAACGACACAAACCACGAGATGGACTTTCAGATAAGTCACCCTGAACAGCCAAGACAAGACCCACCAGACGACCCAATCAACCAGGCGCAGGAGTAGCTTTGACAACTGATGGCTTATTACTGAATTGATGGCTTATTACTGACCACCACGGAGACGAAGCACCAGATGGAGGGTGGACTCCTTCTGGATGTTGTAGTCAGCGAGGGTGCGGCCATCCTCCAGCTGCTTGCCAGCAAAGATGAGGCGCTGCTGGTCTGGGGGGATGCCCTCCTTGTCCTGGATTTTTGCCTTCACATTGTCAATGGTGTCCGAGCTCTCAACCTCCAGTGTGATGGTCTTGCCAGTGAGGGTCTTCACAAAAATCTGCATGCCACCCCTCAGGCGGAGCACCAGGTGGAGCGTGCTCTCCTTCTGGATGTTGTAGTCTGCGAGGGTGCGGCCATCCTCCAGCTGCTTGCCAGCGAAGATCAGACGCTGCTGGTCCGGGGGAATGCCCTCCTTATCCTGGATCTTGGCCTTCACATTGTCGATGGTGTCAGAGCTCTCAACCTCAAGGGTGATTGTCTTGCCAGTGAGGGTCTTGACAAAAATCTGCATCCCACCCCTCAGGCGGAGAACCAGGTGCAGAGTGCTCTCCTTTTGGATGTTGTAGTCAGCAAGGGTGCGGCCATCCTCCAGCTGCTTGCCGGCAAAGATGAGGCGCTGCTGGTCCGGTGGGATGCCTTCCTTGTCCTGGATCTTGGCCTTCACGTTGTCGATGGTGTCCGAGGACTCCACCTCAAGGGTGATGGTCTTGCCAGTGAGGGTCTTCACAAATATCTGCATACCACCCCTCAGGCGGAGCACCAGGTGGAGGGTGCTCTCCTTCTGGATGTTGTAGTCTGCGAGGGTGCGACCATCCTCCAGCTGCTTGCCGGCGAAGATGAGGCGCTGCTGGTCCGGTGGGATGCCTTCCTTGTCCTGGATCTTGGCCTTCATGTTGTCGATGGTGTCCGAGGACTCCACCTCAAGGGTGATGGTCTTGCCAGTGAGGGTCTTCACAAATATCTGCATACCACCCCTCAGGCGGAGCACCAGGTGGAGGGTGCTCTCCTTCTGGATGTTGTAGTCCGCGAGGGTGCGGCCATCCTCCAGCTGCTTGCCGGCGAAGATGAGGCGCTGCTGGTCCGGGGGGATGCCTTCCTTGTCCTGGATCTTGGCCTTGACGTTGTCGATGGTGTCAGAAGACTCCACCTCGAGGGTGATGGTCTTGCCGGTGAGGGTCTTCACGAAGATCTGCATCTGCAGAGGATAATCAAACAACAGGGTAAGTGTACAGCAGTAGAGCAAGGAGAAAATGAAGTGTATAGCAGTAGTGCAAGGAGAAAATGAAAAGCAACAACAAACCGATAAGTATATGGAACACAACAATGTCACGTGATCAACAAACAGTAGCAGCATGTCACCAGCCAGGTACATAAAGATAGGTACAATACAAGCATGCATGTTCAACAGATTGATGCCAAAGAATTATCGAACATATATCTCATCTATATAAGCATGCATACCAACAAAAACAGGAGGATATATATAAGCATGCATACCAACAAAAACAGGAGGATACATGTTAACAGGTAAAAGCTGTTGCCTCAACTACATACAAGTCTTCATGTACAAATAATATCAGGAGGATAATGAATGCGAATCATGTAACTAAAGCCTCACGAGAAACTGCAGCATACATCTTCAGACTATCAAAGCACATATCTAGCAATCAATTAATCAATACTAACTGTGAACATACATCAAGCAGATAAAAATTAAATAAGCCCATGAGCTAGTTTAGGTGATTATTTGACTCCGATCTAGAGGGGCAAAGCAACAAAACTGATCCTAGACAAATCAGTCAGGCGCAGAAATCAGGCGCACCCATCTAGTTCCATAAGGACAAGGATCGTAGATGCAGGGACGGATTGCAATGCAAAAAGGCTGAACAAAAACTGGGTTGTCTACATGTATCCGCACCGGGAATCAAATAAAAACAACTAACGCAGTAATATAAGCCAAATAAATAATTATATCACGAGAACGATTCATATATCTAGTAGTCGCCTAGAAGTCGGCCGTAGTTCCCAGATCATCATCAAGTCATCAAAGAACTAATCACCCCCTCCCCCAATAATTCGCACGAGCATGATAATCAAGTCAGTGGAATCTATCAAATCGACACAAAAGTTCTAACCCTAGCCATGAGGCATCCACGAACAGAAGCGACGAGGATCCCGAACCCTAAGTCTTAACCATCGATCGGATCTAGAGTATGGAGAGAGACGAGAGAAAGAGGAGAATCGATCGCAGATCTTCGGCACAGGAGAGTATCAATCACCGTACGTACCTCTTGAGGCGGGGAAGGGATCGACGAGGCTCGAGAGAGAAGGGATTGGGAGGGGCCGGATTTTGTTGTTCGCGAGAGAGGGGGGATTGGGGAGGGGTAGCTATTTATTATGGCTGGCGGTGCCGGTGAGTCCCGTCACCCGTGACGGTCCCATCCCGTTCCGTTCCGTTCCAGTTGTCCCCGCAAGGCCACAACTACCGCGCAGTTTCCGGAAGCCGCCTACTCTTACGTGGCTACACGTAATGTAAGCGGTACTGTGTCCTTTTGATAAGAAACGCCGGTGCCTCATGTACACTAGCTTGTTGAGTGCATTGAGGGACACATAAAAGGTTTCATCTAGGCATACTACACAACCAACATTTCCCTTGAATTGGCCTGACAATGCAAACGATAAATAAATGCATAACGTATTCACTATTCTGATTATTTTGCTAAGGAACACACTACCAATATGCTCATGATTCAGAATGTGCTGTTTGAATACTTGGATACGGCAAATAATAGTAATACCATAACCAACGCCCTTCCGGCCTTCCTCAACGCGGCCCTCAACCCATATTCACTGACGGGTGTGGCCCGCCAACTGGAAGATATTTTTTTCTTTTCCATTCATACATCATTCAATCGTGGAATTAGTAATTATCAAAAAATCGTGGAGTTAGTAATGAGATTTATCAACCTACTAATCAACCTATCAACCTACTAATGCACCAAATTTTCTTTCCTACGTCCACACGCGAAAAACGTCCCCCACTGAGGAGCCCGTCTTGATCCACGCAATCAATTGTACCCAGAAAAACAACACAATTAGAATCGACAGCCTAGATTCGATTTGAATCATTCTCTCTCCTTACTCATACACATCCGACGGTCCGGATCAAAAGTGTCACACATCCTCCCTTCCACCCTCAATCCCCCCGCCGCGCGGCTGCACGCCAATCACACGAGGAATTTTTCTTTCCTTTCCTCCCGCCGATGGCCGATCCTCGCGTCAACGTCAATCACCGCCAGCCTCCGGCAACCTCCGCACGTCAAGCCTCAAATCGATCGTGGCCTCGGCGCCTTTGCGGCACCACCGCACGTCATGCCTCAAATCGATTGCGGCCTCGGCCAAGACTTTGCAACCCGTTGGAAGATCACGGCGGCCGCCGGCGGCGGCGGATCATGATCGCATCGGGCGGGCGGCGATCGGCGGCGGCGTCGCCGCCTCGAACACGACCGCACATGATCTTGACGGGGCACCGCCGATCCGGCGAGAACTAAGCTATCCACTGCACGCGGTGAAGTTCGTCGCGTCGTATAATATATTGCCAGTACTGTTGTGTTCTATTATTACTTGTATATAAATAGTATATTGCCAATACTTTCGTTGTCAGCTATAACAAATTAAATCTCACCCGCTAGGTAATTCTTTTCAGATTCAGATGGTACTGCGATTGCTCTTTGATTTTGCCTTTTATTTACTTTTTTCGGTATCTTTTAGTCTCTAAATAAAATTGTTTACTCTAGGCAGGTATGTTTACAACCTTACACTGTCATGTGATCTGTACGTATGCCAATGCTGATTAGCTATATATCTGCAATATACTATTTATGTAATATATAATTTTAGCATATATGCCCAATACAATTCTTATGTTTCGTGTGTTTGTTAATTGCGTATTTGACAATTTCACTCAGCTTGTCTAATTGATCTTTGACTGTTATCTAACTAGGCGTTAGCCAAAAATAAATGGGTACACCAATGTGGCAGAACCTTCTAAATTATATGGCCCACAAGCACCGACATTGTACTAAAGACCTTTGTCGGCCGCACTTGAGTACCACATAACCTAGAATGTTCCGTCGGGTGAACCCCGATAAACCACAATTCCTCCGGGATCGATACTTACGAGAGACATCACAAGTATTACAACAATTTTCATACAAAATACCGGAGTAGCGGAAGACTTCCAATAACTTAATTTACAAACTTTTGTCAAACTTATACAAACCCGAGTAGCATTATTACAAAACAAATGGAAGTATCATTACTTAACTTTATTACACTCACGCAACGAAAGTGCCCCCGCCCACGGGCCACACAATCTATTCCTCGTCAGTCACTTCATCGACGACCGTCATGCGGCAAAGGCGTAACACACTTGCTCACGCGGTTCACCTGCAACAGGGGTTAAACAAACCCTGAGTACAAAAAGTACTCCGCAAGACTTACCCGACCAAAAATTGGGGAGAAGACTCGGAATCTTTGGCTAATAGGAATCAAGGTAAGGCTTTAGCAAGATCAAATGACACCTTTGCAAAAAGAGACTAAGCCAATCCTTACCGTACTACATCAATCACTTGTCAACCATGTATCGGATTCAAATCTTTCCATCACCAACTTTCATGATTACTACGATGCCGGGACTCGGATCACGGCTCCCATATCGTGGAGCACCACGGCGATTCGAATCGCTTTATATACCCAAATTGGGGCTTCCTAGCCACACGATGTATGCAGGGCCGAGCATCTCACATACATCAACTCACACTTGCATTTCTCCGCACGAACGGGTCCTAGCCACGAGAGTACAAGTACACCACCTTCCTACGCCGTCGGTCCACAACCGTCGACGGGTATACCCGTAGTATGGGTACACGCTACTTCCCGTGCGGTTGTCCGTTCTCGCATGGATCATACAAGGGAGCTTACCGCCATTAGCATGCGACTAGTACTATCCAATAACCTCATGATCCTGGGGCCAAACAACGGACGATCCTTAACCGACACAAGTGGGCGACACTACATCGGGGCAATAGCCCCTCCCGATGCAAGTCACTCCACCGACGTCTCGAGTTACTCATCATCATGTTCTTGTTGTATACCATTGACCCCGTCGAACAAGGATAAACAACAAGCAACATCGGGTTTTTAAATAAATTCCCTTCGGGGGAGTATAGTTCTCACACTTTTGAAAAACAGGTTTATTTATAAAGCCTATGCTATCAGCCAGAGCGAAAGCGTATACTAAGCATTTTATAAATCAAAACAGGTATCCGAGGATAATATATCAAGGTACGATAAATGCATCAAAGTAGGGTATCACACAACTACACCTAATGCATCACATCATCAACATACGATATAAAAAAGATTTTCGAAATACAAGGAAGGGTCCGAATGCATCCGGGGCTTGCCTTGGGGCTCGACGAAGTTAGGAGCAATGATGACACTTTGTTGAGATCGGGGACCAACCTCTTCCGCGCCGAACACCTTCTTCGAGGCGGCACGGCTACGATTGAGATGCATGATTACGATGCGGAATAAAAAAAGAGCATGCGATAATGATGCAACGATTGTTAACCTTTCTTGAGTACAACTTGCCTTCACGGTATAGTTGCACTAAGAAGGTATAGCTAGCGTCGACGACGGCGGGCTACCGATACGAAATCAACATAAAATGCCGAAGGTCATTAGGTTAATGACCTAGGGTCATCACTCAATCCCAAAATCAAGCAACACTAACAGGTGATTAAGGGTGATTACTAATTTATTGACCATTTTTACAGTCGTTGAAAGCCGCTAATTAACTTGCTAATTAGAGATCAATTAAACCCTAATTAATCAAGGATAATTAATTAAACATTAATTAATTAAAGGGTTAATTAAGCATAATACAAAAATTAGTCAAAACATGATCAAACTTTATAATTAAGATCATTATCACCTAATTAGCACACAAAACAAGTTTCATGATTTTTGGATTTATATTTTAATTACTAAAAATCATAGAAGTTGTATTTCTTAATTAAAGAAGCAAATTAAAGCATAATTAAATTTTATTGGAAAACCATGGTTAGTATTTTTCCTGGACAGAACATATCACAAGGAGCACACACATATTTTTTTTTTTTTTTAACTGCCCAAATTTAATTGTAACAAAAAGATGAAATCAGCTTTTGGAAATTAAATTTGGAAAAAGGAAAACAAAAACCTCCTTCGCGGGCCATCACATGCCCGGTCCGGCCCATGACGGCCCAGCCCAGGCACGCGCGCAGCTCCTCCCCCCTTCTTCTCGCCGACATGCCGGGCCCGGCCCCGCCACCCCTTCTCCCTCCCTTCTCCGCTTAAAACCAAGGTGAGGGCGACGCAGGCCGACGTGCTCGCTCGACGAGGCTGATCGACAATGCGAGGGTACCAAGGGAACCTCTACTCGATGGCGAACCCGTTGATGTACTTGGTTGGGTGGATTAGTGGCCGGTGAGGGTACGGCGGCGGCCATGGCGGCTCGGCCGAAAGCGGCCACTCTGGCGCATAAATAAAACGCCATGAGTGAAAAAGAGGGAGCTCGGGGAAGGTAGAGAGCGCTCACCAGGACACGGCGCTCGCGACGGCTCGACCAGAGACGGAGCAGAGGGCGGTGGTTGCGGTGGAGGTGATCTCGGCGGCGTTCGGCCGGCAACGGGGAAGATGACCCCGGGTGTGCGACCTCGGTGGTTTCAAACGACGACGAGTAGCTCCAAAGATGCGCAAGAATGTGGCGGAGCCACGGACGAACGATTACGGGCCAAGCTTGAGTGTGGTGTGCGAATTTCGCAGAGGAGGGAGAACCGGCCGACGGCGAGCGGAACGAAGAAAAGAGGGTGGCGACGGCCGTGGCTTGGCTTTTATAGGGCAAGGATGCGTCGTAGAGGTGGCAAGAGACTTCACGACGTTGGCTAGGTGGTCGGAGGCGCGTGAAAACCGGGAATTCGCGAGAATTTCCACGGCGACGGTGATCGGCCGACCGGCATGGGCGTCGGGCGAGGTGGCCTCCTTCTCCTGTTCATGCACCGTAGCAACTTGTCCCTTCCCTTTTTCTGTGTTCTTCAAATTACTCCAAAATTTTGAATAGAAGTTGAAAATCTCTCAAAATACAGATTGCATAAAAATTATGCTCTACAACTTCTATTAAGGAAGTTTTGTCAGAATCCAAATAATTTTTGAATTACATTTCAAATTTGAAAATGAGCTCAAATTCTAGTATTTGGGATTTCAAAATTACTTTTAAATTTTGAATAAAAGATGAAAATCTCCAAAAATAAAAGTTGTTCCATTTTTCAAGATCTACAACTTTCATGTAGAAAGTTTTTCATGAAACTGAATAATTTTTGAAATGGAGATTAAAACTCAAAAGGGGACACTTTTCAATTTAAAGAACTTTTGAAATTATTTAAAATTTTATTCAAAAGCTTGAAAAACTTTATATACCAAAGTTGTAGAGCTCAAAGAGATGCACAAACTGTATTTTTGGAGTTTTCCCAAATTTTGAATATTTTGAGATGAAACTTAGAAAAGGGATAAAAGGCTTTTGAATTTCAGCTTTTGAAGAAGAACTTCAAATTGGATTTTTGGGCAATTAATTAATGATGTTGTGGCACTTTTCAAACCCAACCAATAACATACTTTCAAAGTACAAACTTCATACTTTAAAATGGTGCCATTGGTTAGCAACTTTTATTTATAAAATTAATTATGGTTAGCTCACCGAAATTGAAAATGAAATTCGAATTCCAACACTTAACCACTAGGGTTAGGGTTTGGGATTCGGATTCCAAATTCAATTTTGGTTCTCGCTTTTACATCCTTTGAATTGTAAAATACGGTTAGGGTGTGAGTCAGGGTTAGCCAAACACTTGTACACACCAAAGTTGCTTTTAGTTGCTCACATTTACAAAACTTGATTAAGCACTTAAGTGAGATTTAAATGGTGTACACATACACATACAATATGAAAAAGCGCAAACAAACCCTAGAAGCATAAACTTGTTTTAGTTACTCTCATTAGGGTTTTCTAATCATGAATGCTCATGCAATGATGATGATGACATGGCAGGTTTAGGCTAACGTAACACCGGGGTGTTACATTATATTCCCCTTAAAAGGAATCTCGTCCCGAGATTCAAAGCTTAGGGCTAAGTAATGGAAAAGGAAACGTGTCAAGCCAACACCTCTTACATGGTTTCATAAGGGAGGTAGAAGGGTTCATATTACAAGTCTCATGTTTTTTGAAAAGTCACAATTCTTAGAAACGAACCGTGACTTAGGAGAAAGAAGGAGGAAACTCCTGAAAGGCTTATTCAAGAATTCCTCGGGGAATACATCGGAAACTCACGGACCACAGTGTATATCCTTGATTTCTTTTATGGGGATTTCATGCTTTTCAACGAAAAGTACGGTTGATGAATGTATGTGATGCACCGAATCAAAATAATGTAATTGCGAGAATGACTGGTGACAGGGAACATACCCATAAAAATAGGTTCTCCTTTAAGAACATCTCCGGTTTGGACATGATATACACGCCCGATCTTCTTCCCGGCATTCACCTTCGGGACATACTGATGATTTACCTACGCCTTGGTTACGATCTGGCTGGTTACCGGATCCTTGTTGGAAGTTGGGATCACTCGTCTTTGGATAAGGACAATATTGAATGAAGTGTCCGGACTCTCCACGCTTAAAACAGGGACCTCTACCGGTGGATGGCGCCCGGGGAGCCGGGTGGAGGGGAGTTCGAATACCCCGGGTATTCGGGCTTCTTTGGGATGGGTTGGGGCAGTAGGGTGAGTGTACACCGTTGCCTGCTGGGCTTCTTTAGCTCTTTGTGATGGGTAGTAATAGGGTTCGTGACTTTGTTGGTCTTTGTGGATAGCGGGATTGCTTTGGTGGGTATCTTTGAGTAGGGTGGAATATAACCTTCCCCTTAAGGCGTTTACGGATTCCGCCCGAGAAAGGTTAGAGGAAGCACGCCGCTCTTCACTCTTCTGTTTAAGCATGGATCTTTCATAAGATATTGCAATATCCACAGACCTCATAAAATGTGGCATTCGGATTTGCGATAAGGTGGGTTTCAACATCACTCTTTAAACCCCGAATAAAACATTTCTTTTTCTTGATGTCCGTATCCACATGTTCCGGTGCATACTTTGTGATAGATGACTAAACAGATTCACATACTTTGCACTACTTGACCGACCACCTTGCTTTATGGCTAGAAACTCTTCCAACTTTGTTTGCATCACCCCGTCGGGAATGAAGTGTTGACAAAAAGCATCTTGGAACATGGCCCAAGTGACTTGTCGACCAACCGGGCGACGTGCGAGAAAATTTGCCCACCATGCGGATCACGGGGCCTCTCAACCTGTTGGGCAAAGAAACTTGGGTTTCAACAAGTCGGGACAACCCTCTAGCAGGTCAAACTTTAGATTTATAATACGGCCGATCATTAGCTTCTAGGGGTTCCTCTGTCCTTGTGAACACCGGGCGACGAGTTTCGATGAAGTCCGCATATGTGATTTCGTCGTGATTACGACGACCATGATTCTCATGTGGTGCATCACGATTTTGTCGACTCATTTCCGTAGCATATACGGGCATTCTCGATGGTGGCATGGACTAAAGCCGCCCGCGGCTTCACCAAGGACGGTGGTGCTTTGGTGGTGCCCGAGGGACCTCACCTCCCTCGTGTGAAGAACCAAAGACGACGAGTGTTGCCGGACATCTGTTATAGACCGGATTATATTTATACACAAGCAAAGCCTATAAGATGGAAATCCTAGGGCTAGCAAGAATAGGATTGATTTTACTTAGCCCAACCACTTTTTAACGGGGATACAAGTTTAAACATGTGAATTAATCATGATGCATGATCGAACCTACGAATCAAGCAAAAGACTTTTTAAAATAACATAAGCATACTTTTATTAATATAGGGCAAAAAGAAAACAACATGATACTCCGCTTAAGACTCTTTTAAATAGCACCTAGAAGGCTACAAGAAAGAATTAAGACGGAGTAGAAGCAATTTGGACCAAATCACATTTAACTTTTAGATCCAAAATATTTTGAAGCTTTTGAAAAGTAATACTGTGAGTATCTTTATAAGTACCGCTCTGATACCCTCTGTGGCAGAACCTTCTAAATTATATGGCCCACAAGCACCTGACATTGTCCTAAAAACCTTTGTCAGCCGCACTTGAGTACCACATAACCTAGAATGTTCCGTCGGGTGAACCCCCGATAAACCACAATTCCTCCAGGATCGATACTTACAGAGACATCACAAAGATTACAACAATTTTCATACAAAATACCGGAGTAGCGGAAGACTTCCAATAACTTAATTTATAAACTTTTGTCAAACTTATACAAACCCGAGTAGCATTATTACAAAAACAAATGGAAGTATCATTACTTAACTTTATTACACTCACGCAACGAAAGTGCCCCCGCCCCACGGGCCACACAATCTATTCCTCGTCGGTCACTTCATCGACGACCGTCATGCGGCAAAGGGCCGTAACACACTTGCTCACGCGGTCACACCGCAAATGGGGTTAAACAAACCCCGAGTACAAAAAGTACTCCGCAAGACTTACCCGACCAAAAATTGGGGAGAAGACTCAGGAATGCTGGCTAATAGTAATCAAGGTAAGGCTTTAGCAAGATCAAATGACACCTTTGCAAAAAGAGACTAAGCCAATCCTTACTGTACTACATCAATCACTTGTCAACCATGTATCGGATTCAAATCTTTCCATCACCAACTTTCATGATTACTACGATGCCGGGACTCGGATCACGGCTCCCATATCGTGGAGCACACGACGATTCGAATCGCTTTATATACCCAGCTAGGGCTTCCTAGCCACACGATGTATGCAAGGCCGAGCATCTCACATACATCAACTCACACTTGCATTTCTCCAGACCAGAACGGGTCCTAGCCACGAGAGTACAGTACACCACCTTCCTACGCCGTCAGTCACAACCGTCGACGGGTATACCCGTAGTATGTGTGACAGAACCGCCCAATTTATACATGATTAAGCATGAACGTTCCGCTAACCACGACGGCACGTACATACTTTCACATGTATAAACCCGGTAGTCCGCCGAGAGTCACGAATGACCTCGGTAAATCAACTTTACAACCAGGATCGTACTCGATTAAGCAAATACATATCATATACTCAGAGTTCGCGGCCAAGAAGTTATTATCATAGTATAAAGAAATGAGTAAAAGTTTAGTCTCAATTCACTTTAAAATAAAACAAAGATTTGAAAAGATTACCAAATCGAAGACTTGAGTGATAGTGCTAGCTTAAACGACATCCTCCGATGAAGTATAGATAAGAAGTCTATATAGAGTAGCCGTGCCCACCGGCTTTGAGAGAACGCCACTTGCAAACACGCAATTCACCTGCAACAGGGTGGGATAAAACCCTGAGTACTCAATTGTACTCCGCAAGACTTACCCGTCAGGGAGAAGAAATAAAGGACACCAAGGCTCATGATGGGCTATATGTGGAGTTTGATGGCTAGCATCATTTGCAGAAAAGCTACTAATGTCATCCTTACTTTAAGTTTTAGTAGCAGTATTACTATTGAGCTATTTAGGACTACATTAGCACCTTTCTACATCATGTCATTTTAATCATAGTAACCATAGTTTGTAGATGGGATACCAATCAAAATCCTTACCTCTTCCATCCAAGGTGTTCTTTTATCATTACGTCTCTGCGAAAAGGTATGAGTTTCTCACTATCCGGGAGAGACGGCGATTCGAATCGATTACACCAGCTGGGTAAAGCCCGTATCACACACCCGCACAGGTTTGTACATCACCCGCGCGAATCACCGTTCACTCTATTCGAAAGATAGGATTGAACCGTTGCGCAAAACTCATGGTCCTCGAGCCTCACCAGTCAGTACCCCAACGACCCGTGGCCTGTAGTTGCTGCTGGATCTTGGATCGATCCCCTCACAACGTATGCTCTCCTCCCAAGTAATGCTAACGGTTCAATACCTCCCTCGAACGAGCTAATCGGTTTCACGGTCGAAACGAGTTATTCGGGTCATTATTATGTGAAGGTACGTTCAATCTCACACCTAGATCCGTAATACACGGTGCGGTCCTTAATCGACACGCAGACGGAAAAAGATATAGACATACAAGACCTCCATGTCCTGTAGCCTCACCAACACCGAATTCCGTCCGGTCTCCAATTATCATCCACCTCATGGTTAAGGATATCACATATATATCCCGTAGTATCAAGTAACCATCCTATATCTCGCGGGAGACAGGAAATCACCCGACTTCTATCGGTCTACGCATGGCTAAGCATTTAGGGAAAACGTCCTACACATACTAGTGGGATAGTATCTGGAAATAACTGTAGATCAAGGTGATCATGCGGCAACGGTTTCACCCAAATCCTATTTACGTAATGCACATTACACTAGACTTAAGGTGTAATAAAGTATTTATAAAACAGGGAGATTGGGTTATGCTCCGGGGCTTGCCTGTGTTGCAGGGAAGGTTAGCAGTTAATCTTTATCATCGACATCTTCCGTGGAATCACCCTATCGCAACTGGATCCTCACGAACCTTCTTCGGAACTTGATCATCGCGATCCTTCTTCTCTCACGTGCACTACACGTAATGAAATGATGCATGCTCAATGCGATGCGTGACATGATGTATGATGAGATGATTTACTTAGATAATAATAAAGGAAAGCTACATAAGGTTCCATGTATGCAATTCTCTTTCTCTGATGATAACACTGTATTATCAAGTTTGTTTTTAATCTTTACAGAGTAGGTGCATATCTCTTCTCTGAAGAATTTACCACAAAACTTGCAAGCAACCACTCATTTAGCTACTATAGGTCTATCATGATCATTATCATTAATGAATCAAGTTGCCAAAGATCATTTGGGTTGCATGATCTAAGGTCTACAATCAATCCAAAAGTCACACCAGCAACACACGTTTAACTCCTTCCAAGAGCTATAACAGGGAAGTATCAAGATTATTATTGAACCAATTAGTGACACTATTAATTGAGGTTGGGTATTACTTAGTCAAGTTTAAGATGTCTTAGACATGATAAGTTATATCACTAAAGTTACTAACCCTATTCCTTATGCATACAAGATCACAAGGATGGAGGCAATCAACTTAGAATAAGAACAGAAACAAGGCAGCAGCATAACATCTTCTTTTAGCTATAATTGAAGCTCTAGACATCCAAAAGAAGTGTTCTTAGACTTTTTGGAAAGGTTATAAAGTTGTCTACAACTTTGTTATAATCATCTCAGATTGATTCAATTACTAAAAGGGCCAAACAACTCAGATAATTAATTCTGTCCAGAGGTTGGACAGAACTAGATCCTGAATTTAATATTTTCATGGCCAGAGCTAGAGATCACCAAAATTAATGATTCAAGACAATTTGAAAAGTTTATGAAAAACACCACAACTCTCTAGTTATGACCAAAAGGTGATTCACAAGTTACATAGCTCAAAGAGTAACATCTTCCAGATTAGGACAGAAAATAAACAAAAGCTGATAGGTAATTTATAAAATTCATAACTCTTAGATTAGCAGGCCTAACATTATAAAATTCTAGGACAAGCAAGATATGAAAGTTAACTACAACTTTGGTATTCAACATTGTCTCAGAAAATATCATTATCACTATGAAGTGATCACCACAACAGAAACTGCACATGCAGTTATTTTCAGAATTCTAGCAAAACAAGTTTCCCCTTTTGACCTTTATCTAAGAGCACACATGTATGAGCTATTTAAATAGCTTCAACCACCATTACATGATCATACAATACTCAGCTCAGATCAAACATAGAAAAACATCACAAGAACCATGTATCTACTCATTCTCTACATAAGCATGTCCTTAACTTATATATAAAGGCTATTTATATTATTTTTTAAGTGGTATTTCAAACATCTAATTTGGACTTGATATTTTTATAGGTGAAAGATAATATTAAATCATGACAATTGCAGAAGTATCACATGCTCAAGTTTTATAAGTTAATTATTACAAAAATAACAAATGTTAATTACCAACAAGCATGTGAAAGCAAGTTAAATGTAAAACTCAATATTTTCTATAACATATGGCCATGTTAAGTGTTATTAGGGTTAAATAACATCATGCAAAGGTAGTGGAAACATATTTCCCATTTTTTGCATTTTTATTTCAATTATAATTTATTTAAAACTATCCACTAGGCATTAAGCAAGATAGTTCAATAACTCAGTGACATATGCTCAATAAATCCTGAAATTGTTACCCAAGCATTCACATCACATAAATGGCCTATCATAAAATTTTCACACCAATTGGTGCAATACACAAGCAGTTATGAAATTAACAAGAGCAACTCTATTTAATAAAGAACAAAAATTACAGCAAAAACTTTAAACTTAAACATACTATATTATGACTTCACTGCATAGATTTATTTACAAGGATTCCAAAACATCCTCATTTGCTATTTTATGATTTTTCTACAATTTATTATGAATTTCCAAAGTTTCAGCCATAATATGCATAAAAGAAAAAGGAAAAAGAAAAACAGCACTGTGCAGAACTATTCATATGAGTCATTTACTTCGCAGATAACCCCCTGGCTGTTGTTGAATTTGAACGCGAAGCCCTTGGCGCAACTCAGAACAGGGGAGGCTTCGGAAATCGACGACTCCGGCGATGGTGGTGCTTGCTGGCAGCTAGGGAGAGGTGGGGAAGCATGGGGGTGCCTGTGCTCACTCGTTGGCGGCCGCGGATTGTTATGTGGTGGCCCGAGACGTCCTAGCCGCGGCGGAGGTGAAGCTCGACGGCCATGGCGGCTCGCCGAGACGTGAACCGGCGGCGCGGCCGATTTCGGCGACCGCAGTCTGCGATTGGTGGCTTGGGAGAAAGGTGGGGAGGTGGTGAAGCTGTGCATGCGAGCTGTGAGGTGGCGAGGGAGTGTGCAACTCGAATTTGGCCGGCGGAGAGAGGTTCTGCACGACGATTTTATGCCGGGAAAGAAAACGATGGCGGCGGCACGGTGCTCTAGCATTTATGGGCATGGCGAGCTCCGAGAGATAGCCAGCTGCCTCACGAGTACCTCCACGCGGCCAGCACGGCGTGGCTGCGCGCGCGCGAAGCACGGGGAGACCGTTGCAGTGGCGGCGGTGCACAGTGGAAAGAAGGAAGGCGAACGGCGGCGAGCTGGCGGCCTCCTGGCGGCAGTATGGGCGACGGCATGGGCGGGAACGAGCTCTCCAATCTCCTCTAGACAACGCGACATGATCTATTCATTGGCTACGGCGTGGCAGCAGCGGCGAAGTGGCAGACGGCACATCGACGATGACATGAAGCTGCCATTTCTGTTGCAAAAACAGTGACTGAAACCGCTATCTTTGCTGCTCTCTATCTCCCTGATCAGTTGATCAAAAGGCAAACCAGTGGCACCGTGGTATACTCCTATAAGTATACTCCAACTTTGATTAAGGAAACACAAGCTACTTCTCAGCGGTTTGTAGACTACCAGTCATCAAACACGAGTAAAAATAAACTGAGCACACCTTATTCAGTTAAGCAGAGTTCATCACAGTGATTAGCAAAGTTTTAGCATTTATTTAAAGAGTAACCAACTATCATTATGCTCAACCAATTCGATGATACTCAAGTATAAACTTTGTACTAACAATCAATGAATTAGATTCCAAAATTTTATTTGTGAAAAACTATTCTAATCAGCCCTGAAAATTGAATCTAATTTCTGAAATCCCAGACACAGAAAAAATTCTAAGTGAACTTTCCAATTAATATTGAATTCAGTTTTAAATGCACCTTTTGAGCAAGTTAAAAAGAGATTTAGCCCTGGATCCTTAAATAAAGTTTGTAGCTTAGACTTTATACTACAACTTTTATTTAGAGGTTAACCCCAAAAAGTGAAGAAAACATGTACTCGCATTTAAAGCCATTTAGCAATATGATAAAAACTCAAACAACATTTTCATCACACGTGGGCACATTTTAGCAAAATTATCAATACAGACCCTACACCACATTTAATTTTAAACATTCTAATCCATTTTTTAGATTATTTGTCAAACATATATGTTGCACACATAGTCCTCACATTATCACATGCTTATGATATTATGCATAATGATGCTTATGCTTTATGAAATGCAATGCAAAACATGATTAACACCTAGGGTGTTACAGTATGGGTACACGCTACTTCCCGTGCCGGTTGTCCGTTCTCGCATGGATCATACAAGGGAGCTTACCGCCATTAGCATGCGACTAGTACTATCCAATAACCTCATGATCCCAGGGCCAAACAACGGACGATCCTTAACCGACACAAGTGGACGACACTACATCAGGGCAATAGCCCCTCCTGATGCAAGTCACTCCACCGACGTCTCGAGTTACTCATCATCATGTTCTTGTTGTATACCATTGACCCCGTCGGAACAAGGATAAACAACAAGCAACATCGGGTTTTTAAATAAATTCCCTTCGGGGAGTATAGTTCTCACACTTTTGAAAACAGGTTTATTTATAAAGCCTATGCTATCAGCAGAGCGAAGCGTATACTAAGCATTTTATAAATCAAAACAGGTATCCAGGATAATATATCAAGGTACGATAAATGCATCAAAGTAGGGTATCACACAACTACACCTAATGCATCACATCATCAACATACGATATAAAAGATTTTCGAAATACAAGGAAGGGTCCGAATGCATCCGGGGCTTGCCTTGGGGCTCGACGGTTAGGAGCAAATGATGACACTTTGTTGAGATCGGGACCAACCTCTTCACGCCCACACCTTCTTCGGGCAAGACGGGCTATTACGATTGAGATGCATGATTACGATGCAAAGAATAAAAGAGCATGCGATAATGATGCAACGATTGTTAATCTTTCTTGAGTACAACTTGCCTTCACGGTATAGTTGCACTAAGAAGGTATAGCTAGCGTCGACGACGACGGGCTACCGATACGAAATCAACATAAAATGCCGAAGGTCATTAGGGTTAATGACCTAGGGTCATCACTCAATCCCAAAATCAAGCAACACTAACAGTGATTAAGGGTGATTACTAATTTATTGACCATTTTTACAGTCGTTGAAAGCCGCTAATTAACTTGCTAATTAGAGATCAATTAAACCCTAATTAATCAAGGATAATTAATTAAACATTAATTAATTAAAGGGTTAATTAAGCATAATACAAAAATTAGTCAAAACATGATCAAACTTTATAATTAAGATCATTATCACCTAATTAGCACACAAAACAAGTTTCATGATTTTTGGATTTATATTTTAATTACTAAAAATCATAGAAGTTGTATTTCTTAATTAAAGAAGCAAATTAAAGCATAATTAAATTTTATTGGAAAACCATGGTTAGTATTTTTCCTGGACAGAACATATCACAAGGAGCACACACATATTTTTATTTTATTTTTAACTGCCCAAATTTAATTGTAACAAAAAGATGAAATCAGCTTTTGGAAATTAAATTTGGAAAAAGGAAAAACAAAAACCTCCTTCGCGGGCCACTGCGCGGCCCGGTCCGGCCCATGACGGCCCAGCCCAGGCACGCAGCAGCTCCTCCCCCTTCTTCTCGCTGACATGCCGGGCCCGGCCGCCAGCCCCTTCTCCCTCCCTTCTCCGTTTAAAACCGGTGAGGGGCGACGGCAGCGGCCGACGTGCTCGCCGGCGAGGGCCACCGACAAATGGCGAGGGTACCAAGGGAACCTCTACTCGATGGCGAACCCGTTGATGTACTTGGTTGGGTGGATTAGTGGCCGGTGAGGGTACGGCGGCGGCCATGGCGGCTCGGCCGAGCCGGCCACTCTGGCGACAAATAAAACGCCGCCGGCCATGAGTGAAAAGAGGGAGCTCGGGGAAGGTAGAGAGCGCCACTGTGACACGGCGCTCGCGACGGCTCGACCAGAGACGGAGCAGAGGGCGGTGGTTGCGGTGGAGGTGATCTCGGCGGCGTTCGGCCGGCAACGGGGAAGATGACCCCGGGTGTGCGACCTCGGTGGTTTCAAACGACGACGAGTAGCTCCAAAGATGCGCAAGAATGTGGCGGAGCCACGGACGAACGATTACGGGCCAAGCTTGAGTGTGGTGTGCGAATTTCGCGAGGGAGGGAGAACCGCCGACGGCGGAACGAAGAAAAAGGGTGGCGGCAGGCCGTGGCTTGGCTTTTATAGGGCAAGGATGCGTCGTAGAGGTGGCAAGAGACTTCACGACGTTGGCTAGGTGGTCGGAGGCGCGTGAAAACCGGGAATTCGCGAGAATTTCCACGGCGACGGTGATCGGCCGACCGGCATGGGCGTCGGGCGAGGTGGCCTCCTTCTCCTGTTCATGCACTGTAGCAACTTGTCCCTTCCCCTTTTCTGTGTTCTTCAAATTACTCCAAAATTTTGAATAGAAGTTGAAAATCTCTCAAAATACAGATTGCATAAAAAATTATGCTCTACAACTTCTATTAAGGAAGTTTTGTCAGAATCCAAATAATTTTTGAATTACATTTCAAATTTGAAAATGAGCTCAAATTCTAGTATTTGGGATTTCAAAATTACTTTTAAATTTTGAATAAAAGATGAAAATCTCCAAAAATAAAAGTTGTTCCATTTTTCAAGATCTACAACTTTCATGTAGAAAGTTTTTCATGAAACTGAATAATTTTTGAAATGGAGATTAAAACTCAAAAGGGGACACTTTTCAATTTAAAGAACTTTTGAAATTATTTAAAATTTTATTCAAAAGCTTGAAAAACTTTATATACCAAAGTTGTAGAGCTCAAAGAGATGCACAAACTGTATTTTTGGAGTTTTCCCAAATTTTGAATATTTTGAGATGAAACTTAGAAAAGGGATAAAAGGCTTTTGAATTTCAGCTTTTGAAGAAGAATTTCAAATTGGATTTTTGGGCAATTAATTAATGATGTTGTGGCACTTTTCAAACCCAACCAATAACATACTTTCAAAGTACAAACTTCATACTTTGAAATGGTGCCATTGGTTAGCAACTTTTATTTATAAAATTAATTATGGTTAGCTCACCGAAATTGAAAATGAAATTCGAATTCCAACACTTAACCACTAGGGTTAGGGTTTGGGATTCGATTCCAAATTCAATTTTGGTTCTCGCTTACATCCTTTGAATTGTAAAAATACGGTTAGGGTGTGAGTCGGGGTTAGCCAAACACTTGTACACACCAAAGTTGCTTTTAGTTGCTCACATTTACAAAACTTGATTAAGCACTTAAGTGAGATTTAAATGGTGTACACATACACATACAATATGAAAAAGCGCAAACAAACCCTAGAAGCATAAACTTGTTTTAGTTACTCTCATTAGGGTTTTCTAATCATGAATGCTCATGCAATGATGATGATGACATGGCAGATTTAGGCTAACGTAACACCGGGGTGTTACAACCAACAGACGCACGCACGCAGTTCAGTGATATAGGGCGTGATTGGTTGCCCGCATACAACCCAGCCTGGCCAACCGGATGCAGGATTTGCATGTTTGGATGCCTGGATTCGTGTTTGGGCCTGGCTGCGCGGATGCAACACCAGCCGCCTGGCCTGGCTGCGCGGAAACGAAATTAGAATCCGTTTCCGGCGGGCCTGGCTGGCGCGGGCTCAGCGCTGGCTTGTCTGTCTCTAGGCGCATGCAAGACATAGGAGCAAGTAGGCCAACCAATCAAAGTTTTGTGCTGGGCCAGGAGGAATAGAAACACCAACCAATCAAGTGAACATGCATGCAGGGAACCTGGCTCTCCGGGGCCTGGCTGTCGGATGCAGGCCAGGCTGCCCAGCGATGGCAACCAATCACGCCCATAACAAACATCCAAACACCAGGTGAAGCTTCCAGTGAGTAGCAGAGGGAGGAAAGGAACAGGAAACAAAAGCGAGTACAGCGCGAGAATAAGAGCTCAACAAACCATCGAGGAAAGGGAGGAAAGGAATTGAACGGGAAGCAATATGAATACCGAGCGCGGCGAAAGGCCAAATCAAATTCGCTTTCAAAACCACTACATCAGCCAGGCCATTCGGCAGGTAATGCTTTCGATATGATAACACAGTGGGCGGAGCGCAACCAGCATATGGGGCAACTCCATTAATCGTTCTTCAAATTTATATTGATGCTCAAAAACAATTAAAAATACAATGAATATTTATTGTTGTCATGTCCATCCCAATGATAAAACCGTTGCGTTAGCACGGGCATTATACTAGTTAATTACTAAGTAGGCAAAAATAAACATCAAATGTTTATCAAAAACAGAGAAAAGGAACGCTATGTAATTATTTACATTTTCTCTTATTTTGTTATGACTATATGACACTGTAAAATACTATGAATTAGTGTTGGCAATAATATGACAATGTATAATTAAACTTGTATCTTCATTTTTTTTCTCACGTGTCTAAGCACAAAAAATATTTGTTCATAGATATCTTAAGTTTAATTTATAAGACTCAAGCGTTACAATTAAATATCAAGTTTCAAATTCTTCTAAAGACAGTAAAAATCTGTAGTTTGGATTAGAATTCCTAGAAGTAGAGTTGAATATTCATGAACAGAAAGGTATATAAAATAATACCGATCGATATAGTCACATCTCACCTAAGATGAGGTGCGCGTCTGTGTAAATAATTTATGAGAAGAATCCGATCGAGCTCGTGACTTGAACAAATATTCCAGCTACTAGACTCGGATTCGGACTCGACTCCGACTGGAACGCGCGGGGACGTACGACGAGAACGAAGGCGGCGCGCGGGCTCGGGCGCCGACTCCTCCAGTCGGACTTCGACCACGACTTGGAGTTGGAGGCAACTGAACGTCCAGTTATATATATCTCCCAGCGCGCCATGCAAAGCCTCCGTCCATCCAATCCAATCCAGCAGACGCCCACGTAATGGCGGTGCGCGCGAGGGAGCAAGCCGAGAAGGCGTGCCAGCACGCGGAGGAGCTCTTCCTCGCCGGCAACATCCTCGACGCGCACAGGCAGGCCAAGAAGGCCAAGCGGCTCTGCCCGTCGCTCCCGGGCGTGGACAACGCGCTCGCCGCGTACGAGGTCCACGTCCACCACGCCGCCGCCGGGACGGCGGCTGGCGCGCGGTCCTCGGCATAGGCCCCGGCGCCGCCGCCGTCGCCGACGCCACGCAGGACGCCGCCAAGAAGCAGTTCCGGCGGCTGTCGCTCCTCGTCCACCCGGACAAGACCCACTGCGCCGCCGCCGAGAGCGCCTTCAGGCTGCTGCGGGACGCGCACGATGAAGCTCTCGCGCTGCGGAAGAAGCACGATGAGGCTCTTCAAGCTGCCGCCGCCGCCGCCGCCGCCGCGCACGATGCGGATGACAAGCATCCGGCCGCCGCCGCCCAGGCCCAGCCCCAGCCCCAGCCCCAGCCCCAGCCTCCGCAGCCGAAGCCGAAGCCGAAGGTGACGGTGCTGATGATGATGCAGCCGCCGGTGCAGGAGCCGCGCGAGCCCGTCCTCATGTACTGCCCCTCCTGCGAGACCGAGTTCCGCGGCATGGTCGGGCGCCAGGAGCGGCGGGAGGGCATGAGGTGCGCCCGCTGCCCCGCGTGGCTCAACACGCCGTGGCGGACGAAGCCGCCGACGGAAAAGAAGCCTCCGGCGGCGCCGGGGCGGCAGGTGTTCCAGTGCCCCGCCACGTGTCCCGGGTGCGGAGAGCGGTACACGTCCATGGTCTGCGTCGGCCGGTGGTGCCTCCAATGCAAGGCGTGCTCCAAGGCAGCCATGGTCGATGTGCACGGGTCCGATCAGGCCACTGCCTCTATCACAAGGCGTGCCTGAAAACAGGCGATTCGGTTAAGTATCCTTCCAAGCTGCAGTACAGGAGATGCTACCACTTCAAGACATTGACAATTGACAAGGATCTCATCTCAACCTTTTATTATTTCCCGGTGAAGTATATGTGTAAATCTCATGTTCTTTTGCTTCTGCTTTCCTTCAGAAACATATGAATTTGCAATGACATGAATACTGCATGTTTTACTACTGATGAATATTGATACAGGAGATGCTACCATGTGGAATAATTGCCAACGACCTCAACTTTTTCTTTTGTCGGTGAAGTATGTGTGTGTAAATCTCCTGTTCTTTTGCTTTTGCATTCCTTCAATCAAAAACATAAGAATTTGCAATAACATGTATACTTTAGTGAAATTGCAAATTTTCGTATATTGTTATATGTTTTTATTACTGAATATTGATACAGGAGAACTTGGTTTGCAGTGGGCAGTGGCATGAGGAGAGAAGATGCTGACCAAATTGTAAAGCGTCCCGGCCAAGTATAGCACGTCTTGTAATGGTGCAACCAGAAAATGCGTTTCCAACCTAGCACAATCTAAGCCTCTTGCTGTTAAATAATAAAATCCACCAACAAGAAAATAACGTGAAATCAGTCTCCAGAACATCAGAGCTTAAGCCGATGAAAACTAGGCACATGAGTTGTGCACTCACAAACTATCAACTCCCTATATATATCCTTACCTCCCCTATGCAATGATATATATTCTCCACTAACATATTATCCACATAGATCCCAAACTAGAAACGATTTGGTGAGAGCAGCTTCAGTCATCATCTTGACCAGATTGATCATCAGGGTCACCACTCAGAAATGAGCCAATGGACTTGCGAAGGATGTGGATTGATTTGTCGTCCTGTGAAGCAAGCAGAATTAGTGAACTGATTATTATTAACCATGCTAAGTTTAGTCAGAAGTAACGATGCATGGTGATGAGATCAGCAATCTGAAAATCATGCATGTTGTAACATTTACCTGCTTCATCTTCTTCAGAGATTCTTCTGCATTTGCTATCTTCTCTGAAAATGTTTTCTCAAGTTCGGATAGGGTAGCCTTCTCCTTCTTCCCTGTTTTAGGCAGCATGTCAGAGCAGCAAACTCATAAACACAACTGAAGGAACTAGCCATCTACTACTTACTCTGCAGTTCATACTGCACAAGCAATTTCTCTTTATCATCTTCAAACTTTGAGAACAGGTCTGCACAAAACAGTGCACAGATAGGTCAATTAGAACTGAAGATAATAACTATGACAACTATCTCAGTGAAGAGGAAAATGAGGCAATATAGGCACAGCACAGTGCTCTATGGGTGATTTCACATTAACATATTACCCCTTTATAAATCATGAATTATAGAAAAGTGTGAGTGTGTGACAGTATAGGTACAGTACAGCACTATATGGTTCCTTTTACTAGCTGCAAAACTGCTAGCAGAAATTAAGCATATGTGTACACCGGAGCTTCCTAGGTGAGCTTGTCAATATATTTCCTCTGATCATAATTAACAAAGAAGGCAACAAGCACAACTCATTTGTGGCCACAGAATATCTGGAGTCAACATCTAAACGTGTCATATTCAAGACGAAATGGTAATCATTCCAGGCCAGCATATGCATGATGAACAAACTAAGTATGGTACCAGGCCTGCTCGAGCATGATATGAACTAGATAAAGATATGCTAGATGGTACCAAAACAGCATTTCACAATAGGTGTCAGCTTAGCCGAGTCTGTCCTACCTTTGAAATTCTGTATGTGTGCAGCTTTGTCTTTGCAGAACTTGTCATGTGTTGCTTGAAATTTGGTGTACTCATTCTTCAACAAACCTTCGCACTGCATAACATACAAACGGATCTTCCATTAACCAAAACCTGACCAGATTAGTAACTGGAAGCACGTAGAAGCATCAAGTACAATTCCAAACCTCTTTTGAAGTCTTTGACAATGCTTTCAGAAAATTCTGTCTGTGCACGCACATAAAAAACAATTATCAGGGGGTACAGTCCATTGAGGGAGTTCACAGTTTTTATTGCCAAGGAATTGTTTCAGTTCTTAGTTTATAGCTACAACTAAACATAAAAACAATTCTCAGGGGTACATTCAATTGAGGGAGTTCACAGTTTTTATTACCAAGATCTTGTTTCAGTTCTTAGTTTATAGCTACAACTAAAAGAGACCATATCTGATTTCACTGTGGGAGCTAATATATTTCTCTAGTGAAGTCACTGAAAGGCTAGTGATACAGATTAGTTATTGGCTCACCTTTCCTTCTCAAGCCTAGTCTTGGTGTCCTGTACCATAGTCTGAATCTCTGTTGCCACGCTGAAAGACACCAAAAATTGTCAGTGATGTACTCAAGATAGCGCTGTTGCAACAAATACAACATCCAGATAGAATACATTATGTGGACATCAGAAACGACAGTAGAACAGCAAGGGCAGAGCTTACCCAAACCTTGGTCATAAAGATAGAAAATATATAAGATTCTACCATGCCATTGTTCCTGAACTTCCAGTCTCAATCTACTTGCCAGTCACCACTGATGCATTCAGTTCAGTCAGTAATAATGCTCCCTTCAGATGCTCAGACCAAGGGGGACAGCAAATTCTCTAACAGTGAACTACAACAGCAATCAGTGATTCACTAAATCACCCAGGAAATGGCGAACAACTTGACACCATGAGAGGTATGCTGCTAAATTGTGGTTTCAGACACAGACATCTGAAGTGCATAAATCAGACACAACACAGCAAGTATCACCCAACAAATTCCTTCCATAGTAGGGTACTACATTAGATGTCAATCAGATTTTCTGTGCAAATTCTGCAGAACTTAACGAGATGTTGTGCTTGCCATGCACCAGACCACACCAAATCTCCCTTGTATTGGAGCAAACAGAACAGTTGCACACACACACACACACACACACACACACACACACACACACACACACACATTACGTTATGTACATTTTACGTTAGTCCCGCACATGATCATTCAGTAAAACCAAAATCCTGGGTGGGTGCGCGGGAATGGAGATCGTAATCACCTGGAAATGGCCTGCTCGGTCTTCTTCTGGCCGTCCTTGTGGGCCTTGTCCTTGATGTGCTTCAGCAGCGTGACGATCTCCTTCATGTCACTGCCTCCACCAACCACATTGAAGGCACATGAAATGTGTAGAGAGGAATCAATCAATCGCACGAAATTTATAAGCAAACAAAAAATCGCACGAAATTTCCCCCAAAAAAATTGTCACGGAAACGGAGGCGCAATTACGAACGAAAACCCTCGCTTCGCCGCCCCGATTCGAACCAACGGCCTCGCTCACGGACCGCAGCGAATCCAAAGCAGCAAACACGAAAGGCGTGGAAAGAGAGAGGGGGTGAGGGGTGCGGAGCAGGCAAGGCACCTGTCGAACTCGTGGTCGGAGTCGTCCATGCCGCCGCGCTCCCGCCGCCTCTTGTCGGAGACGAGCGCCTCGGCGGGGTCCTTCGCCGCCGCGGCCCGCTTGCCGCCGCTCGCCTTCGCCTTGGCCTTAGCCGCCGCCGACATCGCCGCTGGTGCCCGGGCCGAGAGAGTCAGAGAGACCGCCTTGCCGCCTCTGGCCTCTGGGGGTGACGCCGTGAGTGCTTTGCTTTCGCGGGTTTTGAAATGGACGCCGGGGACGGCACGGCGAATAGCTTTTCAGGGAGGCGTTGGGTCTAGCGATTTTTTAGGGAGGCGGCCCAAATAAATGGCGGCCCAAGTTAGTTTGTTCCGTATTTTCTGGGAGTTTCCGTTTTTCCTTCTTAGCCTCAAATGTGTGTTTTCCCCGAGTTCGCATCAACACAGAGGAAAACACTCTGGGGGTGTTGTGCTGTCGGGTTCTGTACTCCCCCATGTACTATTTATATCTATATAAATTTATAATAATATATTTAATTACTAATATAATCATATCAAGTTTATAGTATAATGTTTTTTTTAAAAAAGTTTATAGTATAATAAATTGCTAGCTAAATTATTGATTAAAGATTTTAAAGTTTAACTCGTGACATGTGTGCACGCCTAAAGTTTGACCCTTTTTATCTATCATTTTTTACTTCCGTGGGGTATAACCCTCCGGAACCCTCAAGACGATATATGGGCCGCACCATCAGCGGGCCGGCCCATGAGATATGACAGATGTTGTAATCTAAATAGTACCAACTCGAGTACTTTACTTGTAACCCTGCCCCTCCGGACTATATAAGGAGGGACAGGGGTGCCCCCATAATCAACGCGAATACATCATGGAACACAGGATGTACGGTATTACGTCACACTGAGGACCGGAACCTGTATTAATCTTGTGTCTCTGTGCTTGTGTTTGGGTTACCATCTCGTTCTTGATCCCGCGCACCCCCACCACCATCATCTAATCTACTATCTAGGGTACCCTCTTGGTAGGCTGCCGACCAGATATCGTCGACAGCGGCGCGCCAAGTAGGGTTGTGCGGCTGTGCTCCTGATCCGTCGCTGAGCGAGATGGCAGATTGGATCTTGGAATCTCTTCACGGGATCCTAAGGTCATCTTGTCTGGCATAGTTTCGCCGCTCGGCACCTCGCCGGGTAGCGAGATTTATCGACAAGCATGGTCCGGTCAGACCTACGCATCGGGTCAGCCACGGCTGCTTCAACCTGCTCCATGCGCCGATCTGGATCTACCAAGTCACCCCCGTGATCTCCGTCAGCGCTACTGCGAGGCTCGGCAACCGCATTATGCGTGACCTGTGACACCATGCATGCACGCTCGGTTTCCAAAACCACATCCTGATGCCATTAAATTAATCAAGCTAAGTTGTGCTTTCCTTTTTTAATATTCTTTGATGTATACACGCACCTGGGTATATGCACGTGTCTACTTTCTTTGTTGCCAGGAATTCAGATACGTTTGTCGTTGTCGCCGACTCGCCGTCGCGTGCTTTTGGCATGCCGTGACCTTTCTGCCTCCCGTCATTGTTCATCAATAGCCAGCATCTCGTAGCCGCATGCAAGCAAACAAGACCATGCAAGCTACCTAGGCCTTGTTCACTTCCCCCTCCAACTTCTAAGTTTTTTCACTCTCTCTCCATCACATCAATTTGTATCCGTATGTAAAGAGTATTAAATATAAGTATAAAAAATAACTAATTACACAATTTAGTTGTACATCACGAGACGAATCTTTTGAGCCTAGTTGGGCTACGATTGGACAATATTTGCCACATACAAACGAAATGCTACAGGACTTTTCAATCTCTCTCCATCACATCAATTTCTACCCTATATATGGAGCATTAAATGTTAGTAAAAAAAAATAACTACTTACATGGTTTGGTTGTAAATCACGAGATGAATCTTTTGAGCCTAGTTAGGCCATGATTGGACAATATTTACCAAATACAAACAAACTGCTACAGGACTTTTCAATCTCTCTCTTCCCTCATCTAAACAAGGCCCTAGATTCGTACGTGTATTTGTGCATGTATGTGATGCACTCCAAATCAATAGACGGATCTCGCCGCAATCGTCGCAGCCCACGCCGTCGGCTCATCGATCTACGCTGCGGCATGGCGACTACACCGTTAGCATGCTGCGACATTCCCCGTCGCCGGCATCGTCCAGCCACGACTTTCGCCGGTGCCGTTTACCGGATGACTCCGCCGACGGCCGACCGCAGTGAGCCGATCTATTAGCGCCAACTCCGTAAACTCCGACGAAGTCAACGCCAAGACGACCACACCACTACAAGACGGCCAGATCCGATCGGGCTAAAGAAGCAAGCAAGCAGCACCATGATTCAGTCTACAGTACCATGCAAGGTGACGCAAGCAACAGCCAACAATCGAAAGTCACTTGCATACATATGCACCCATCGAACGTGCAGCTGCCCACAGGGCCATCCACCGAGCCATGTCCAGCTGCTCCGACCGATACGCCGATTCCTCCGACGCTAATTTCTCCACACCGTCGCCGACCTCTCCACTCAAGCCGACTTCCTTGCGCGACGGCCGAATTCTCCATGCAACACGCCGAATTCTCCGTTGATTTCTCCACGCAACACGCCGACTTCTCCGCTCTCCGCTCGGCCATCGATTTATCCATGCGACATGCCGATGCGATGTGCCGATCCATCTGCTCTACGCGTCGACCACTCTACTCGGCCACGACGACGACTCGTCTCCACTGACAAGCTAAGTCATATTTTTAATATTTTTCTAAATATTCTTCGATCCTTATGTATCTCCATATATTTCTCCAACTGTTTCTCTCCATATCAATGCATATACACAATAATTTTTTTTCCGCCGATTAGCCACCAGCTACGCTTTTATTCGAGTCATCCAGAAACAACCTAGCCTCGATCTCGACCTACACGTGCATGCAGCTCCGCACTCTACGTTACGGTCAGTCAGCAGCGGTTCCTTAGCGACTCTTGTGCTCCTACACGTATACGAGGCATGAGCTCCTCTGCGCTATGGGGTATGAGATAGCTGAGGCTGGATAACAAGATACAAAGCTACGCTGCAGGGCGCTATTCATGTTTTTGCCATTCGGGTTGCTGACCGGCCACGTTCTCATTTGCGTTGTCCAGAGACGGCCCTGTTCCTGACTTAATCCCAAAGACATGCATGCAGTTCTGCGCTCGGACGGTCAGACAGCGGCCCTTCGGCGCCGCCTGTATCCCTACACATGCATACAGCTTCCACGCTAAGCGCTATGGGCTACGGGCTAGTCGGAGCTGGTAATAATGCAATAAAGAACCAACTGGTCGTACTCTACTCGTATCAATAATTTTTCGCCGAAAACGAATATAATATCGCTAATATCATTAATGCTGATTCTCGCCAAATTTTATATTTATTTTTATATCATGTACTACCGATTCTCCATATTTATATTGCATGGATCTGGTTCAGTCACCGAGCTTATTCTCCACGCTCGGGGACTGGATTAGTCTGGAAGTACACGAGAATTATCACCCATCGGGTGGTTACACCACCTGGTGCCTGGGTTTTATCGCCGACCAGCTGCGCAGGCCACTCGCCGTTCATCTCCGCTCGGCGCTCATCGCCGATCACCGCTCGCCATTCGTCGTCGCTCGGTGCTCATCGCCGACTGCTACTCGCCGCTTGTCTCTGCTCGGTGCTCATCGCCATTTGCCGCTCACCGCTCGTCTCCGCTCGGTGCTCGCCGATCGCAGCTCGCCGCTTGTCTCTGCTTTCTGCGCTACTACGCCGCTTCGCCATTAAATGCATGCTTGGCGTTCGCCGCCACTAAATCGCTTCGCCGTTCGTCATCGCTCGCTGCTCGTCTCTCACCATTGTTCGATGTTCAGATTCTTCGTACAAGTGTCACTAGCTACGCTAGTATGCTATCAGGTTACTCAATGCTGTTCAGATCAGGGTGCTGATCCTGGGCAGCACATCGGGGGCCTTAATATATACATGACAGCTAAGCTGGGGACTGACTGTTTATTCACCTGGATGTTGGAATCTTCTATTATTTGACCCTGCTACAAGATGCTTCGCTATCTTCCAACAGGCTCGGGGACTACGGGTGTACACGTCACCTCACGGTGACTTGTCGGGTGTATACGTCTCTAGACGTGAAGAAATTTTAAATTCAATTTTTGAGCCTCTTGCATCCTCTGAACAAGTCTTATCTGAATAAGCTCGAGCTCCATCGCCAACCAGCTTGCTCAAACTTCATCGCTGACCAGCTTGCTCAGACTCCATCACCGACCAGTGCGCTTGACTCCATCGCCGACCAGCGCGCTCTGACTCTATCGCCGATCAGTTCAACTGGTTGGACTCTTCGCTCCGACCGCTTGGTTTCAGGTTCAGCGACATTGCTCAAAGGATACAAGACGCTCGGGGACTAGCTGTGGGGGTATAACCCCCCGTACCCTCAAGACGATATATGAGCCGCACCATCAGCGAGCCGGCCCATGAGATTATGACAGATGTTGTAATCTAAATAGTACCAACTCGAATACTTTACTTGTAACCCTGGCCCTCCGGACTATATAAGGAGGGACAGGGGTGCCCCCATAATCAACGCAAATACATCATAGAACACAGGATGTACGGTATTACGTCACACTGACGGCCGGAACCTGTATAAATCTTGTGTCTCTGTGCTTGTGTTTGGGTTACCATCTTGTTCTTGATCCCGCGCACCCCACCACCATCATCTAATCTACTACCTAGGGTACCCCCTTGGTAGGTCACACTGATATCGTCGACAACTTCTCAAGAAATAACTTTGACTAATTATACAAATATATAATATTAATATTTATGGTACATAATTAATATCATTAGATAAATATATTTCTATAATATTTATGCTACATAATTAATACCATTAGATAGATATATTTTTATAGAAAATTTATTTGAGCATATAAATGTTGCTATTTTTTTTTTTAAATCAACCCCCAAGGGACTAATAATGAACTAATTGGTTTAGTCACTTCCTTTAGTCACCTTGTTGTCTAAAAAAGGGTGACCAAAGTTTAGGCACCTCCATCCAAACATGCCCAATATATGTTAATTATCTTTTTGTAATAATGAGAAAACACACACATATATATTTGGGCCCAGTTCAAAATCACGAATTGAACCTTTTATTTTTACATACATATATATATAATATAATATAATATAATATAATATAATATAATATAATATATATAATATAATATAATATAATATAATGTAGAGTTCATATTATTCCTTGCCATCAGTGACCATGATGACCCTCCCTTCACCGTGTGGTGTGTCTATGGTGGGCACTTTGGGTCGCATACAGGGCAATTGGCTCTGCATTCATCCATGGTGTTATAACACACCTCTTCTTGACTATGGTCCATCATGCAACAAACGCGGTCATAGAAAGGTTGTTTGTTACCACACTTTGTGGAGTGGCAAAATACTAACACGAACTTGTTCTCATGTATATGCCGTTGTAGAATTATCACTTGTTGTGGTAAGGGAAGCCTGTTGTAATTGATAACGACCTGATGCAATATATTAAGGTCATTAACATTTCACATAATAATATAAATTTATCAGACATATGAGCGTAAGTGTTAATTATTAAAGTTAACATGTGTTTCAAAGGGGAAAAAACTGATAATTCTAAATTGTGCAGTCCAATATTATATTACGCGTGCATGAATGTCGATCAGATACTTTTCTAGTCTAGACATAGAAGGTCCGGCGTGTCAAACTAATCAAACCAGAGGAGGATACGCCGTAGGACTTGCCCTTCATCTTCAAATTAAGCGGGACAAATTAACATTATTCCCTCCATTACAAACTGGAAGTCATAACTTTTGATACACTTAAAAAAGTTAAAACGACTGGAAATTTAGAACAAGGACCAGATGACTCAAAAGACCCTAACTAATTAGTAGATCTATTTACCCTTGATGGCCGTTGTGGCTAGACTTTTATTGCGCTACCGGTGCATTCTGGAGCATAATAACAACCAACGAGATAGCCATCACGCGCACCATGACGTCGTCGTAGAACTTCATGCTGGATGGATCGCGGCGGGTATGTGATGTACACCTGATCGAGCTATGTGTATCTATCAACAAGAAGATCGATATGGTCGAGTTGTTGGGTCGCAAAGCAACACAAGATCGATTTTGTGGCTTTCCTTGCATGGATTAATTAATTGCACGCTGGCATTTATACTACACTACTGGAATTCAACTCTCCAATAACGGAATGTTAACGTTTCCTAGATCGAATTAATTTTCAAAACTGCAGGACAACATTCCTCTCCCTAGGTAACTGACGCTGTCTCGTCGTGTAGATTTTCTTTTTCTCAAAACTTGGCAACATCAATGTGACATTATATCCGTAGTAAACTGTAAACACATCAAAACCGTAGGGAATTAATTAGTAGTCGTGTGGACCAGTGTACCCTATCACACCAGCCCCCGGCCCATCTCTCCTTCTTGCGTGCGCCAGAGGTCAGTAGCAAACAACCCTGCTACCTGCAGAGCTTCATTGAGGCCAAAAGGACCATTATTGCACCCTCTATTATGAATTTATTTATTATTATGCCTTTTAGAGCCCCGCTCACATTCGAACGAAGTTCCACTACTGACAGCATGAGAGAGACAATAATCTCCGGCCATGCACGTATCTCAATGAATATCCAACAATGCACACTAAGGAAATATTTGTACTGGTTAAACTTTGTCAGCTTTAACTATATATGTTTGTAGAAAACATTAGTAACATTTGTATCTTTAAATAATATATCATATAGTACTAATAATGTACTATAAATATTAATAATTTATTTTATATATTTGATTGAAGTTAAAAATATTTAGCTTCTCTTGTTTTAGGACGAAAGAAGTACATGCTCCGGACAAAAAAGGAATATTTGTGACGATGAAGCTAGAGACAGATCAGACCGAAATGGTGAGGGCAACCGCTGCTCTACAAGCAGTCCCTAGATCATGTGCTCCTGGAGCTCTACTACTTCTAGTTCCATCTCACATACGGCGGCAACGAGTCTTCTATGGTGTATGTAGCCAACCGATAGATGTTCCACCTACATCTCAAAGCCAGCATTATGCTTATGCCTCCACCGCTAGTCCCGGCGGCACTCTCGGCAACGATATGATACCTCCTCGCCATGTTCCTCCGCCTCTAGGCACTAGGATCTTCGCCATGTCCCTCTGCTCGTCCTGTCAGGGATGCCATGTCCCTCAGCTCATCACCATCGAGGATCACTGCCGTAGTCTCCACCAAGCGTGAGCATGACAATAATGGAAGCCAAGTTTGACAAGTACTCACTCTATCCTAAATTATAAGTCGTTATTCCAACTTTCATGTAGATCAAAGCATTTCCCTCCATAGCGTTTTAGCAAGGCGCACACCTTATTTTTAAAATCTACCGGTATACATAGGAGGCAAGCTGGGTCATCGACGTTCATTTAATTATACTCGGATGAAAAAAAAGAAACGTATTCATTGGTTACTAGCATGCACTATCTACCTGCAGCTGAGTTTAATACGCACCTGCATGCGGTGAGGTACAGGTTTCTCGTGCCCGTTAGTATGGCTGAGTTTGACATATCGTCTTGGTATTCAGTATAATGCATCTCACGCGCGCCCGCTAAAACGGTATGAGGAGAGTAATTGGTTTAGTCACCCCATCCAAACAGGCCCTACTAACTTTAGACCGTAAGATCAAGTAAATTCTAATATATATAATTATTTTTTGTAATAACGGGAAAACACACGCATTTAGGCCTAATTAAGATGATAACTCCCTGAAAGACATATGTAGTAGAACAAACTAAATTGGGCCACCACGAATTTGGACCCAGTTCAAAATCACAAATTGAACCTTTATTTTTACGTATATGTAATATATTGCTTGTCTAGTGTTGATGATGATGACCCTGCTTTGCCCTTTTGGCATGGGACAACTATGGTGGTGGGCACTTTGGGTCGCATATGGGGCAATGAGCCCTGCATTCATCCATGGTGTCATAACACACTTCATTTGGTGCCGTTTTGTCCATCAGGCAGCAAACACAGTTTGTGAAAGGTGGTTTCGAACCACATTTTGTCGGGTGGCAAAATACCAACACAAACTTATTCTCATGTAATGCCATTGTGAAATCAACCGTTGTAGAATTATCACTTGTTGTGGAACCCTGTTGTAACTGATAACGACCTGATACAATATAGTAAGGTTATCAACATTTCACATAATCATCGCAAAAAACATTTCACATAATAATAAATATATAAAATTACCATAGACATGTGAGCATCGTATGTGTTAATTAAATTTAACATGTGTTTCAAAGGAAAAAAAAGATAATTCTAAATTTTAGAGTCCATAAATATTATATTACGCATGCATGCTGTACCACTTGCCGTTCATATTCAAATTAAGTGGGATCGGACAAACATTGCTCACCTCCATTATGAATTGTAAGTCATAAACTTCTGGTATACACTTAAAAGTTAAAATGACTTGAAATTTGGAACAAGTAACAATAATAGAAAACCAGGATCATATGACTCAAAAGACCCTAACTAGCTAGTAGATCTATCTATTTACCCTTGATGACGATTGTAGACTTACATTGCGCTGCCGGTGCATGCTGGATCATAATAACAAGCAACGAGATAGCCATCACGTGCATCATGACGTCTTCGTAGAATCGAACTTCACTTGATCGAGGTGTGTGTGTGCGTAGTAAGTATCTCTCAGCAAGCAAGAAGATCGATGGTCGAGTTGTTGGGTCGTAAATATGTAAAGCATGCAACGCATGCAAGATCAAATTTCTAGCTTTAATTTGCATGGATTGAACGGTAGTAGTATTTAGAAACTACTGCAATTGAATTCCCCTGCAGTTTTTATCTTTCCCTAGGAAATTTAATAAACTAGGTAGAGTTAATTTTCAAAACTTAATTAGCTAGCTAGGGAAACATTATTCCTCTCTCCCAAGGAAACTGCTTGCTGTCTTTACCATCCTACGGCGCCGTGCAATTAATCCATGCAAATAAAGCCAGAAATTCGATCATTACCATGCTCCATATCATGCACCGGTAGTGCAATGTAAATCTACAATCACCATCATCATTCATCAAGGGTATATAGATAGATCGACATCGATAAGAAACCATTTCTCTCTTCTTTAATTACAGTGACATTGTAATTAATGAGTAAACCTATGTAGTTTTTGGATTGGGAATGTCCTAAGCCAACAATGTCACTGCTATTATCGGTTTCTGGCGGAATCTGTGGTAATGAAATTGTTGACATTTCCATAGAAGATTTCGCCGCACAGGAGGCGCAGGCCGGGCCACGTCGGTCGTCGGACCGCTGAGTCGCTCACCAGTTACCACCACGGACGGGAGCCGGGACTGCACACGCACACGCACTGACATCCCGACCCCACAGAAGATTCATGCAACCAAAACAATACTGAGACGTGGGACCCGTCCCCACGCGCCACGAGTGGCTACGGTGCCTCCTCCCCGTCCCGCCACACATCCTCGCACCGTCGCAACAGAAACAATCGCTTGTCGCTGTCGATCCAAGCCACGTCACCGACATGTGGGACCATCCATGCAGGTCCCACTCGGCAGAGACTCCGGCAGTCCTTCGAGACAGCGAGAGCGAGAAGAAGGCAACGGCTCCTCGCCTCCCCGGTCACACACACCGCGCGCGTCTCCTCCTCCTCCTCCTTCCTCGGCAGCACACACTCCCGCTGGCGCGCATCGGCGCATGAGCGATGAGAGCTCTCGCCTCGCCCGCCGCCTCCTTCTTCCCGGGGATCACGAGCCCTAGCCCTCGCGCGCGCGCGCCTCCACGCTCCGCGGCGACCGCGCTCTCGCGGGGGCCCTTCCGGGCGCTCCGTCGCCGCCGCGGCCGCGGCCGCCACCGGGGACCACTGGGGCGCGGACCACCAGCACTACCACGGAGGGACGCGCGGGCGCGTCGGAGGCCGGGCCCTCCGCGTCGGCGCGCCGCGTCAAGTGCGACGTGGACGTGGTGTCGTGGCGGGAGCGGCGGGTGCTCGCGTCCGTGCCTGTGGCCGCCGACGTCGACACTCTGTGGCAGGTCATCACCGACTACGAGCGCCTCGCCGACTTCATCCCCAACCTCGTCCAGAGGTCCGCATTTTCTCGTCTCGGTTTGTCGCTTCTGAACTGAACTGTGATTGCACTGCACTGATGGGTGCCTTCTGATTGCGGTGGTTTTGTTCGTTCTTGCTTGCAGTGGGACGATTCCGTGCCCGCACGAAGGGCGGGTATGGCTGGAGCAGAGAGGCCTGCAGCGCGCGTTGTACTGGCACATTGAGGCACGCGTCGTGTTGGATCTCCAGGAAATCACCGACTCTGTACGTGCTGTCGCAGATTGGCTTCCATTAACTGCTAAATTGCAATAGAACGAATTAGGAGTATCCTACATTTGTCATCGCTAACAATGTTAAATGGAATGCCACTGAAGCGTGCTAGTAGATTATCAGTTGATCAGTCCATGAGGGTGTGAATGCAGCATTTGTGCTTTTCAGCATGTGTCGTTCTTCGCTGTGGAGCTGTGCTATTGTGTTTCTCTCTGATACACGTTCCTTAGTTGTATGGGTTATATTTAGCAAATCCGAAAAATGATGATGGATCTCCTCTGTTTTCTGTTTCACATTAAATTACATTACCTTACTTGATTATTTGTTCACGGTTATTCTTTCAGATTAATGGGCGAGAACTCCATTTCTCAATGGTAGATGGTGACTTCAAGAAGTTTGAAGGCAAATGGTCCGTAAGATCTGGTCCAAGGTATGCATCGGATGATTATTTTCTTTCTGAGGATAAGTGGGATGGGAGGTAAATCAATAAAGACATAAGTACATGCATCTTATTTACTGCTCCTACCTTATTTATTGTTTTTCTTTTGATGACATCTAGCTTAATTTCATCACTAGATTATCATTGCATCACCGTGATGCCCCAGGCTAAAAACAATTTTCCTTCTTTTCATTATTCCTTAAAGAGGTCTCCAGCTTCTAGTGAGCCGAAAAAAAGAGATTCAGTCTAATATGGCCTATTTTGCTTTTGTTTGCTTGCAGGTCCTCTAGTGCAATTTTGCTGTATGAAGTTAATGTGATACCAAGATTTAACTTTCCGGCTATATTTCTTGAAAAGATTATAAGGTCAGATCTTCCTGTAAATCTTGGTGCCTTGGCTTGTAGAGCTGAAAAAATTTATCTGGAAAATCAAGGATGTGGTTCAAGAAAATTTTCTGTTGAGGACTTGAAGCCATCATCTACTTCTTCTCAGCTTAATAACTTCCCTAGTACGACAGTTGAGACTTCTTCTAGTAAGTTTAAAGAAGCACCTCCCGCTTCTGGTGTTAGCAGTGTGCTTCCTTCACCTTCTTCTGAATTGATTAGCAAATGGGGTGTATATGGAAACGTATGCAGAATTGATAGGCCTTGCGTGGTAGATGAGATCCATCTTCGAAGATTTGATGGCATGTTGGTAATTTACTAAACTTATATACCATTACTCATTGGATTCTTAACCATCAAGGGAAGCATTAAAATTTTGGCTTATCCTGTGATACGGTTTGCCTGAAGGAACATGAGGGGGCTCATAGGTGTGTTTTTGCTAGTATCACTGTGAAAGCACCAGTTCGAGAGGTATGGAATGTTCTCACGGCTTATGAGAATCTGCCCGAGTAAGTAGTTCTATCTTTCTACAATCTTTTGAGTTCACATTCTTATTTAATTACAGCTATGTTCTAACAAAAATCATTTGATAGATTCGTACCAAACCTGGCTATCAGTAGGATTGTTCTTCGTGAAAATAACAAGGTCCGCATAATGCAGGTACAATATGTGGTTCTCTTCTGTCATATTTTGTGGTTAACTTTTTTTTACTAGAACATATGAAGTAGGCCTGTCTTAGGTTGTCCTTTATCTTTTTAATACACACCATAAAAAGTCCTCAAGTCATACACAGTTTTCTCTTGTGTCCTGGTTTTGGTTCATTCGGTTGTTTTCATTGATCTAATCAGAAAGAAGTTCTGTAAATTCAGTCTAATAGTCTTTGCTTTCTTTTTCAAGTAATTATCTCTTTTGGAATCGTCTTTCTAGGAGGGTTGCAAAGGCCTGCTTTATATGGTCCTTCACGCCCGTGTTGTTATGGATCTTCGTGAAAAATTTGAGCAAGAGATCAGCTTTGAACAATTTGAGGGTGATTTTTACTCGTTTAAAGGGAAATGGCGCTTAGAACAACTTGGGGATCAGCACACACTGTTGAAGTACATGGTCGAGACTAAGATGCATAGGGACACCTTTCTCTCTGAGTCTATCCTTGAAGAGGTAAGCCATATATGCATTTTTTTTTTAATTCAAATAACATTTCACCTGTTAGCTTAAGATGGTTAAAGTAGGCTTTTATGTGCACACTGTATTCTGTTTTGGTTATACAAGTGCTTTGCATGGTAATGTGTATATGCTTCATGCCTTCTAAAATGGTATAAGCTTACTATAGTTAAATTTTCATATCTAGTTGATTTAAACTTAACCATGTCTAAAGAACCTATCAGGGATCGGTTTTCCGCTTTCTTGGTAGCTTAGGCCTCTCAAATATTCAAATTAACAACTTGAAGGTATTTTAACAGCATTTGTTTTACAAGTCATGCTGTATCTTCAGCTCTTCACAAATTCCAGGTGACTACATTGCGTAGCAGTTAGGACACCAATTTTTTTTTTTTTTTTTTTTCATGGTTTCTGGCATTTTTTACTTGCATATGACAATAGGTTGACTTTTTGTGCTCTTACTTGGATTAATTTTATGTGGTGGTGCCTTGATGATTGTTCAGCTGAATGCTTTGATAAAGTTCAATATCCTTAGAGATAGTAAAGCAGAGTGTTCATTTTCATGTATCTGTTACAGGTCATATATGAAGATCTTCCATCAAACTTGTGTGCAATCCGTGATTATATTGAAAAGGCCGGAGCCAAGGGTGGCAATTCCACAGCTCATTCTGACATGTCCACGGACCCAGATATTGTTCATGCTGCAAGCAGGCAATTTGAGCAAGCATCTGTGTCTTACTCATCAAGTACCATGAAGCAGAGACCAAAAGTCCCAGGCTTGCAAAAGGACATTGAGGTCCTAAAATCAGAGCTTGAGAATTTCATTGCAGAGTATGGTCAGTATGGTTTCATGCCTAAGAGAAAGCATCTCCGGTCTCATGGAAGGGTGGATATCGAGAAGGCTATAACACGAATGGGTGGGTTCCGGAAGATTGCCAGCATAATGAACCTTTCTCTTTCTTACAAAGATCGAAAACCAAGAGGCTATTGGGATAATCTGGAGAACTTGCAAGAAGAGGTAATACTATATATCTTTAGCTTCCTCCTATGCTTATCAGATATTCATTCTAGCACAAGAATACAGGTATAACCATGTTTTTAAATCTTTGAACAGTGTTGCACCATATATTGCAAATAGAGTTAAAATTTGTCCCCTTATATTTCTAGCATGAATTAAAGCTAGCACTCTGTCCATTGAATTTTATAATGTCATATGCTGTATTCAACATTTTTTTTTCAACTTCTGACACCAGCATCTGATCACTATCTACAGATCAGCCGGTTCCAGAAAAGTTGGGGGATGGATCCTTCTTATATGCCAAGTAGAAAATCTTTTGAGAGGGCAGGTAATATCTGTAGCCCATTGTCGGAAAATGAAAAAAAAAAGTATTGTAGCACTTTCATGCTAGTGTTATTCATTTTAGCACAAATGTCTTTAGCTGTCGACCACCATTACATGAAAAACAGAAAATTGGCTCCTGTTCTCAGGTTAGATGTGCAAGTTAGATTGGTGTCGAATCATGAAGTTTCCTTATCTTGCTTTTGAAATGATTTTCATGCTCTGTTGGTAGGTCGTTACGACATTGCTCGGGCATTGGAAAAATGGGGTGGTGTGCAGGAGGTTTCGCGCCTTCTTTCACTTGAATTAAGACATCCTAGAAGGCAAACGGACTCGGATGATGAGAGACGGTCTGAATCTCCATCTGAGATGGCAAAGAAGCAAGGGATCAAACCTGATAAAGGCAGCACGTCCCCAGATGCACAGAAATGGCTCCTGAAGCTGAAGGATTTGGATGTCAACTGGGTGGAATACTAGATGAAGCTTTGAAAAAAAGATGTAGTCTCCCATTATTAGCTCTAACCTTCTTCGGAGGTGATCTGGAAGCATTCTGTCAGAGACGCTGCAAATTTTGTACAGAAAAAAGCAATACACGGGCCAACCCATTCTGAAGCTACCAGCAGTCAGTAATCATGACTCTTAGCTAGTGCGTATCTAGAACTGCTGACTTTACTAACAGCTTTGTTTGGTCAAATTGATCCGTGGATTTGACAAGACAAGCCACTAAATGAAGAAAGGGTGCCGATTTCGCACGCCTGTTCAAAGCCGTTTGAGTCAGCCTCACCTTTGAAAAATCAAAGTGGTCATCGCTGGGTTAAGCCATGTTCATAGGTTGGTCGCCTACTTTGTTATTAGTGACGATGTAAGTTGACCTGGCCATTTTGTTTTGACACGAAAAAGAGAACGTTACCGTCCGCATCCGGTAGTAGTTTCAATCGGCACGTTTACATTACATTGGTCTCAATCAGGCACAGTTACATACTGAGCATTCCCTGTTGCTGCATCATGGGATGAAGAAGACAAGTGGATTGCATGTAGTGAAGTCTTATTAGAAACAGATGGCAGGATGCAAGAGGGGAAAAAAAGAATAAGGGAAAACTGATGGCATGAGCAAGATGGTTTGCTTTAATTTGTCAATTTTTTTAGAACTTGTCTATTAGCATAGCAGGTTTGTATGAGAAACAAGGTAATTAGAATCTGTATTTTTATGACAAAAAAAATCGAAAAATTAAAAAGGTCCCACCGGGATTCGAACCCAGGTCGCCAGATTCAAAGTCTGGAGTGCTAACCACTACACTATGGAACCATTTCTGTCATTTAGGTTAACTTTAAATTATAAAAATATGTAAAAACCATGGTGGCGAGCCCTTGTCGATGGCCGGACTCGATGAACATGGACTGGGTGAGCTTGCCCTGAAGATTCGTGTTCGTTTGTTGGGCGCGACAGCATTTCTCAGAGCACGTGCACCGAGGAAGGGCTCTGAAATTACCAAAAGCACCGGACCTTTCCCTCTCTGAATCGAATTAAACAAACGCACGTACTGTTCCTCTGGGTTCTTGGCCGATGCCTTTGCAGTTTGCAGTAGTACGTTCCAATAGATCGTAGCCCTGAATTAGGGTTCGATTCGAAAAGCACGAGTCCAGTGCAAGAACAGCTCTGCCCGGCTGCTCTCATCATAAATCCATCGGTACCGAACGCTAAACGAGACACAGCACGAGCCTGAATCACCACATGCGCCATGTGTTGCAAACTTGCAGTTGCCTGGCTGCGATTGCAACTTGATCCGTGGGCAGGGAGGGGCCCTAGCATTGAACCACACATTCTAGCCGCCCTGTTCGCTTGGCCGACGGAGATGTTTCGCTGCAAGATCCTGCGCATGTTCTAGAACATAGAATTCCGGCAGTGTGGCGACAGGTGAGGTGAGGTGAGGTGAGGTGAGACGAGAACCACGAGAGACCAGCAACAGTTTTTCTCTAGTCTAGAACTGGAAAAACCCAAAAAAGGAAAACTGCAACAGTATTCAGTGCTGACAGTCGTCAGTCTAACTCTCTAACAGCTCAGCATTATTATGAATTCATTTATGATGCAATGCAATCTATTTCGCCTCTGTGAGCTGCTCCGAACTTTCCTTTGCTGAGGGAACAAAAACAACAAAACAAAAGTACTGCATCAGTTTTCGAAACAAACCTGCAGTCCATGGTACAATATGTCGGTTATTTTGTACAAATTGCGGTGCTCAATATCAAGCTAGATCTGAATTTGATGTTTACATTACACAGTAAATCCATATATGGAAGCCACACTAGCAGTGAAAAATCAGTTTGTTCAGCCAAGGTTCCCTAGTCGCTCTACAAATCTGTACATTTCCCTCTTCCTTGGAATGGACGACAGAAGCAGGCATTCTGCCAGCCTGCCTGCGTGTGATCACTTTGCTTTGCTATCCAAATTCTGCGGATGATGATGATCTCTTTTCTCTTACATCGTCATGTACGGCTGCGGCGACAGCAGCTGCCGCGACACGCGTTCACGGTTCCTGGCCGACTCCGAGCGGCCCAGCACCATCTCCTGCTCCAGGTTCGGCGACGTCGCGGGCGCCACCGGGGCCGCCGACGAGGCGACCGTCGAGATCATGCTGGAGCTCACGCCGCTGCCGGTGGTGGTGGCCGTGGTGGTGCTCAGGAAGCTGTCGGACGACTTCGGTGGCGGCGGCCTCTCCAGCTCCATGATCCCTTCCAGCATCTGCACCACCTTCCCCATGGACGGCCGCTGCGCCGGCTGCTCCTGGATGCACCAGAAGCTCACCTGCAGCGCGCGCTCCACCTGCGCCATGTCGAGGTCCTCCGCGGGGAGCCTCGGGTCGATGATGCCGGCGAGGTTGCCCCTCTCGTACTCCTCGTACGCCCACACCGAGAACTTCTTCCTCCCCGTCTCCTCCGACACGTCGAAGTTGCGGCGGCCGCTGACGGTCTCCAGCAGCACCATCCCGTAGCTGTACACGTCGGACTTGGCCGTGATGGGCAGGTTGGCCAGCCACTCGGGCGCCAGGTAGCCCCTGGTGCCGCGCACGCTGGTGAGCGTGCGGTGGCGGTGGTCCTTGGGGTTCACCAGCTTGGCGAGGCCGAAGTCGGAGACCTTGGCGTTGAAGTGCTCGTCCAGGAGGATGTTCTCGGGCTTGATGTCGCAGTGCACGATGCAGTCGCGGCACTCCTCGTGCAGGTACGTGATGCCCCGCGCCGTGCCCACGGCGACGGCGAACCGCGTCGGCCACGGCATCTTGCCGCCCGGCGGCGGCGCGTCGCCGGTGCCGGTGCCGAAGAGGAAGGCGTCCAGCGAGCCGTTCTTCATGAACTCGTACACCAGCAGGCGGTGCCGGCCCTCGGAGCAGAAGCCGATGAGGCGGACCAGGTTGAGGTGGTGCGTGCTGCTGATGGTGGCCACCTCCATCCGGAACTGCTTCTCCCCCTGCTCGATCCCCTCCAGCTGCTTCACCGCCACCACCGTCCGGTTCGCCAGCACGCCGCGGTACACGGCGCCGAACCCGCCGGCGCCCAGCTTCTCCTTGAACCCCTTGGTGGACCGCTGCAGCTCGCGGTACGAGAACTGCACCGGCGCGCCCGACGCGTACTCCAGCAGCGCGTACTGCGCCGACGCCGGCCCGTACTTGGGGCTGTGCCGGCACAGGAACCACCACAGCGCCCACTCGCAGAGCACCAGAGCGGACACCACGCCCAGGACCACCACCGCCACGACCCAGGCGCGGACGCCGGAGCCGCCGCGCGGGGACGCGCCCGCGGCGCTGCCCGGCACCGGGTTGGGCAGCGGCGGGAAGCAGACCTTGACGAAGGACGTGCTGGGCAGCGCCGCCGACTGGTAGCCGCTCACGAAGTTGGACACCTTGAGGAAGCAGAGGCCCGAGCCGTCGGAGAGCGCGGTGGACGCCACGCAGGAGCCGCCGGAGAGGCAGTTGAGGCGGCAGGCCGTGATCCCGACGAAGAACTGCTCCGTGGTGATCTCCGGCGGGTAGGTGAGGAACTGCGTGTTGTCGAGCTGGAGCATGGTGGAGTTGCCGGGGCAGCTGGCGAGGTCCACCTTGCGCGTGCACCCGCCGCGCGGCTTGACGGGTCGGTGAGCTGGAAGTTCTCCGACGGGCACCCGCACACGGGCGCCGTGCCGTTGTAGCTGCACACGCCCATGTTGCCGCAGTAGCCGAACACCTGGCACTGGTCCGCCACCGCCGACCACTGCTCCGTGGCGGCGTTGCTGCCCCGGGCGGCGCTGTAGGCGCGGAAGTTGCCGTCGGCGTCGAGGCGCACGAACCGCATCATGTCGCCGCTCTCGCCGTAGTTGCTGCTGTAGGCGACGACGACGGGGGAGTTGAGGGTGCCGTCGGTGAGGGAGACGATGCCGTTGGTCTGCATCGTGAGCGTGGGCGCGCTCAGCGTCCTGTTCCCCGTGAAGGAGGTGTTGTACCCCTTGTTGAAGTAGGTGACGGTGGTGCCGGCGCTGGTCCACCGGAGCGTGAGGTTGCCCGTGGCCTTGTCGACGGAGAAGACGTAGTTCCCGGAGGTGAGGTTCATGCCCGAGGTGAAGTTCTGCGACATCACCACCGTGTCCGTGGGGTGGTCGAACGACTGCCACACCGTGGCGCCGCTCTTGTCCTTGAGCACGAGGTTGCCGCTCTCCTGGACGGCCGCGGCGGACACGTTCTGGCCCCCGGTGTTGGACGACCAGAGCACGGCACCGGAGCCGTTGACGAGCTGGAGGTCGCCGTTGGAAGAGAGGCGGAGCGAGCCCCCGAGTCAACGGCGGCGCCGGAGCCCGCGGACCAGACGGGCACGCCGCCGGCGTAGGAGATGGAGGCGACGAAGAGCGACGGGGAGGACGGCGACGCCGTGAAGCCGAGCGAGAAGGTGTTGTTGGGCGACGTCCACGTCGCCGAGTTGCCCGGCGACAGGGTCGACCCCACCGGCATGTCCGCGCCGCGGGACAGCAGCGGGAGGAGGAGGCAGCAGCCGAAGAAGGCCGCGAGATCCCCGGAGCTTCGCCGCAAAGGCCGCATCTTTCCTGCGATTCGGGGCGTCAGGCTAGGCCTCTGATTCGTTTAACCCTTTCTTTTCGCCGATGATGATGGCCGATGGCAGACGGAGGAGAGGCAGAAAGTCATGAGCGGCAGCTAGCCCCACCTCCCCGCTCTGGCATGTGCCATGGCGTCGTCTCTTCCTCTCTGCAACTGCAATTGGTTAAGGTTATTTCGCAATCGAGCGCGTGAATCTGGTCTTGGCACGAGGGGGAGGAATGGAGAGGAGGAAGGAGGTGGGAGGGGGGAACTGGATTGGACCGCCCCAGCTGGTACAACAGGGGAGGAGGAGACCGGGACCGGGAGAAGCAGAAGCAAAAGCAAGTTGTAGTAGAAGTGAGCCTCGCTCTCCCATAGATGGATCAGCTTGGAAGAAGTCCAAAGCGCCGGTGACTGACTGACACTCTGACAGTGACGCACACTGCCTGCCTCCTCCTCCAACTTGTCGGGTCAAAATGAAAATTACTACTGTACAAAGCAACAGAGGAACAGCATTATTGTCGGGTCAAAATGAAAATGTGAAATCAAACCTCCCGTTCCTTGTCGACAGCGTTGACAGGCATGCTTCTTTCTTTTTTACCGGGATGGCTCATGGTTGACTTGACTGCTGCTAAGGAACTCCCAGCTGCTGTAGGAGTACTGTATGTATTTCGAATTCCGACCACAGGAGAGATCCTCACTCAGGGATCGCTCCTCAGGAGCATCAGCTCCGGATGATGATGCTCTGTAGTCTGTACTACGCTGTTTTCAGGACCAGGTCTTCTAACGCGGCGTTTTACGGTAGCAGCACGGCGATGGCAGTGCTGCAAGCGTATCTCCGCCGTCCAAGGCAGGTACCGACGGCCCTGATGATGCGATGGTGCCCTTGACCGGGTTCTGGGCTGTCTGTGTGGTGGGGGTGGGTGGAGTGAGTCAAGGTCAACATGGGCGGCTTACAATAGATAATGAGATAGACGCTCATCCTCACGTGGCGCCTTCCTTGCATTTCCTTTGTACTATTTGTTGCGCACCATTCGGCACCGTTATTGTTTTCTCCTTCCAGGTTTTACTTTGACTATCCTGATTCATATGAAACTATGGTATTATTACTCCCTCCATTCTCTTTTATAAGACACGACTTACATAATAGGGTGTTTTAAACTATACTTTGTTCTTTTATTTATTTTATATTATACTATTTGTATCTATAAATTTATGGCAATTGGATAGTACGTTTAATTACTGAGCTAACAATATCAAGAGAATGGGGGAGTACTTAATTATGAGCATAGTCACAGATCAAGGACGGGTTGATGAGGCCAGTGTACATTTGGATGGATGTTGGAAAACTTCACCAATTTTAACATACGCGTATTGCAGTTGCTCTACCGCTGTTCAAGTTTAGCCACACACATTAATCTCACAAATTCACAAAGTTACCCTGAGTGGTTTTAGTGAGGGATATGAAAGACTTTAGTTTCTCTAGTTAATTTTTCATTCTAAAAAGTTATAAAATATTTGTTGGCATAAGACATTGCTTCCTTCTTACCTATAACAATTTAAAGGCACACCCTTGCATTCTACTCAGGCTCCATTCGGTAGAGCTATGGGGATTTCGATTGTAGCTCTTTTGTCCCTCTTTAAACTATTAACAGTGAAGTCACTATATTTTAGTGTACAGGATCCTACTCCTCGTAGCCAAAGCCGTTCAGATATCGTGCTAAGCTGAGCCTAATATAAGACTGTCCACGGCGTAGTCGATGCTCAAATAAAATATTTATATGCCACCTTCACCGATGCTGGAGACACTTGAAAGCACACAACGTCAGCATCGATGCCCATGCGATTGTGGGACAAGTTTGTCATCTGCTCTAGTGGCTGGCTGTGAAATTATTTTTTTACTCAGCAAGCATCGAGGCTTCTATATGCCACGGTGCTTGATTTTTTCAACTCGGCATCGCACTCTACAATGGCATGATCCGATGCCTGAGTCTTCTCTCTCCTAATTCAGCATCGGTGAAAGATAACGTTGTGGGTAGTCTTACACACTCGCACGCACACCAACTATGACTAGGTTAGTAAAGGTGTGTTTGGCACCACTTATTAAGTGGGAACTAGGGCAGAAGCGCGAAAAAGTAGCTCTGCCATCGTACAACGACAATGTAATGCTGTTTAGTTTCATGCAACTTTCAATGAAAGTTGCAACATTCTCCACTCTCTCTCCATCACATCAATTTTTACCCGTATATATGGAGCATTAAATGTTAGTAAAAAAAATAACTAATTACACAGTTTTATTGTAAATCACGAGACGAATCTTTTGAGCCTAGTTAGACCACGATTGGACAATATTTGCCAAATACAAACGAAATGCTACAGTTGCAACTTTTTCTAACAGTTACGAATTGAACAAGGGCAAATTGATGTCTCGATTCCTCTGTCATTTCCATGAGAAGAAACAGAGCTCCATTTAGTGCAGCTAATACTCCTTGTCGGTGCTAGAGTCGGAATTGAAGCAGTACCAAACAGAGAAATCTTTAGGTTAATAAAGTCAGAATGGAGCATCGCTTGTCATCAAAAGAAACTAAAAACCGTATCAATAAGAAGCGGCGAATATGGTGCAACCACTTTATGGTAGTGTTTGTCTGTTTGAGTTTCCTCTCTCTCACCTCGAAGATAATATGGTTGAAATAATAGTAGTCACTTATAAATACACTCTCCATGCCAAATTATAAATTATTTTATTTTTTTTTAGAGAATGAAAGTATCTTAAGTTTAACCAAACTTATAAATAAAATAATACCGGTTATGATATCAAATAACTATCACTAGATTTTTAATTAATTATATTTTCATAATATATTTATTTGGTGTCGAAAATCTTTATAATTTTCGTTGTAATTTTGGTAAAATTGGAGAAGCTGTGACTATGAAAAGAAATTATAATGACTTGCAATTTGTGGTGGAGGGAGTACTTATTGTCACGTGGTTGTTGAAGAAATTGTCGCCATCGTCATTTGAATTGTACTTGTCTGTACTCACGACAGTCCGTGCGGAGACCTCTTACAGGCGTCAACAAATTCGACTCCCGCGTATATATGGAAGAAAAAAAAAATCAGGAGGCAACAAGGACCGGTCGAGGTCGAGAAAGAATAGGGTCCGGTATTAGCTGTGAAAAAATAGTCATCACTAACCAAAAAAGGTAGAAGAGCATTGCAGAGTACAAGGGTGCATTGGATTCCTTTTTTTTTTTAGCAGAAAATGATCCGAGACTGGCCAGCGGCACAGCCCACAAGCGGCCCAAAGCCTTTCAGGAGGCTAGTTACGCCTTAGTAAAATGGGCCGTATGACAGACTGCAGTGAATGGGCTAGAAGTTAGCGTTCAGAACATCACATAGTTTGTTGCATGGGCCTAACTAATTTACACCGTTCAGCAGGGGCACAGGGTACAACCACTGGGCCGGATACAAAATTTATGTTTTTATTTATATATAATATTAACGGATTTTATGTTTGTTGCCGTGTTGGAGTAATCTAGCAACAACCATCAATACGGAGTACACAATAATATTGCAACTGTGAATTTTTATTAAAAAACGTTGCAACTGTCCAAGAAACTTTCTTTTCTAGAGCCCATGAATTTTGAACATATAAACACAAAGCACCAGGTTTGGTTTCAAATCTGAATATCTGATCATGTTAATTACTCTCAAACGAAGACGACGGTACTGGAAAATGGGATATACGGGTTGTGAATGTTTGATTTTAGTACGCACGAATCACTATGTGCATCCAAAAGACATGAGTGTGTAATAAGGGCAGGTTTTTGTCCGCTGTGAAGGCTCAAAAGTCAGAAGAGCACGAGACTAAACAAAAACTGCATGCGACGAACAAATGATGTTGCGTTACGTTTTGGATTTTCAAGAGCTACAAGCTTGAAGGCGCCGTACTCGGCCCCTCATCAGCCGATTCAACTGCTTTACTTTACAGAGCAACAAACACAATTATTCAATCATACATACTCCACACCAATGGTTATGTCAACCTAATATTAATTAAATCTCGCTGAATATTCTTCAGTTGAACATGGTATCTATTTCATTTATTCCGACGCTAGCTTAGCTGTCAGGAGTTCAAGTTCATCAGATTACCTACCTAAAAAAGGGGGCGTTCTAGTAATTAAATGGGAATTAAATTGAACTAGACAGCGACGGCCGTTGCACGCGTCATACATAGGCTCTCAGCAGGTCCCAATCAGTTCGCAGTGTCAACCGCCGCTAACTTAAGGTCGCCGCAGCGATTTTTCTTATCATCCCAGCTGAGCTGATGATGATCGATGAGATGAGACTCTCATCAGCTCAACTGCCATTATTCTGGAATATATCGGAGCTCACTGCACGTCTGCACCCACGAACTTAACAAACAGACGAATGAATATCCTCAACTGCACTGAACTGATGAGAAGCACCGGCGGCAACAGCCACGACAACTCAGTTGCTGGTGCCTATGATTTTGATTTTTCATTCGTGGATACAGCTTCAAATGAAAATTTTTTCTGCCAGAACCAGAAGATTCCATTCCATGGCCACGCGCGCGGTTGCATGCAATCGCGCCGTTGGAGGATCGGATCTGCTCGGACAGCGTGCGTGGTTTTAATTATGGCCGTTCCTGCTGCCGATGGAATGGGAGGAGCAAGCTAACGGGTGCCGCCAAGCTAGCTGCACTGCACAGAATAATAATCGCACGCCAATAATAATAAGCATGTTCGTCGTCGTCTTGGCAGGCGCCACAGATCAGTTGCTGCACTTGCTCTGCTCTCGCGACGACGTTTAATTAATTTGATCTCCGGATCTTAACAGAAGATTGTGAGAATGGAGGAGGCAAATCTTATGGCCCTTCTCACAAGCAAGCAAAGCAGCTGCTGATACAGTGCAGTGCTCCTCCTGCCGATCGTGTTAAACTGAACATGAAGCTATGTTTCTTCTTCTTGTCGTTGAGGGCCTCTTTAGTTCTACTCTAATCCACCCCACCAATCCATATATATCGAGATGGAAAATTAACTAGTTTTTCATGCCAATCGGTGTCTTGTTTGGATGTAATCGGATTGACATCAAATTCACACCATCTCAAGCCTTGTTTGACGTTTTAACTTCTATACTTCTGTTTCATTGCAACATCATGTGCCACGTGGACCAGCCAATTCTTAAATTCTTAGTCCTTGATAAGTTGATGTGTTTGCTAAAGTAGATAAGTTCATCAGGCAATCTAACTCTTAATTTCTTAGTCTTTGATGGGTAAGTTCCACCACAAGAAATCTAATGAGCTGGGCTACATTAGTTTGTGACCAGCTGATCGAGCTATCTGTGGAGTGTAACTGTGTTTGGCTAGCTCACTAGATCCTTGAAATATATCAGTTACAACGATTCCAGTGATCCTACTGAGAATCTAAAATGTTTCTTGCTAGCAAACACACCATAACCTCTGCTTGCATTGTCGTAATTCTTGGACATTATTTATCAGCATGCATTAGCTAGCGTTTCGACGGTGGAAATTGAAGTATACCTTCAGGTTTTCAACGTTTTTATGCGTGTGTGTGTGTGTAATGACTCTTGGTGACAATCTTCATCTCACAGACTCACATCACCAGGTTGATTATTCCGAGTGAGATTTGCGTATGTCAGCTCATTCTTACCTAAACATCTGATCTGATTACACATATGTACACATCTAAGTACATCTCGCAAGGATATCGTTTCTTTTCTTCCGTCGATAATATCTGATTATTAAGCGAAAGAAAAACAAAGCAACACTCCTAGTACACTGCAAGGATCGACAACAACGATTTTTTTTTTTTTTGGGTGGTGTGGGGGGCGCAGACAACACCAAAAAAAGGCCATAAAACATAAGAAAGTGTGAGGAATTTTAGGCTTGATTAGCAATTTGATCATATATGTAGATACCCTAATTATTGAAAAGAAATGCAAATTTGAGAGGGGGGCCTGGTGGCAGTGTCGTCCGCTATTGTTGTCGTTAACTAAGCTCAGCTCGCTCCCGCCGGTAACCATTCCTCTCTCTCTCTTTTTGGGTAAAAGATCAACATTTATATAGAATTTGTGCCTAAAATGTTTCAGAATCCACATAAACAGCAGGTGCAGGGGTTACTTGTCTGCTGTCATTGACACAGAGTTGTGAACTTGTGATCGATCAGAAACTGCAAGTAGCACAGCTGTAAGCCAACACGATTTAATTTAGACCCACAAAAGTACACAAGAAAAGGCTACGCGTTGGAGAGAATTGAATTGAATTGAATAAACATTCAGAGGTACGAATCCTAGCTACTAACCATGCTGATTACGACATGAAAGCCCACATGAATCGAATCTGACTCTGCAAACCTGCGTATATATCTGACTATTGGGCATGAATATGTCAGATGGTACGTGGTGACAATGGATAGTGAATACGGATGCAAATGCGACGGCAAAGATAAATTAAATGAATAAATAGATGGCGTGTGTTTATACTTCCAGTAACGTACGTACAAAGCAAACTGTACGGTTTGTACTGCTTGCACCACAAGTTTTAGTGGAGTACTAGTCTGTTTATTAGCTTCATAGCTTGTAGCTATACACAATAATTTAAAGTAGCTACAACTATAAGTGCCACAACCTGTAGATGCATACCGTACTCTACGGCCAATTTCAGGGTAATTAACCATGACACATCAGATCGGCATGTAATATGCTATACTACAAACGTCCTAAAAGAACACAATTTATTTATTTTCCATGAAATTCATATAAAAATGTCGTGATACTTATGATAGTAAAGTAAGTATCATTAAATAAGGCGTGTAATATAATTTTTAAAAAATATATAATTTCTACATGGTGTCATGCATGAACATCACAAATCTTTTCTGTAAAATTTTAAACTTAAATTGGTTTGATTAAAGACAGGAATGAAGTAGTAGCAATTACTCCCTCCGTCCCTATTTAGATGTCGCCGTGGGATGCGTGCCACAAATTTGACTTGATTTATAGAAAATATGTACAATATTTATATCTTTAAATAATTGTGTTAAAAAACTAGATTCAAAGATCTTTCCGATGATACTAATTATGATACTAATCGATGATATTTATTATTTATTAAAATTATCGGCATTTGTATCTCGGGAAAGCGACAAGTATTTAGTGACGGAGGGAGCAGTAGATACGCTTGTTGGCTAGCGCTACACCGTTGAGTTGACTTTGTACTTACACGTCGACCATGAGCTAGCTGGACAAGGACAATCGAAAGCCAGAATTCAACGATTATATGTTGGCGCCGCACCTTGGATGTGGTACGGTCTGTACAAACGTAAGTAGTACTCAGCAATATAACTATTGGCGTCACAAAAAATTCAGGCATCCTAATCTCTCCGCCGTTTTCGCTGAGGTTATAGCTTTCGTAGCATTGTCACGCTTGTGTCACTACTACGTACAGTATATAGATTTACTGAATCTTTTGTTCCTTTTGTTCTTAGTTTTTCTCCGCGGTAGGTTTGTTTGGAATCAATTCTGCATGACTCAGTTTGTGGTTGGTGCTCATTCTTTTCCTCTACCTACACTTACGCGGTTACGCCCTCTATTCCAAAAAAAAATGGCCTTATAAATTTAGCCAAAGTCAGACTATCAGTTCAACTAAAACTAAGTTTATTTATAAAGAAAAATATCAACATTTATGACAGCATAGATGTACAGTACTATGAAACCATATTACATGGCAATTAAATTTAATGATACTAATTTGATATTACAAATATTGTTTCTCTTTTGTGAAACTTGCAACAATTTATATCTGACTAAACCTATAAGATCTATTCTTGGAGAGAGAGTACAATATTATTAGTCATAATATTCACTAGTATAAAATAACCAAAAGGATAATATTTTCTTCTCAGATAGTACACTGTAGCGCTGTACCAGAAGAATCTCAGTTTAGCATTAAAGTATGCTTGGAAGTACATATACATGCGTGATCACTGATCAGCATGACGCAACCACAAATCAGCTCACTACTCCATGGCAAGCTGTGATATAATATAAATTTATACAGAGGAAATCAATCTCTAGAAAACACCAGCCACTAGTAATCCAGTTGATGGTTTTTATGGTAGCTGGCAAGAAGCTTCCTTTAATCTGGAGATACACTTGACCTGAGCTGCAAAAAATCAACGCTAATAACTGTACTCTGAGGAGTAGTAACCACACAAAAGAAAAAGTCTGAAAAGCAGGCATGGTCATGGACCAACACTAGTACACTTCACAGCGACAGGCAACGAACTTACTCAACTGTAGCGACAAGAATATTCAAACGCCCGTGTGAAGTGCACCGCGTGCATCTCCTCCTACCCCCAAAAGATTCCATTCTCCCTGCCGTTCCCGCCACAAGAATCTCTCGTGTTTTTTTCTTTTCAAATTACGTGGCACAGAAGCTCACACACACTGTAGATCACCGTAAAAGAATAGCACCGCTAAATTATCCCTAGAGGAAGTTTCTTTTAGTGTTGTTGGCTGATCATATAAGCTGGTTGATAATATAAATTGACTAATTTGCTGTGAGAAAAAATACTATTCAAATGGCTGATAAGCTCCGCTGAAAAGACAAGCGAACAGAGCTACTTTTTTAGCTCTTTTGCTATGGTATATGGAGAAGCCCCCTGGTAATTTATTTCTAGCTTCATCTTTTCAAGTTATTTTCTTTAAGAGAGAGAGATAGAAATTAAAAATAGTTTATTGCTATAGTAATATTCTCTAGAGATTGGAGTTGCACCCTGGCCACTAACTTCACCACCACCCCACACTCTCTATCTATCTATATAAGGGGCTGCCAAAGTCCATGGGCAGGGTAGTCCGATCCGCAGCTTCTTCATGTTCTGTTCGCTTGAGCACAGGCACCTCAGCTGTTACAACAGTGTTTTATTTTTACAAAAAATTAACCGTTTCATCTTGCTAGCCAGTTTATAATACCAGTCGAACAAATGGTCAAGAGTAGCACACCGCTAAATTGTAGAGTACTCCCTCCGTCCCAAAATAACTGTAAACTTTTCGACTTTCAGAAACAAATGCCGGCAATTTTTATAAATAATAAATATTATCGATTTGTATCATAATTAATATCATCGGAAAGATCTTTGAATCTAGTTTTTTAACAAAATTATTCAAAGATATAAATATTGTACGTATTTTCTATAAATCGAGTCAAACTAGCGGCACAAAAATCGAAAACGACAATTATTCCGGGACGGAGTAGTACCCTGAGTCTCTTCTAGCTAGTCTTTTGGCTTTTTGCTATGGTATATGGAGAAGCCCTGCCTAATAAAAAAATATTTTTTTTCTGGCTTCATCATTTTTTAGTTAATTTTTGAAAATAGAGAAATTAAAAACAATTTATTGCTACCGCAATATTTATATTTATGATCTAGGGATTGGAGTTGCACACTACCCACTAACTTCACCACCCCGCACTCTATCTTTATATATAGCTGCCAAAGTCCATGGGCAGGGTACTCCGCAGCTTCTTCATTTCACAACTAACCCCAAATAAGCAGCAAGCAGCAAGGAGAGTCGTCGCCGTCGTCTCTACGGCCGGCCGGCAACTAAGATAATATGTCGTCGTCCGGGGCGACGATGCCGCTGGCGTACCAGACGTCGGCGGTGTCACCCGACTTTCTGAACAAGGGCGACAACGCGTGGCAGCTGACGGCGGCGACGCTGGTGGGTCTGCAGAGCTTCCCCGGCCTGGTGGTGCTCTACGGCGGCGTGGTGAAGAAGAAGTGGGCCGTGAACTCGGCGTTCATGGCGCTGTACGCGTTCGCCGCCGTGTGGATCTGCTGGGTGACGTGGGCCTACAACATGTCGTTCGGCGACAAGCTGCTGCCGCTGTGGGGCAAGGCCCGGCCGGCGCTGAACCAGGCGTACCTCATCGGGCAGGCGGACCTCCCCGCCACGGTGCACTACTTCTCCGACGGGACAACGGAGACCGCCGCCGTGGAGCCGCTGTACCCGATGGCGACGGTGGTGTACTTCCAGTGCGTGTTCGCGGCGATCACGCTGGTGCTCGTCGCCGGGTCGCTGCTGGGGCGGATGAGCTTCGCGGCGTGGATGCTGTTCGTGCCGCTGTGGCTCACCTTCTCCTACACCGTCGGCGCCTTCTCGGTGTGGGGCGGCGGGTTCCTCTTCCAGTGGGGCGTCATCGACTACTGCGGCGGCTACGTCATCCACCTCTCCGCCGGGTTCGCCGGCTTCACGGCGGCGTACTGGGTGGGGCCGCGCGCGCAGAAGGACAGGGAGAGGTTCCCGCCCAACAACATCCTCTTCACGCTCACCGGCGCCGGGCTGCTGTGGATGGGGTGGGCAGGGTTCAACGGCGGCGGGCCGTACGCCGCCAACATCGTGGCGTCCATGTCGGTGCTCAACACCAACATCTGCACGGCGACGAGCCTCATCGTCTGGACATGCCTCGACGTCATCTTCTTCAAGAAGCCCTCCGTCGTCGGCGCCGTCCAGGGCATGATCACCGGACTCGTCTGCATCACCCCCGCCGCAGGTCAGTGATCCCCCGTCGTCCATGGCCTGCGCGCGCCCTTCTAGTGCTGCTATTAGTTGTTTTTAAAATTATAGTATAAATTTTGTCCTTCTCGATCGATTCGGTGGCGTACGTGCTCACTCTAGTCTAGATTCTTCTTCTTAAGACTGACACAACTACAGATACTTGTCCTGGCTAGCATAGCAAGACTAGTATGCAAAGGGCGGCGCTGAATGGTTGAATGGTTGACTTTGAATTCAAAAAATGGTTGCCCAGCAAAACGGGAGGCGGACAGGGCGGGTTCCCTGCAAAAGCAACATGCATGTGGCCGTATTGCCATTTGCCATTGCCCACGTACCATTTACATGTGCATTGCGTTTACCATTCAGAGGTTACCACCATTCAGAGGTTACCAATGAAGCAAATTGCATGCGGGCATCCAGCCTATTTAGTACTCCCTCAATTCTAAATTATAAGTCGTTTTGATTTTTTAGTACACCTATTTTGCTATGTATATAGTATACATAGTAAAATAGACGAACCAAAAAATTAAAAACGATTTATAATTTAGAACAGAGAGAATAGCTGTTTATGGCCTGCGTTATACAAGATAGTACTCCAATATTACTACTCAATTTTGTTTTGCAATGTAGGGTTGGTATTGTTTTTTTTTTTTCATATAAGTTCAATCAACTTGTCTAACTTTTTTTGGCGGAGCTAGCATTTAGAAAAATCAAATTAAACCCAATAGTATAAATTATTAGTTCTGTTATATAAATCCAACATGAAATATGCTTTAATATGGTATATACATTAATTTAATTGGCATATATACTTTTTGTAAATATAATGATAATTACAAATTTTTTACTTATATATGACGACACAAACTGAAACTATATTTTGGAACAAAAGGGGGATATGGCTCGATGTAATTACCATAGTAACCTCTCTTTGTGGTGCTGGTGCACCTAACACAAATCTCCTGATTATTATTAGGTTTCTTATTAGCCGTTGGGCCGCGTCAAGTTGACTATTTTGTACAGACAATAGGTATATATAACACTACTGACGCCAAGATTTTGTTATACTAATCGAGGCTCCATCCAATGCAACGCCCGTATAGAGAGAGTACGTATGCACACAGAATCTTCCTTTTTTTTTTTTTAGCCCCTGATGTAAGTGGTATGGATAAAAACAATAGTGAGAGCCGCACAATTCCGTCAGGAATCAGCTGGGAATCTCTTGTGTGCAATTTGTCGTACTTGCTTTGTCGGCCTTGTTTAGATCACCCCCAAGTTCCAAGTTTTTTTTCACTCTCTCTCCATCACATCAATTTGTAGCCACATGTTTGGAGCATTAAATATAAATAAAAAATAACTAATTGCACAGTTTGGTTGTAAATCACGAGACGAATCTTTTGAGCCTAGTTGAGCCACGATTGGACAATATTTACCAAATACAAACGAAATGCTACAGGATTTTTCAATCTCTCTCCATCACATCAATTTATAGCCGCATGTATGGAGCATTAAATATAAATAAAAATTAACTAATTGCACAGTTTGGTTGTAAATCACGAGACGAATCTTTTGAGCCTAGTTGGGCCACGATTAGATAATATTTACCAAATACAAACGAAATGCTATAGGACTTTTCAATCTCTCTCCATCTTCAATCTAAACAAGGCCTCAGTACTTATCAGTAAAGTCAAAGTCAAATCTTGTCTTTTTACCTTTCGTTTGCACACTACTACTTGCATTGTGGACAAAGTTACAATCAATTAGGACACTGAAAGGCGGAAAAGAAATCGAAACTTCCTTGTCATCGCGACGTTCATACTTCACTGTCTGCTGTCGGCATTATCATATACATATATAATTGCGCCTAATTTTGTGTGGCAATATAATGACGATTTTTCCTGTAAACTTGGTTTATGTATGGTTTATTAATCACATTTACCGATAAGAGAATGAGATCTCTGACACGGTCCGGTGTGCAATGCAATGGAAATGCAGGGCTGGTGCAGGGCTGGGCAGCCATAGTGATGGGCGTTCTGGCCGGCAGCGTCCCCTGGTACACGATGATGATCCTGCACAAGCGGTCTCGTCTGCTGAAGCACGTGGACGACACGCTGGGCGTCATCCACACGCACGGCGTGGCGGGGCTCATGGGCGGCATCCTCACGGGGCTCTTCGCCGAGCCCACCCTGTGCTCGCTCTTCCTGCCGGTCACCAACTCCCGGGGCGCCTTCTACGGCCGCGCCGCCGGCGGCGCGCAGCTCGGGAAGCAGCTGGTGGGCGCGCTCTTCATCATCGGCTGGAACATCGCCGTCACCTCCATCATCTGCGTCGCCATCAACGCCGTCGTCCCGCTGCGCATGACCGAGGACAAGCTCGAGGTCGGCGACGACGCCGTCCACGGCGAGGAGGCGTACGCGCTCTGGGGCGACGGCGAGCTCTACGACGCCACCGAGCACGGCCCACGCGGCGGTGGCGTCGCCGCCGTCGCGCCCGTGTCCACGCCCACGAATTGAACTAGCTAGCAGCTAGTTGTTGCATTGTTGTTGTTGCGCGACGATCATGTATATTTGCTCTCCATCCATCCATCCATCCATTGTGTTCATAGCCGTACGTGGAAAAGACCAAGTGCACAAGCTAGCTAGGACCTGTTGCTGTTCCTCTTCTGAATCAAACGTTGTATGTGGATGTAAAATGTGTTCCTTTTACAATTGAGAGACAAGTAAATTTACAAGCATGCATTTAATCATCAAAGTAGAAGAAGTATTCTATATGTATTTTGAATTCAGATCTTTAAAACTCGGCAGATTATCTTGGTTGGGTTCCTATTTTTGGAGGTGCAGTGCAGCAGCGCAGCGGCATTTCCTGCCGTCCTCACGAACGCGGCTTTTTTCTGGCTAACACGCACGCATCGCATCGCCGAGATCCATCGACGATCTGGCCGGCTCGCTGGACGAACCAAGCTAGCTACCCCGCGCATCGATATCCTGCCATGAAGCGTTCGGCGGCGTCCACCGCCGTACCCCTCGTCCTCGTCCTCGCCGTCGCAACGGCTTCCGCAGCCCCCGCCGGCATGATGGCCGGCGCCGCGGGGACGGATGCGGAGCACGCCGCCAATTACCTGGTGTACGTGAACCCACACCCCCGGGCATCGACTGCCAGGCGTACCAGCTCGGCATCCTCGCCGCCGCCCTCGGAGGGTACGACGACGACGTGCACCGGCCGCCTTCGATGTTTCTGAATGCATGATCCATGATCTATCTGATGCGTGCACGCAGTGAGGCGAAGGCGAAGGCGGCGATGCTGTACAACTACAGGAACGTCATGAGCGGGTTCTCGGCGAGGCTCACGCCGCCGGAGCTGGAGGCCGTCAAGAGTAATTAATTATGCTTTTGTCTATCTATCTATCTATTTATTTTATATGGATCACCACGGCAGGAATCATCACTGATAATTGTTTGTTTTAATTGTGGATGCAGAGCAACCTCAGGTGAACCGGGTGCTGCCGAGCGCGACCTTGTCTCTGATGAGCAGCAAATTTGACGGCGTCAGCTAATATAATGCCCGGTTCTTCCAGCAGCCCTCCCAACAAGCGCATCCATCCATCGCCAACCCTAAAATAAATCACATCTTTGAATTTTTTTTGTGGGTATGTGATTGATTGCTTGCATTAAACCTTGTACATCACAACAAAGCCAGCATACAAACGTTTACACTGTCTTGGTGTTATATATGGTATGGTATCCTGCACATGCAACCTACCCGATTGAAATCGTTTGACTGTGTGGGCTGCTATGGCAGCCTACCTGATTGAAATTGTTTGGCTACTGCACTTGTTTCGAGATTTTTGTCCACAAATAATTTGAAATGCTCCTGAACGAAGTATACATGCCATTCATGTATTGCTATCTAATTATATCATTTTTTAATTCTTTAATTGTCTTCACGAATTTTGATAACAACCTATATAAGAGCATGTAGATCTTACTCATACATGCAATAATTTTAGAATTTTAAATTGCATTATCTTTTCCATGTAAAAATAAGTGGGTATATTCTAAAAATTATTTTTATAAAATTTGGATGTTTTTACGAAAACAACGTGTATAGTTTGATTTAGCTTTCTGAACTTTTTACCTTAGTCCGATTTAATTTACCCTTCTATGATATGGCATCGTATCGGCAAAACAATCTCAAAACCACTCAAGTTGCAAAACTGGACGGTTTTAAAATGGAGGGAAGGTTAAAAAAAAAACTAATTTTGTAGTTTAAGGAGCAAGATCAGACAACCTTGATAGTTAAGTAAGATAAATTGGACTTATTCCATCTCATTAACAACTTGATTGGATCATCAGAGCCAGTTATACAGCCCCTCTCTTCTTGAAGATGAAGGCACATCGCCCCAAGCAGGCCTCATGATGCGTCCGTAAGCAGGCCTCACTAGTACTCACTCACCATGCCAGCCCACTGAGAGATAGAACGAAACATGTTTCTCTTAAAATAACATTTTAGACACTTTATCTAGAAAATTTTTTTTGGCAAGTGCAGGCTTACGCACCGCCTTCTTAAAGAAAAAAAAAATTCACAGTGTGATCTCCACTTGCAACCCGACAACCCAGCCACCACTGCTTCCTGCTAACTCCGTTTTAAATTATAGCTCGTTTGACTTTTTAGTTTTAAGTTTGACCACTCGTTTTATTTAGATATTTGTACAAAATATCACTTCTTTTGTTATGGTATGTTTATTAATAAAAGTTATTTAAGAATGACTTGAATTTTACTATGTTTGCACAATTTTTTTTGAATAAGACGATTAGTTAAACTTAGAGTAAAAAAGTCAAATGAATTATAATTTGAAACACCTAATAAGATTTCACCACTCGGTCAAAGTTGCTTCCATTATAGCTTGCCTCATCCGGCATCCATGGCGAGCAAGTGAGTGGCCATAGTATGTGCAATGCTAGAGGTGGAGCACGAAGGGGTACATAGTGCGGTGGACCTTCAAGGGTGAGGCGGTGCGGAGGTAGGAGCATGATCGCTACTGAGGCAGTAGTGGAGTGGAGCTTTGGGGCAACAGAGGCGACGGCGGCGGCAGACTGGACAATTGAAATTAAAGGGCGAGCTGGACAGTATAGTGCAAGGCGACCACTGTGGACTTGCAACCAGGATGGTGAGACCATCGTTTGTTGGTGTGCACACTCGATGAAGAGCTCTGGTGCGTCGCTTGGGCTTCCCTCCTTGAAGGCTGGCAGCCATGGCCCCCTCCCAGTGGCAAAATCTATTACCCCTTCCCCCTAGCCCTCAGCGACAAATTAGTTAAACCTACTAATTGGCTAAACAATTTTACTATATCGCTGATAAGCGGTAGTTCATACAGCATAGCCATACAGCAGAAGCTCTAAACATTACGTAAACTAAACAACTCATCTCTAAGCTTCAGGCTAAAACGCTCTAGTTCACTAATGCCCAACACGTAGTCTGGCACTGGTACAAAACCAGGGATAACCGGAGGTTCCAAGGCCTCGAGCACCTCCGAGCCTCTAGGTAGGAGGCGTCGGGGGGTCACCAACGGCAACCACCTCAGTGTCCAACCTAGAAGGTGTCGTGGGGTCACGTTTGTCGAGCTTTGTAGCAATGCGTCCGCCGGTTGGCCAGAGGCAAAAATAGGGGGCCATGTCCCCCACCCATCTACCCTATGTCAAATTTTTTGGAAACCCCCTCCTCTTCTCTTGGCAGCAAATTTTTTGGAACCCCCCCTCGTGACTTTTTGAAAGCAAGAAATAATTAAACTAAGATGTCAATTACACCATTACGAGCTTGAGTGTGCCTACCAATCCAAAGTTTCAGAATTTAACAGTGTGGGCAATCTTTGTCATTGGCTTGTAGTAGAAACAAAAAAAAATCAGAGAACTATTATTTGATTGAGAGGTATACTACTTGTTTATTGCCTACTATATAATATTTCCACTTAGACTTGGTTATTTAATATTAATTCTTCCTTTCTTTTTTCTAGATTAATTCAGCTTGTCCTTATTCTTCTGGTTTCAACTGCAACATCAGAACAGCCATTTTCTGCAATGAAGCTTTTCAAGACAAGGCTTCAAAATAAATGGTAGATGTGTTTTTTTGAGAGATTATTTGGTAATCTATATTGCAAAAGAACTTACAAGACAATTCACAATGGATGCAATTATAGATGATTTCTATGCCATGAAGACTTGCAAAGTGAAGCTCAAATGCAAAAGTAAGTTTCTTTTATCCTGACCAACAGCAGAAGTCTGCATCCATCGCACTGGACCAAGGTGGATGATATGGACGATTGGTTCCTGGAGCTTACGGCCGATGGTACCAAAATGCCGTACACCATCGCCATTTCTGAACCTATGGTGCATTTGGAAGCAACAGAACGCGGTGGTGTTCAGGTGAGCCATGACTGTCGTGGACCAAATTTGCTCAAAGATCAGGAACGAGTGCTTAGTTTGGTCTCTAGCTGGAGCACGTTTCCTAAGCTCGCTTTTGGTAGGGAACACCCCTATGGCAGTATGCTATATGGGGCAGCGCTGCTCGTGCTTGTAATGTGACAAACTTTTGTTTCTATTTTATCAATTTATGCCGGACAACCGGATCTTAAAAGAAAAAAGATTTTTTGATGCTCTTTTCTAAAAGAGTCACTTCTAGTGGTGTCACAACAAATATAATTATGATTATATGAATATTTATATAATATATATATAGGTGCGGACTGGCCAGATGCTCGCAAGATGCATGTGTTAAACACAGGGGAGTAGTTATTACTCCCTAGAAGTAGGATGGAATTTTCCTATTATTTATTTTATATATATATATAAATCTTAAACTCTTATAAAGCTGAACCGGGTGAAGCCACGTCATCGAAGTACCCACCTATCTCACGCCGCCTATTCACCTCAAGGCCGTCCTTGCCGCAAGCTACTCAACCATCAGTAGCCAAGCACCAAAATCGCAATGCCATATATACCGACCTTTAAATGGACCACATCGACTCTTCGTGCCACCATGCGTGTTGTCTCGATCGCTCCTCGATTAAAAAGGGATTAATTTCTGATGTCTCCTTCCTTCGCTGTGCATGCTGCACCGTTCCCCATCGCCACTCGAGCTGCGAACTCGCCGCTGCCTCCCTCAGCCATCTGCCACCGCTGGGCTCGCCCTCTCCTATCGCACATGGATCGGAGTGCAGGTGCGGCCGCGCGGCGCGCTAGATTTCTCCGCCCACTCCACGGTGGAGCACGACCGCGTGATGTCACCATGCCAGATCACTCGTGCTCGTGGGAGAGAGAGTTAAAATGTATTTTACTCGGTTTTAGCTAGCGTATACGTGATCGACTCTACAGAGCTTACGACCCCCACGAACCTTCTCCACGGCAAGTTGGCAAGATGCTCATTACGCAGCCATCCTGAAACCCGAAGGCGATAACTTCAGTGATGACTTCAAGACCTCCTACTCGGTGACATCCATCTAGCAGGTTCGTTTCGTTAGGTTTATCAGATTAGTAATTACAGTAGTTTATATATTTCTAATTTCTAATACTTCCAGCTTTGTTAAAGCTCTCGTGATGGTATTCGGATGCTTTTCTTTTATGTCACATACATCCTTTTTCTGAAGGGATAACCACTTTTAATTGAAGATATTTTGTCAGGTTTCTCGGTGAGTGAAGATAGATCATTTGCCTTCCATGATTGAAGATTTCAAGATAAAACAAGAAGAGCTACTGAAGATCCCATTACAAATTACTTCAGTGTGCGGGTCTGTTTGGTTGATGATTAAAAGTTGTCACGCCAAATGTTAGTTGTGTCACAGTTTTTTCGGCAACCGTTGGTTCACTGCCACACTTGTGGTGCGCCAAACTTTCTTAGCACCTCGTCCTACATGGCCTAAACTCATTTTTGTGCCAAAGCTTGCCAGAAGTTTAGCATCGGTTTTGCTCGCCACACTTTCTTTGGCAGCCGTAGTTTGCCGAAAATTAGGTATGGTAATTTGAGGTCACCAACCAAACAGGCCTTCAGTGCATATTAGTGATGGCAGCAAGCATAGACATTCACAGTTTTCAAATAGTTAGTACCTCACAAGTTGTTGCAATGAATTATCTTTTGTGACAATACAACTATTTTTGACGTCAGTGCCATATGTACTGAATTTCCAAATATAATAACAATTTGTTTTGTAACTAAACCTGGATGAAATTTGTATAATTGTTTTTAAATATTGAACCAATAAGATGTTATTTTTTTTTTTTGTTTCACATTAGTATCCATTGTTTATCGGAAGTTTTCCATTAATACCGCCGCTGCTCACTATATTATCATGGTGGATATGCTATATGTAAATTCTTTCATCTCGTTAAACTTGTCTTATCAGCCGGGCTTATTAGCCGTTTGGACAGTATTTCTCTCACAAAAAATTAACTGACATCAAACAAAAATAGTGGAACGGAGTTTCTGCTCCCTTTGTAAGCAAAAAAGAACGGAATCAGACAAAAATTATTGCTGTCATCTAGATCTTTGATCAAACAAAATATATTATTGCTGCCATCTCGATCTTTAGTCTACACTCTTCTGCAGGCTATAGCCAATAAAAAATATGTTTAGTAGAGCTCTAGCTTCAACTATAGGTTCACTAGCGAAACGGTATTGTTTCGGCTCCAGCTTCGCTTGTTAGAAAACCATTTGGTGAAACAATTTCCACCGTTTGTTGAAAAGTGTGAAACATTCATAAATTCATAAATCATAGTTTTTTTTTGTCTCTTTTGTGTTCTTTCTTCTCTCCACTGTACCTTATGCTCTCCCACGCTGAAACCACACCCACGCATCTTCTCTTTATTCCTCCTCTTCCCACACCACACCGATTTGGGCTTTCTGCTCCTTTAACTGTCCATCGTTACGTCGCCATCGGCTCACCTCTTCTAACGGTGCACCGCTCTCTCCTCGACCAACGCCACACCATCATCTCCTTGGCGCATTATCGTGGCCACGCGCCATGCCAGGGCAAATAAGACATCAGCCACACCCGCACGCTAGTCTTGCAGAGTCGAGGTGGGTCAGAGGAAGCTTTTTTGTAACTAAGAGCGTCCGCAGTGTATAGAGCTGACCCTGGGTCTTAGATGGGTCCCACACATGATTTGACGTGAGCTGGTATATGGCGAGCAATGTTTAGAACCGGGACCCGGTTCCATGTTTGGACCCCACACCAATAAAAAAACGCACGCATACATCCTTGAGAAGGCCAACAGCAGGAGATAGAAGTAGAGTGTGGGGCCAAGCGCAGCTTTTGTTCCCCTTGGACGCCAGTTCCATGGAAAGGATCGAGTTCTTCATAGACTCAACTTCGCAATGTGTAGAACCAGGTTCTAACGTTGCATTTAATGTATGGACGCAGCTAAGGTGCGTACACTGCGGATGCCCTAAGAACCTCTTTGGCAGGGCTCTTGCCTGCTTCGGCTCCTGCCCTGTACCTGCACGGTAGCCGGAGCTAGCAGAGAAAAAAAGCTGCTCCTCCCCCTCCAAATGGCTCTGTGAGAAAAGAAATGATGAGAGAGAAAAACGGCTCTTAGAAACAGTCCCCATATAGTACATGAACAGTATAATAGCAGAAGGAGCCGAAGTTCCAATAAGCTGCACTAAAGAGAACCTAAATAGAAGGAGCATTGTTGATCTCCATACATTCCCCCTGATCATTTTAGATGTCACTAACTTGGGACCCGAGTCAATCCAATGTCTAGACGAACCCTCGCCCAAAGTTTGTATGTGCTTTTCTTTGCTTGCGATCTTGTTGAGGATTCTGACTGGGTCTATTAATATTTGGCTGTAAAGCCACGTTTGAGTTTTAAAAAGTATTATTTGGGGAGAAGAAGCAAATAGAGTTTTACAAAAGTTGTTATTTAAATAGATAAAGCTTGACACATTCTTCTCAGTAAAGTAAGCCATTAATTAATCTAACAAAGGATGCCCACACGCACGGCTCGTGAGATCAATCTCCTTCTTTATCAAGCCAAACTCTTGATGTGGGGAAGCTTTTTTTTTTTTTTGGCTCCTCTCAGCGTGATTCGCGAAGTTTCTCGAGTGAAAGCGTTGCCAAAGGCCGCTAATCACCTAAGTTTTTGCTCACGAAGACGAGGATGGGCTGATGGCTCATGGCCATGGCCGTCGTTTACATGCTTGACAGTGTGGAGGGATAGGAAGAGCAGAATTTTCTAGTAGTAATTAGACACGTGTGTGTGTGGCGTGTGGCGTGTGTGTTGGCGTCTTGCTAGCTAGCGGTACGCCGTTGCATTGGATTGGATGGATCCACAACACACACTAGTCCACGACGATTCTTTCTAACTAGTATAAAGCGCGCTCCTGCGCGCCTAGGAATGCCAGGTGAGTAGACATGAGGTAGTTCTTGTCGAAGCATTATATGTATATCTTACATAAAATCAATGTTCAGTGCATGGTCAAGTATATAACTATACAGATGGTGAAGAGATGAAAAGCTAGAACAAAGATGCTGCTCATGAGGAGTTGGTGTAGTGCCCAAGGAGTTCTGTAGATGTGCGCTTGCATTGTCCCTGACTTTTCTCTGAGTTGGTGCTAGGTGTGTTTCTGGATCAGTGTCCAGCGGCTGGGATTCGCTGTTGGAGATTCTGAGTCTAAATAAGTTGTTATGTAATATTCAGCATAGCCTTTATAGGAAACAGTTACAGGCAATGAATCTAACAACTTAGTTAGAATGACGTGAAGTATGGGGAAAAAGGTATACAAATGATGGTAAGATTGGCTGAGTGTAAATTCACTTTTAAAGAAGAGACGCGTACATTAACTATACGTCCAAAATTACTACATTATTAAATTGGAGTATATTAAAGGCATAGATCATGCAGCTAACGTCAGGTGTGCAAACATCTTTCATAAGCCCTTTGAAGTTCAGCGGGAAATTTTACGAATTAGAGGCATGTAGGAGTTTTATTTAAAAGGAACCTGGTTTAGTAGATCATATTAGACATTAACCTTTGGAGGTCCACAATATAACTGTGATACTCTATTTTTACTACTGAACTTCAGGTGTGAGATCCACTGTATTAAAGGTAAGTATGAAATCTACTTTGACATTCACACTTTTTGGGATTTTTAGATGCCAGGAGGCTTTGATTTCTACAGATGATGAAGGGGCATCAGGCATCAGAAACACAATATCAATCTTCTAATTGACCAAAATCAAAGGGACCAAAGGGTAAATGGGACAAAACTTCATCATAATATATCTGAAATGACACATGTAAATATCTATAACTGCAATATGGTAGAGAATGTAATTTTCATACCTGCATGGATTGGCAGCCAAGTAGCCTGGTTTTAGACATGAGATTGATGTATCCGCATGTTGTGTTGTTCCTACATAACCAGAAACAATGAATTCGCATAGGCTCTAGGCATAATTTAACCCAGAAACAATACTGAATTATGGAATCAAACTTTACCATGAGAGGTCATGAATTGAACGAAAGGATAATGGAAAAGTGATACCTGGAAGCATTAGCTGTAATTAGGGATAAAGGTGTATGATCAAAGATTGAAGAACCTATCTCTAAAACACAGGACAGAGCTGATCAGGAATTTGAACCACAAAATTGATATTTAACCGGAAAGAAGGCATAACCAGAGTACCTGTGTCAAGCATATATCTAGTCAAATTTGACTGAGGCTGAAATGATGAATGACTAACTACTTTTAGCTGTGCAAATATAATGCATAACACCAGGGAAAACAAACAACATACGGAAAGAAAATCTAATTCTCTTCATTCTCCATGTGCAGCCATAATCAGAGTACCTGCAACAAGCAGAGATCTAGTCACAGAACACCAGTAATATCCTTGAAATGGAAGTAAGCACAAAATCTCATAATTTGTTATCATGACTATTACCATGGAATCGCCAGGAAAGAATAGAGTGGAAGCTAGCATAGGTCTCTATTCTTTTCTTAACATTGCAATCAGTTGAGAAGGAACAATCCTGCAAATACAAATAGATGTAACTTCAGTTATAGGTAAACAAAGATCACGCGGCAACCAGCTCCATCCTATGCAGAGAAAGATTGTGCCTGAGATAGTTTCGGGGAGCTAACCATTTATCTAAGCTTATGGCTATTCAGTTCATCCTAAATATTTGAGAGATTACCCTATATATTTGGCAAAGATAGTAAATGTTAGTGCTGCATCACATATTATTTGCCAAACAATGTGAAAGATTTTAACAGGTATATGGAAAAGCTTATTCTGAAAAACCTAAGGTCCAGAGGTAGCTATAGTATTTCAGTTTGCTAAAAAAAAAAAGGACCATTCAGTAACATCCTAGTTGCAATTCCACCCCATGCAAAGGGGACTTTGTGTTCAGCATCCAGTGAACCCTTCACATGAATTGAATCATGTTTCTTTTTCTGAAGAGTATATCTAATGTATCCAAAATAGTGACAAAAAATATTTAAACCGTAGTTGTTACTTCAAGTTAGTTGTAACTTTCATTGCTTTTTTTCTTATTGTCTCATCCATCTATGCTTATAACTATTAATTGGAAATGCTAATAAGGAACTATGTTAACTGACAATCCAGCAAGCCAATTCCTGAAAAGTGAGGAACAAAATCAAGCTGCAACCTATTATTGAGTGGAATTTAAAATAATACCATATGCATAAATATTTGGGCCGTCTCAGATAGGGAAGCTCTATCAATCTTTGAATCGAATAAAATTATTATAATCCTCAAGCTACTTTCATGTGTCCTGAAACATTAAATGGCAATAATGAAGGGTTGTATTACATCAAAATTCCTACGACATGGCAGAAACATACTGGATTAAACTGTTTTATGTTCGAGAAAAAACACTGTTTATTTAATTAGTGAGTCTGCATGATAGAAGAGCAACATTAAGTTCATCTCAACTACAAATAGTGAACAATAAACAGTTATGGGGTGCTCAATCTTACAATTATTGTTGTGCATGATTTGTCTCACATCTTTCTCTGCTGTGTTCCATTGCAACAAATGGGGAACAGGCTTACATTCAGTAGAATAAAAGAGCAACAAATGGGACCGGCAACATCCCCACCTCTTCAATACCAATAGCTATATGACCCAAAAGATTAGAAGCGCATAGCTCAAATTGTAGTCATAAATCAATGTATACATGCAATTTAGTACATGAAGGAAAGTCGAAGGGCCATGGCACTGTAATGTACTAAGTAAACAGCTGGGAAAAATCTCTTTCGTACTAAGCATAAAAGGCAACATAGAAAATGAATTGCAACAACTTACTTTTATAATCTCATCTCCGGCATCACTTCTACTGTCATTGTCCGCCTGTCCGAAAAACAGCACCTGTTAGCAAAGAACTAACTGAATATTTGAGGAGACATCGAATAATTGTTCCACCATCATATATTTTGAGTTTCAGAAATAGGATCTGCCCAACTTTTAATGGGACATCCTAATTCCATAAAAAAATTTAGGCAGCTGAACAAATGCATAAGTAAAGAATGAAAACTAATAGCAAAAATGTAAGATACCTCTATACACGGAAAAAAAGCAACTACTACTGGACAAATCTAACACAATAAATTACATGGTTTTCGTCAATGATGAAAGTGGAGGAAAATTTTTTTTAATGTTTGGTGACTATATTGCTGTTTTTGGTATAAGGCCTCTTAAAATTCCAACACATGCAGCATGTGAAGGCAGAAAAAGGACAGCAGCCCATGGTCATTCATAGTCCTTCAGTCCTTAAAGGAATAAGCAGTATGATCTCAGTATATATATTGAGAAAGGACAGCATGAACCTAACTATGTAGGTGAGTTTTTTTTTTTCTTTCGCTGCCAGCTTATATTTGTACCATGAAGGTCTCTCTTTTTTTTTGTTACAGTGAAGCATATTTTGAGAACACAATCTTAATAAACCAAGGTGGAGATTTAAAAAAGATATGTAGGTAAACAATGAGCTGAGGAGAAAACAAAAAAAGAATCAATACCCCATGTATCCACCAAATATGCTCTAGCTGGCATCCTCCCTTCTATGCGTAGCAGTAAGCCTGCACTATTTGTTTCTGCTTCAGTCTGGGATGTGAAAGATCAAAATCATTTGAGAAAAAATAACTCTTTATTTGCATTGATATATCATTCAAGAAAGAAAACGTTCATTATAGCAATATGGCATAAAAATGTATATACTGCAATATAATCGCTCATTAATATTATATCCTAATAAAAGATCCATTTCACCTGGTGTGGAAAAGTTACAAAATATCTGGCACATACTATCAGATCATGGGTAATCGTAACATAACTGGTAATCATGAAGTGAGCTGATAAAAAAAAAAATCTATGGTTATACATTTTTATTTGCGACAAATAAATAGCGGGGTATAAATGAAGAAGCAGGGAAAGACTCAGTACTGAAAATTACCTCTGACCAACAAGCTAATTAGAAGAGACAAGCAGTGATAAAGAACATACACATAAATGCATTCGGTGTCGCTAAATCTGGCATGGTGCTGCGGCTCATGCTGTCTTCAAAATTCTGACAAGGCAACCGGACACCACATCAGTGGACTGGACACATGGCACTTGAGAAATCATATACAAGAGAGCACACCACACTCAGGACACAATTCCATAATGACTTTGTTGTCTCAAATTATTAGATTTCACAGTACTAATTAATCCCAAAGGTGAGAACCACAATGCTCAGAATAAACAATATCAGTAAAGAACAATTTACAGTAAGAAGTTCGATAGAATATTGAATGTAATATAAAAAAACTTGTTAATGTATTCAGGTAATTGCGGCCATGTAAAAACAAGCAAAAGATGTATACCTAGGGGTTGGGGATTTCTGCAGGGTTTTGGGTGCAGAGCTGAGCCACCGAGGCCGCCGGCGGTGAAGTAGCCATGCGCAGTCGTGGCCGCCCGTGCCGCGCAGTCGCACCGCCGAGGGTCCTCCAGCACAGGAGCTAGGGTTTTGTTGAGCACAGAAGCAGGCGCCGACCGGTGGGAGGAGGCAGTGCCGAGGGGAGGCACGACGACGGCCACCGCCGGGGCCTGTTCGCGCCACGCCGTGGCCGGAGACGGCCACCGCCGGGGCCCCCGCGTGGCGTTGCGTCGCAGCCCGGGGCGCCGTCGCTCACGCAGCGGCGCGCGAGGTCAGTCGACGACGCTGGGCCCCGCTGTCACCCCGCCACGCCAGAAGAGAGGGAGGGGGGGGCGGGGACAGGAGCGGCGCTCGGCGAGGCCGCGGCCGGGAGGAGAGGAGGAAGGGCGGGGGGCAGGAGCGGCGCTCGGCGAGCGGCGACCGTGAGGAGAGAGCCGAGAGGAGAAGCGTCGGTTTTTTTTTTTTTTGAGCTGGGAGAAGCTGAGCATATATTTGGTTGGTGGAAGCCGGAAGCTAGAAGCTGGAAGCCGAAGCGAGCCCAAAAAGCATCAGAAGCAGATGCACGTGGACAGAATAGGAAACAAGAAGCCGGAAGAAGAAGCTGTAATTAATACTAATAATCAACTCCTTAACGAAGCAAAGGAGCAAAATCTGCACCGCCAAAGGCCATAATCGGACGACTCCGTTCATTTTGCGCGACGTGGACCGTGGTTCTCTCCAGGAGTCTGTGCAAGTTTAATATCCTAAATACTACTTGATTTAGGGCCACGCGAAGGGGCAAACAAGGACCCTTTCGCGACCTTCGAAAGCACCCGGAGAGCCGGCATCAGCAACAGAGCAACGACCACATTCATTCATCTGATCCGGTTCAGTTCCGTCACTCTCCTCTTCGCCGCTTGGGATAACTGCATCGCACTTGCACGCACTTTTTGTTTTGAAATGGTCACTAGCTAGCTAACTACTGCCAGTTGAGCTCTTCCAAGAAGCATCTTTCTTTCTTTTGGTATGGCCGACGCCCGACGGTAAAGTGTAATAAACCCTATGCTCAGGCTTAATTACTGTTTACACGTGACTTTTCTTTGTAGTAGTAATTTATTGCTACATTGCCACCGGGGAAATCTTGCCTCTCCCACATGTGATTTTTTTTTTGTTTTCCTTTTGTCTTGATCGGTTTCTTCTTCCTATGAATAACAAGCATGTATGGAAGGGATCAATGGAACAAGAGTCGTCGAGCTCTGTTCAGCTAGACTTATAAGTCAGCTGATAAACCGAATGACTAATTTACTGTGAGAGAAAAATACGACTGATAAACCGACTGGCAAGCCAAGCGATGCGACATCGTCGTTAATAGTATCTACTAATGCTGAATTTCTACTCGGCTTGTATCTGAGTTACGGTGGCTCTTTTTGTTAATTTGTAGGCAGAATTGGAGTAACTAAAAAAATTAGGTGTAGTGAAGGTAAGTTTCACCCAATAATATGCTTGCAGCACTTTTAGTTTGAGCGTGGAACTACTTAAGACCTGTTTGGTTTTGAGAAGAAGTGGATGCGATGGTCGTTTGGTTGGACGGATAAAGTCATCCTTTTTGTGTGTGAATGGAAAAACAAAGAAGGATGAGACAATGTTAGAAGCTGTCAAGGTGGGACGCACTTATCATACTACCTTTTCTCTCTCTCCCTCCTCTCATCTAAAATAAAGCACACAACAAACACACACCCATGTTAGAGTAGCAGCTCCACCTACCCTAGCTTATCGGCGCGGAGGCCTTGCAGCACCACTAGAGTCGCTGGAGACAATGTATAGAGCTCGCTAGTTGGGGCCGAGCTTGACACAACGTCCTCCACCTCTGCCCCTGTTCCTATGTCATGCATGCGTAGTCCATGGAGGAATGTGGGGATGTGGCCGTGGCCAATCTCATTGAAGCCGAGCAAGGTCGGTGCTCGCTTACACCGGACCATGGCTATCCTCATCTTCATTGAGACCAGTACATTAAAACGTCTTATAATAATTTAGAACGGAGGTATCATGTCAGGTGAGAATTTCACCGCAAGAAGGCTACTGAACCATGTTATGCTTAGGTGTGAAAAATATACACACGTAATCAGATACTACTGCCGTGTCTAATGTGAACACGTGGACATAGTCAGATGCTCAAGAGAGAGAGAGAGAGAAAGGCAGTTCAGGTCTCTTGGACAACAAACCCATGTGACCATGAAGCAGCTGCATCACAAGCCGGATGAGCGGGCAAGAGCATCATCGAGCTCCTGCAAATCTAATCTGCAAAGTCAGGTCAATCGGCTGATCCGTTTTTTCAACGCGTGCAAATTACTACTCCTACTACTCCTATATGCATCTGGATGTGGTTATGCAGCCTCATGGACACAAGTATAGTGTGTAATACATTGCTGGTGCTGGCTGAGCAGCACGGCTACCATGATCTCAAGGAGGCATGCTAGCATGCTGTTTCATTGTTCCTCAAATGCCAAAAGGCAATTAACATCAAGTCCTCAAGTGTGGCAGAACCTTCCAAATTATATGGCCCACAAGCATCTGACATTGTCCCTAAGACCTCTGTCAGCCATACTTGTGTACCACATAACTTAAAAAGTTCTGTCGGGTGAAACCCCGATGACACCACGATCCTCCAGGATCCACTTCTTACAAAGAACTTGCAGTATTACAACCATTCGTACAAACATAACGAGTAGCGGAAGATTTACAAAAAGAAGATTACAACACTTGATCGAGTTTGATTAAACAAAACTTAGCCGGGTTTTGGAAGCGAGAAAAGAACTTTGTAGATGGAAGATATTCGATCATGCCAAGCCCAATTGGTATGACCAAAGTCAGCAACACTAGTCAACACCTGCAACAGGGGTCAAACAAACCATGAGTACAAAAGTACTCCGCAAGACTTACCCGACGGAAAAGAGGGAAGAAGACTCAGAAATGCTGGTTGATAGGAATCAAGGTAAGGCTTTTGCAAGAATCAAGGACACCTTTGCGGAAAAGCGACTAATGTTGATCCTTACTATTCATTCTTATCTGATATTTTCATTAAGCATTAAGCTATCCATCTAGGTTATCCTAGTCTAGAGCAAACACTTGTCAAGCAAGATCTCGATTTCCAAAACTTACCATCCTCAAAGAACTTTCCTCATTACTACGATGCCGGGACTCGGATCAAGTCTCCCATATCGTGGAGCAACGACGATTCGAATCGCTTATATACCCGGGGGGGCTTCCTAGCCACACGATGTATGCATGACTGACCATCTTACATACATCAACTCAACGCTCGGATTTCTCCACACCAGAACGGGCGTACAGTACTCCACCTCTCTACGGCCGCTCGGTCACTTCGGCGGTGCGCATCGTAGGATGGGTACACGCTACTGTCCGTTTTAGTAACGAATAGACCAAGTGGAGCTTACCGCCATTAGCATGCGACTAGTACTATCCAATAACCTCATGATCCCAGCGCCAAACAACGGACGGTCCTTAACCGACACAAGTGGACGACACTACACCAGGGCACTAGCCCTTCCTGATGCAAGTCACTCCACCGGCGTCTCAATTTACTCATCATCATGTTCTTATTGAGTATCCTTGACCTGATCGAAGTAAAGGATAAACAATAAGCAACATCAGGTTTTCGTAATTGCCCTCAACGGGGATATTGTGATCAACTTTTGAAAACATTTTATTTGCAAAACTTATGCTACCAAAGAAGACTAAGCATATACTAAATATTTTCAAATTAAAACAGGTTTCGGGGGATAGTATATCAAGGTACGGTAAATGCATCAAGATAGGATATCACTCAATTCCTACACCTAATGCATCATATCATCCATATAAAATTATAAAGAACTTTCAAAATTCAAGACAGGGTTTGAATGCATCCGGGGCTTGCCTGCGTTGCAGAGAAGGTTAGTTGTTAATCTTGATATCCGCATCTTCAGTGGAATCACTTCGATGGGGTTGGATCATCGAGAAACTTCTCCGGCTCGACCATCGTGATCCATCGCTCTCACGTGTAAACTATACGTAAAGGAATGATGCATGTTTAATGACATGGCACGATGCAAAATGATGCAATATGGATGAGACAACTCAACTTATTATTATCTTGAGTACAACTTTCCTTCATGGTATAATGATGCTAAGAGATCATCATTAACACCGACGACGATGGACTAACGATACGCAAGCAACATAAAATGCCGAAGGTCATTTAGAGTTAATGACCTAGGGTCATCACTCAATCCCAAACTCAATCAACCCTATGGTGATTAAGGTAAATTACTAATTTATTAACCATTTTTACAGTCGTTGAAAGCCACTAATTAACTTACTAACTAATTAGCTATTACCACACATGCGATATAGATTACTTCTACTACTACACAATCAAGCCATGAACCATTGGGGTGACAATGGTTCTTGGTCTGCAAGTAATACCAAAATGGAATCAACCTAAGCAAAGCATATCACTAATTACTTTACGCATTATTATTTATTTAAACATGTGAGCAACTCTACATATAACTAACTATGATCATGCCTTGGACCAGAGAGGGTTGCTGATCCAGGGTCTTCAAACAATACCACAAATCACCCGATATTTAATTAGTCAACTAATTAGATAATTAGTTATTTTATTTATTATTTTATAGCCATGAATCAAGGTAGAAATTAATTATAAAAACAAACTTGCTCAAAACAGTGCGCAAATTTTAGTGAAGGTCACCCATAACATGAAAAAAAGCTTGCTCCTAATTTTTCATGATTTTTGGATTAATATATTGCTCTACAAAAATCAAACACTAACCATTTCTTAATTAAAACATGCAATTATTAAACAGGACAAAATTACTTAACATGCTGCACACATATTTTTCTATGAAACTACAACTCATGAGGATCACATATATATTTATATCATATTTTTAGTTGCCCAGAATATTCAATTATGAAATTATGAAAAACAGCATTTAAAAACTCTAAAAAAGAAAAAAAAAAAGAAAACACCTGCCTCTCCTTCTTCATGGGCCACTGTGCGGCCCAGCCCAGGCCAAAGAGTGCAGCCTTGGCCCAGTCCGGCCCTGCTCTCCCTCCCCTTCTTTCCTCATCGGCAACCGGCCTTAGGCAAGGCCCAAGCCGCCCCGGTCGGCCGGCCTGCCCGCCTGCCCTCCCTTCCCTTTCCCATTTAAACCGAACGAGGGGGAACCGGCGGCGGCGACGGCGACGGCCGGCGCTTGCCGCCGGCGTGCTCTCGGGCGGCAGGCGGGCACTCCGACATCCTCTCCACGACCCGCAAAACCAAGCGAGACTCGGGTGCTCTTGCTGGTTGCGGTGGAGACGGGGTAGAAGCAGTTCGGCCGCAACGATGACGGGCACGGCGGCGTCAACCGACGGCACGGCCACGTTCCGGCGAGCCTGCAGCAGTTGGAACCAAACCAACAAGCCGAGGAGGAACAAGGACTGAAGAAGAAGCCAAGATGCCAGCCTTGATTGAGGTAGAGCTCGCCCGAGGGCGGTCAGCGTAAGAGGTACCTACCGGCGCTTTCGCCGCCCGTGAGGGAGAAGAGCCCGCTAGGGCGACTCTGGCGGAATTGAACAAATGCGCAAAGGGGCTCGAAAGCGTCGCGAAAGATTTGCGGAGCTGCATGCAAAATATGAAGGGCAGTGTTGCGGTGTATTGCGCGAATTGCACCGGTGAAGGGAGGTCTACCGGCGGTGAGCAGGAAGAGAAAATCAAGTCGACGACGACCACCGCTAGGTTTTATAGGGCACGGGCAAGATAGAGAGGTGGACAGCGAGGTCGCGACGTCAGACAGGTGGTTGGAGGCGCGGTTACTCCGGCGAAGAGGCGAGAAACGCCACGGCGACGACGACCGGCCGGCATGGACAACGCGCGAGGTGGCACCCCCCTATTGAACACTGTAGCAGCCAGCTCATCCCTTTTTCTTTTTGAAATTACTCCCAAAAATAGAACTGTACTAAAAAATATCCAAAAATATGAATTGTACATATTTTCATGCTCTACAACTTTTATTAAAGAAGTTTTGTCCAGTTCCAAATAGTTTTGAAAATGAAGTTTGAATTTGAAAAAGGGTTCAAATTCAATTTACGAATTTCAAAATTACTTTTAAATTTTGAATAAAAGATGAAAATCTCAAAAAATAAAAGTTATTCCATTTTTCAAAATCTACAACTTCTATTAAGGATATTTTTCATGAAACTAAATAATTTTTGAATTGGAGTTTAAAATTCAAAAGGGGACAATTTCCAATTTAAAGAACTTTTGAAATTATTTAAAATTTTATTCAAAAACTTGAAAAACTTTATATACCAAACTTGTAGAGCTTCAAGAGATGTACAATCTGTATTTTTGAAGTTTTCCCAAATTTTGAATATTTTGAGCACAATTTGAAAAGAGGCAGAGAATCTTTTGAAATTTAGGGTTTTCAAAAGAAACTTCAAATTGAATCTTTGGGCAATTAATTAATGATTAATTAGTGATCTTAAGACCCAACCAATAGCACATTTTCAAAGTATAAAGTTTATACTTTGAAATGGTGCCAAAGATTAGCAACTTTTATTTAAAAAATTAATTACGGTTAGCTCCCGAAATTGAAAATGAAATTGAAATTCCAACACTTAAACCAATCATGGAAAGAGTTGGCATTTGAATTCCAAATTCAATTTTGTTCTTGCTTTGCATCATTTGACTTGTAAAACATGTTTGGAAGGTGAAACATAGTTAGCCACACACTCTCAAACATCAAGGTTGGTTTTAGTGGATTGCTTTTACAAACACAATGAAACATATAAGTGAAGTTTAAATAAGATACACACACACATACAATATAAAGAGCGCAAACCAATCCTAGTACTTGTAAACTCATTTTATTTAATTAACAAACTACACTACTGATCATCAAGCATGATTAACATACCAAAACATAATCAACATGCAAGACAAAGTATGAATCATGAAAAGACTATTATACCATGAAATGCACTAATGCACTTTAATGCTTGGTTACCAAATTAATGACGCACATGATCACATGCTAATTACATTATCATTGAACATGATGCTTAATGTATAACATGGTGACATGGTGGGTTTATGGTGGGTTCAGTTAACATAACACGTGGGTGTTACATCAAGGCAGGCATGACAAGTGATGGCCTACAATATCTGAAGACCAGTTACCCATCTCTTACTGAATAATTTGAGGTAAATGCTACAAGTCTACAACCAAGACGGTCCTACGAGTTCAAGCAATACGAATAGCTACAAACTATTTGTTTAACAATATTTACTCTTCTTTATATTCATCACCCAAAATTTTTCGTTCAGTTATACATCAATTTCTCTCATTGAGTAATCTATGACACGTATGACAATAGATAATATTTTCATTATTACCACAAATCATCAATAATATTGCATATACATGTGTTAATTTTTTTCCATATATTGTTTATTGTATAGTACAAAGCTAATATCTTTTTTTGATACCTACAAAGAACGCATCTTTAAAATTCTTCTAGTCCTTATAACAACACAGCACCTAAGTTTTTGCTCAGGGAGTCAAGGATGGGCTTCTGGCTCATGGTCATGGCCGTCGTTTACATGCTTTGACAGTGTGGAGGGATTGGAAGAGCAGAATAGTAATTAGACACGTGTGTGGCGTGTGTTTTGGCGTCTTGCAGCTCGCGGTACGTCATTGCATTGGATTGGATGGATCCACAACACACACTAGTCCACGACGATTCTTTAGTGCCAGTTGGTTTAGGGCCACGCCAAGGGGCAAACAAGGTCCCTTTCGCGACCTTCGAAAGCACCCGGAGAGCCGGCGTCAGCAACAGGAGCAACGACCACATTCATTCATCTGATCCGGTTCAGTTCCGTCACTCTCCTCTTTGTTCCCATCCTCCCTCTACCTAACCTCCGATCCGTGCGCACATAGGCCGTCCGGGATAATTGCATTGCACTTTTCGTTTTGACTTGGTCGGTAGCTAGCTAGCTACTGCCAGTTAAGCTTTTCCAAGAAGCATCTTTCTTCTTTTCGTTTGGCCGACGGCGTAATACAGTGTAATAAACCGTATGCCCAGGCTTAATTACTGTCTACGCGCGGTGCCGGGGAAAATCTTGCCTCTCTCACACGTCATGTTTTTGTTTTCCTTTTCTTTCTGTCGGTTTCTTCTTTTTTTTTTTTCCTATGCAGTGGCTGAACTGGAGGGGGGCTACCAGGATCTAAGGGCCCCTATGTCAAACTCTTAAGAGTTAAATGCACTAGAGACCCATTAACTTGTGAGCAAGTTTTAGTTAGGTTCATCAACTTAGAAAATGTCTTTTCGGATCTATCAACTTGTGAGCAGGTTTCAGTTAAGTCCATCAACTTAGAAAGTGATTTTTTAGAATCCATAAACTTTATATGACATATCACTTAGGTCTATATCCCCTACGTGGACCTCTTGCGCCGACGTGGCCTGCTAATTTGTCCATCTAGAGCGGTTGTCGACCTATCATTTCGTCAAACACGTTGTGAGTGAGCGAGCAAGCGCCGCCTCCGCCCGATGCGGTTTGCATGAGCGAGCCACCACCGACCGCATGCCACGCCCCGCAAAAGGAAACGCGAGTAGGCTGCCTCGGCCGCGTCGGCGAGCCCCCCGCCGCCAAGGCCACATGAAGGCAATCGCGCGCTGTCCTATGCTCGGAGTTCACGACAAGCGTAAGCACCAAGGAACACCTGCCCACACATATGCATAGGATGGCCCGCATGACCACGGCGGCGTCCTGTTTGCGTGCCTGCGTGGCTGTGGCGGCCTACTAACGCGTCGTCGGGGCCGCGGTGGCAACAACGCTTGCCTGCGTGGCCACAACAGGCCTGCTCGTGCAGCAGCTCGTTCTCGCGCCCGCATCGGTGGAGGTGGTGCCTGCTTGCGTGCCCATCAGCTGTTTGATGAAATAAATGACAACAACTGTTTTAGATGGACAAGTCAGTAGGCTATATCAGCACGAGAAATCTCATATGGAGGGATATGGACCTAAGTGATACAGTATATAAAGTTTATGGACCCAAAAACCACTTTTTAAGTTGATGGATCTAACTGAAACTCTTTACAAGTTAATGGACCCAAAAAGTCACTTTCTAAGTTGATGGACCTAACTAAAACTTGTTCACAAGTTAATGGACCTCTGGTCCTATGAATAGCAAGCCACTTTCTAAGTTGATGGACCTAACTGAAACTCCTTGCTGTAATCACTGTGGTAGTAACTATTTTCAAGTGAAGATGATGTTGAAATGTGGTATCTCCATGTGTTATCTTGGTCTTAGTCCCCCTCAGTTGTTTGTCCGGTTCCACCTCTGGTCCTATGAATAGCAAGCATGCATTGAAGGTATCAACGGACGGTGGTTCTTTTTGTTAATTTGTAGGCAGAATTATTGGCGCACCCAAAAATTCAGGTTTAGCAAAGGAATGTTTAGCCCAATGCTTGCAACATTTTTGATTTTTTTTTGCGAAGACCTAGTTACAGACTCAGACACTCATATACACGAGCGCACAGTCACCCCTATGAACGCACGCACGCACACCCTACCCCTATGAGCACCTTCGAAGAACTGAGATGGACCGGTAAATCTCGAGATTGACGAAGTCACCACAGGCGCCTCGCTGTCAACGGGCACGTCGCCTAGCAACACTTTCGATTTTAGGAACTACTGAAAATCAGTTTAATTTTGAGATGAAGTGGGATAGGATGGTCCTAATTTATTGTTTGTTTATGAATTAGGTCCTCCGTATGGTTTTTTTTAAGAATAGAGAAACAAAGAAGGATGAGACGGCCTCAGAAGCTGTCGAGGTGGGATCCACTTGCCAAATCATCTCTCTCCCCTTTTCTCAACTCCTAAAACAGAGCACACAAAAACACACATCCACAATGGAGCAGCGGCTCCACCCGCCCTTGCTCACCAGCACGGAGGCCATGCGGCACCACCAGAGTCGCCGAAGCCGAGACAAGAGCTCGCTAGCTAGAGCCGAGCTCGACACGACCTCCTCAACCTCCCCCGCCTGCCGCTAGCCAGAGAATGTGGCGGTGGAATCTCACCGTGGCTCTGGTGGTGTGCCGAGGAATGTGGGGATGTGGGCATGGCCAATCTCACCGAAGCCGAGCAAGGTCGCCCGTGCCGGGTCATGGCTGTCCTCACCTGCGTCGAGGCCAGTATGTTAGAACCGTGTATCTAGAAATGCCAGGGGTACGTTAGAACTCAAGTGGGAATTTCACCACAAGAAGGCTATTGAACCGTGTTACGCTTACGTGTGAACATATACATGTAATCAGATATACTCGAGAGAGCAAAAGACACACCGTGTCTAGTGTGAACACGTGGACATACTCAGATGATGCCCACGAGAGAAAATGGAGACGGACAGTTCAGGTCTCTTGGACAACAAACACAAGTGACCATGGAAGCAACCACCACCAAGACGGATGAGCGAAGAGCATCATCCAGCTCCTGCAACTGCAACGTCGTCAGGTCAATCGGCTGGACCGTTTTTTCAACACGTGCAATACTACTCCTATATGCATCTGGATCTGGCTGCCCGAAAGGGCAGCGGGGCACTTGCGTCCCAAGCCAGAGCCCCGAGGGTCGGGACAGTTGTTTTCAAGTCAATAGTAAAGGTGTATGCAAGTAATATACCTTTTTTTAGAGAATAGTTGGCAATAAAAGATTATCGGTAGTGACTATCAATAGACATGCTGGCCGAAGGATTGAAATTGAAGGGCGAGCTAGACAACAGTGCGAGACGACCTGTGGACTCGTAAAAATTATGGCGAGACCATCGTTTGTCGGCATGTGCACTCTCGATGTAAAGTTGTAACACGCTGCTCGCGCTAGGGGACTGTGCCCCCAAGTGACAAATTTTACCCCCTCCCTCAGCGCCAAATTAGCTAAATTTGCTAAACAACTGCACCATATCACTGATAAGCACAGTAGTCCTAAACAATACTTCCTCTATCCTGAATATAAGACATTTGACTTTTTTAACTTGTACTTTCTAATTATAAGACGTTTGATTTTTTTAACTCTAAGTTGCACCACTCGTTTTATTTAAAAAAACTGCACAAACATAATTCTTGAAGAACTTTTATTTGATAAAGCAAGCCACAACAAAAAAGTGATATTTTTGCATAAATTTTTAAATAATACGAGTGGTCAAATTTGAAATAAAAAAAAGTCAAACGTCTTATAATTTAGAATTGAGTAAGTAGTTAAGTACTCACAATAGTTATAACTTATCTCTAAGCTGCATCATCTCCGGCACCGAAGATGTACTAGAACAACCATGGCGACAGAGACGGTGGTTGAGAGAGAATCTCTCCTGGTGGTCCAAATTCAGCCATTTCGATGATGTTTAGCACGTAGTCTAGCACCGACGTGAAACCAAAAAATCACCGGAGGCCTAGTCTTTTACCTGGAAGGCGCCGTGGGTCATGTCCACCGGCTGTTGCGGCCATTTTTTTGGAACCCCCTCCCTCAGGGACAACTTTTTGACCCTTTTTTCGAGTAAGAACGAATTAAATTGAGGTATCAATTATACCATTACCAATCTAAAGTTTCAGAATTTAACAAGTGTAAGCGATCTTTTATCGTCGTCTTGTAGAAAAAAAAAAAAAATTAGAGGACTATTATTAGATTGACATGTGTCCTACTTATTTATTGCCTACGGTTGGTGTTTCTTAGCATCACTATTAAAGATATACTACTTATTTATTGACAGGAGTAATCTCTAGCAATGACACCAAGAGACATGTGTTGGAGCGAGCATACCTGAGGGGTGTAGCTCTTAACCCCAAAGCGATCCTGGAAGGGTCGTCTGGGAATCCTCTTCATCCGGGAGTAGAGTCCCTTATGTTAGAAATTCGAAAGTAACCAACCTGGAAACTAGATTCCATTTATTGATTCTGCTAATCCAATCATACATGTCACTAGTGAGTCATTGTACGTTACATTCCAGTTTGGATATACCGAAATGTCGGAAAGCATTTGCAACTATAATTATCTTCCCTATTCTTTTATATGGCCATTAGTGATGTGCATAAGTTTGTCGTACCTAAAATGTTTTTTAATTGAAACCCTTACTATGTCAAACAAGATTTATTTGTGAATTATTTACCATTTTCATGTTGCCAACCATGACGCTGGGGCTGCTAATCCGTTACCTATGCTGTATTGCTTTAAAAAATTGACTCAGTTCGGGGGACTAAACAGATTGTTGCAGCTCTTTTAATTGATTAGAAACTGTTCAAAAAATATATTTCTAGGGGCAAAGCTGTATGCTTGTACCGCTTTTACCCCTTGATCAATCTCCTTTTGTCAAGCCAAACACTTGATGTGGGGAAGCTTTTTTTTTTTTTTTTTTCCTCTCAGCGTGATTAGCGAAGTTTCTCGAGTGTAGCAGAGGGACCGATGTGTGGCGTGTCAACCTGACAATAGTTTAGGTTAAATCTGATTCTTTTTTATCTGGTTTTATTTTTAGGCTGTATTGGTTTGGGGTTAAATAGGTTGAAAAGGCTATTAGATTGGTTTGGTTTGAACCCTGTTAAAGTGGACTGATTTAGTTTGGCTATGAATAATAGAGTTTACAACAAGTTTTTATTCTATCTATTCATTTCTTGCTTTTACTTATGGCTAAATATAAACAATATCATGAGGTACCGGTAAATTGGTGGGTTGAAAACGTATTTTAATATGTTGAGCAAACAAATGATTTGGTTTGGTATAAATAATTGAAGTCACGGTCTAATTTGATTTGGATTTAGCTTTTACGTATACATGCTTTGGATTGGTATGAGTTTGATTTAAATCTCGGTCCATTGTCAGCTTGGCGTGGCGTCGTGTGTGTTGGCGTGTTGCTAGCGCGCGGTACGTCCCTTGTTCGGTTGCTGATAAGCCAGCTGCTTCCGGCTGCTTGCACAGTGCCGGACAGAGAGAGTGAAGCAGCCGAATCAGTCGGAAACAGTCGGCTTCTTCAGCAGCCGAACACGTCGGAATTGGATGGATGGATAATGGATGAGATCTCTAGATGGATCCACACGCACATCAGCAACAGGAGCAACGACCACGTTCATTCATCTGATGCGGTTCAGCTCCGTCGCTCCTCTTTTTGTTCGCATCCTCCTCTAGCTGCGTCTGCGTGCGCAGGATAGTCGATAGATGCTGGGTTGCATTGCTTGCACCTTTTGTTTTGACTTTGGTCACTAGTAACTATTCTCTCCGTCCGCAAAAAAACGCTATTATAGGACTTTAGAAAACCTTATTTGATCATTCGTTTTATTCAAAAAATTTTATACAAATATCATATAGCTTGCTATGACTTATTTTATCATTTAAGATACTTTAATAATAATTTGTTTATTTTATAATATATATAAATTTTTTTTTGCATAAGGCGAATGGTCAAAAATAATTTTTTTAAAATGGACGGGGGGGAGTAGCTACTAGTAGCTGGCTAGCAACTGCCAGTTAAGCTTTTTCAGGAAGCATCTTTCTATCTTTTGGTTTGGCCGACGGCAACAGTATACTAAACTCCCTGCGTAGGTTTAATTACTGTTAGTACACGCGACTTTTCTTTGTACTAGTAATTTACAGCTTTGCTACATTGCCGCCGGGAAATAATGCCTCTCCCACACGTGATGTCTTTTGTTTTCCTTTTGTTTCGATCTG
>JADLZL010001718.1:0-82373 GCA_015844335.1 Chrysopogon serrulatus | reverse complement strand
CACAATTGTCGAATTTGTCCGTAAGACACTAGGTCCATTTTTCATTTTGCCGAGGACACCGCGCTCCTTATTTTAATCATTTCCACGTTTTGAGGAGAGAGAAGTATTTACTGTGGACATGTGATGCCCCTGAGCCATGTTTGGGCTAACCCGGACCTGGTCTGGTTCGACCAGCTTATAGGGCTGGTTCGACCGGTGGCTTGGACCACCAGTCTCCCTCCAACCCTTCTTCCCCGTCGAGCGTGCGGGAACGGCGGCGGTGGTGTGCGTGCGGGAACGAAGGCGCCGCGGGCAGCAGGGAGGGTGAGCTACGACGGCGGTGAAGAACATGGCTACCGGCGGGGGCGCTGCTTCCTCTTCTTCATCTGCGCGCTCGCGGGGTTCGACTGATGGGCAGGCACTGTGCCCGTTTTGCAAGACCGCAACCGTGGTAGAGAGGACCTCCAGGACCCAAAACCATCCAATGAAGCAGTTCTACACCTGCCGGAATCACGATTGGTTAAGTTATCTGCACTGATTTGGGTCCCATTTGGTTGGTTTCAATTTGGAGTCAGTTTTGGATCTAGGGTTCATCCCAGCCTAATGTTCTTCATCTTAAGCAGGGCAACAAAGAATCGCCGGTTCTTCATGTGGAAGCCAGCTAGCTCAGAAGGTGTTCTGGACTCTACGGCACTAATGGCAACCATCAACAAGCTTCAGACGGCTTTGCTGAACCTGACCAATGCACTTAATGCTCAGAATGGGGTAGTGTGTACCATAGCTAGAGAGGGGAGAGTGAATCTATGGATGAATGTGGCCAGTGTGTGTAGGAGTTGTGAGCATGGTTGGCATATGCATGTTGTTGTATAAGAATGCATGAACTATGTTGTCTGTGTTGTTCTCTCATTGTAATGACTTTATATGAAATGAATGGAATGAAATGCAGTTTGAATCAAAAGCTTATTTGCCAAATACAATTGATGACAATAGCAACATTATTACCATCTAGAGTTAATTCAATACATTGGCATCACCACAATCCACAATAGTATCATTACAATACCAACTTCATTACTACATTACAATACCAGGTTCATTACAAGCATGTCAATACCAAGTTGTGCAAGTTCACATATTGTCAACAAAAGCCGACAAAGGCGCACAAAGTTGTCTTTGATATTCCACAAAAGCCACAGGTTACATAGAAGGCACAGAAAGCACAAAAGGCAAGAGGTCTTCCTTCTCTTGCTGGTGTAGATTGCCTCCCTTTCTACTTCTCCAACCGAGCCCTCTTGCTCCTAGTGTTTGCACTTGGACTGGTTGTCAGCTGTGAGGTAGCCCGAGCCCTAGTCACGAGCCTTGACCGGCAAAGGGCAAAGTGGAATCTGGAACCCTACAAATGGTTGGCAAATTTTGTTAGTGGCAGTGAAACAAATGAGAAGAGGCAGGGTAACAATGCTTACTTTGAAGCTGCATCAGCACAGTCAGGGTTTGAAGCAATTGGCCTTTTCTTGCTGGTGACCTTCTTCCTCTTCTTGGGTGGTTCATCTTGCCCTTCTGTAACCACAATCAGTGGTGGCTTATAAGTTTTCTTCCCCTTCTTTTTTGGTGGTGCAGGTGGCGGTGCATCAGGGTCCAGGACAGTTTCATTGCAGGTTTTTTGTAGGTGGCCAAGTCCACCACACCTCTTGCACTTCCTTTTGCCCTTGCTGCTTGAACCACCTTCTTCAACACCAACAATCCTCCTTTTCCTAGGACTTCCTGCTGCTCTTTTGCAAATAGGAGGATGCAGTTTGAATCCAAGATTCACTTTTTCCCACTCTTCCTTATCTGGCATAGGTGGCACTGGAGTTCCATATGCTTTCTTGAACAATTCCACAGAGTAGTAAGGATCAACCAAGTCCTCCAACTCTACCCTTCTTGTGCCAATAAAAGAGATGGCATGCACACAAGGCAATCCAGTTAGCTGCCAACCTCTACAAGAGCATTCTTTTTTGTCTATATCAACAATGAACTTCCATGGTACTAGGTCTTTATTCACCCCTCCTACTTCTTCCACACTTGGAGCACTCCTATGAATGGTGTACTTCAGATTCCTGCTTTTGCTGTGCAACTCCTTCATAACATGAGGCAAAACTTTGAGGCCAGTCAACTTTTCAGCCAACTGCCTCCTTGTGTAGAACCTCTCCATTATCAGCTGCCTTATCTTGTCCATGAGCTCAACAACTGGTAAGGACTTCTCCTTCCTAATCCAACTATTGAATGTCTCTGCAATGTTGTTGGTGACATAGTCACATTTGCTTGCTGTGCTAAATTTTGATCTTGCTCATAGCTGCTTGTGATTGTTCCTCAACCAGGTTGTGGCCTTTGGGCAAGCCTTCTCCATCTCATTCCAGTGTCTATCATGGGTTGTTTGCTTGTAGCACCTAGATGCAGGCCTCAAATTCCTTTCAAACACCTCACCCCTAAATCTCTTCTGGAAATTCTTCACAAGATGCCTCATGCACTCTCTGTGCTCAACACCATTTGTGAACACTTGGGTAACTGCCTTGTCAATCCCTTTGTCGACATCGATTAGATATCACCGCACACGGTGGGGAACCAATAGCTTTGTGTAGTATCTTCATGAACCATTCCCAATTTTCAGTGGTCTCACTTTGAAACACTCCATATGCCACTGGGAACATCCAGTTGTGGCCATCTATCCCTATTGCACATGCTAACTGCCCCTTCCACCTTCCTGTCAAAACTGTAGAATCTATTCCTAGATAAGGTCTGCATCCTTCTAGGAAGCCATCAATGCATGGCTTCAGTGCTACAAACATCCTACTGAAATGCCTCTTGTTATTCACTAGATCCCATTCTATCTCTACAACACTACCAGGACTCCTCTTCTCAATTTCTCTTTTCCAAGATAATGCATGTACAAAGCTATCATCCCAGCCACCAAATATCTCATCTAGGGCCATCTCTTTGCCGTCCCAAACAACGTAGTAACTCACAGTGACACAATAATTTTCCTCTAACTTTCCTTTCAAAACTTTGGCACCAATGGTTGGATCTTTCCTAAGCCACTTAATTACTCTGTCCTTCACCCAATGATTGTTGGCCATGCAATTGTTTTCCACATTTCTTTTGCTTGCGCAGTTATGCTTGTGTGGTAACTTCTTAATCTGCATGGAACACCAAGAACAAACAAGGTAAACAGTTAGTAAAAAACAAGAACAAGATGGTTCAGGAGCATGATTATCTAGATAACATACCTGCCATGTCTTCCCATCACGACATTGGGATGCATGAATCCTCCAACGACACCTCTTGGCCTTACAGTATGCTCTGTACCGCCTTGATTCACTATAAGGAACTGCAAGTTCAACTTCATTTAGCACAGCATATTGCCTAATACATCTCTTAAAACAGAAACCATCTTCAAATGTAACACCAACAGCTATCTTAGGGTTATCTATGTCAGTCACATGCAGCACACCCTCACAATCCCCCTCATCATCCACAGCTAGAGGGTCATCATCTTCTAGGTCACTGTCAGGATAATAAGCACAACACTCAGATCGGCATCATCAACAAGCACTTCCTTGTACTTTTCTTTCTCATCATCTACTCCAACATACTCAACTTCATCCGCCTCTCCCCACCATTATCGGGGTTCACAAAGATCCTCAACATTCTCGGCAAAGATCCGGGGTGCTACACAGATCTGCTGCGGTGCTACCGGCCTACGGAATGCTAGCGACCTATGGATCGCTACCAGCTTTTGTGCACAATTACTAGGTTGAGGACTGCTACAAGCTTCGCCTCTCTGCATTTTCCTCCGGATTGTCTATGTCACCAAGTTCATTATCAGGCACAATCATAGCCAATGGCACAGACAGCAACTCACTATTAGCACACTGACTATCACCAGAAGGGTTAGAAGCTTTGGCATTACAAACTGCAGGCTGGATTAAGCGAGGACCAGTGTCAACAACCTCTATAGTAAGTGGCAGCTTCCTACTGTCCCAATACACATCAAAGGGATGAAGCAGAGCAGAATCAGAATCAATGCACACTGTCTCACCATTAGTTTTGTCAATGTAAGTAACCTGCAATGCTTGATCTTTCCCATGAACTATCTCCTCAGAAAGCAACTCATGAAAATCCATCCAATTGAACAAATCCTTGTCCACCACACGCATTAAGTTAGCAGTAACATGATAATCATCATGCCCATCTGCTCTTTGCTCTACATACGCAGCACTCTAATCGCCAACCTACAAAGCGGCCGTCGGATCCATCCTAAATGAAGAAAAATTACCACACCAAACTAAACGATTCGAAACCGCAATCATACTCACGCATCCACGTAAATTACAAGTGCAAAGTCTACGAGTTCAAGACAACTCACCCTTTCGGAATCCATTTCAATGGAAGAACCCTAGGCGGAGATGGGGGATCCATCTTCTCCCGGCGGGGAGCCTCCCGATCCTCAGCCCCCTCGAGAGACCGCATCCGAGCCCCGAGGTGTCAGCGTTGGGGCGGTAACCGAGTGGACGACGCCGTAGCGGGCACTGCAGGTGGAGTGGACGGCGGAGCGAGAGGAGCCGCAGATGGAGCCGCATTTGACGGCGACGAGAGAGTGGAGTCCAGCGTCTTGTGCGCGTCGGGAGTGGGATTGGGGAAAGGGACGAGCTGGAACCCTACCGTACGACCCGATTCAATGTAACCAGCTGGTCGAACCAGACCAGGTCCGGGTTAGCCCAAACATGGCTCAGGGGCATCACATGTCCACAGTAAATACTTCTCTCTCCTCAAAACGTGGAAATGATTAAAATAAGGAGCGCGGTGTCCTCTGGCAAAATGAAAAATGGACCTAGTGTCTTCTGGACAAATTCGACAATTGTGATGTCCTTGAGCAAAAGACCACCACTGAAAGTGTCCAACAAAGAAATTTTCCCATAAAATAATAACACTTAGAACACCAACTAAGTATCATTAGATTTTTTTATTAGTTATATTTTCATTGTATATCTATTTGATGTTAGAAATTTTTGTGGTTTGTTCTATAATTTTGATCAAACATAAAAATGATTCTCCAAGATTCTTAAAATGCTTTATAATTTGGGATGGAGAGAGTAATAATTAGCATGTCCTGCCTTGCACTCTTGCTGTACAAACTTAAATGTTTGTTGGATGGATCACGACACAGGGTGCCCGGAATAAACAACAAAACGTGACTTAATTTCCTCGTCGGATCGCAATATAAAAACGACCCAACGGCTTCGCTGCCACCACACAGAGCAAGAACTACCTTGCCAAATATTTAACATAGCACGCGAAGCGAAGGTCTATCCCAAAGAACATGGGCTCGGGCGACGACGGCGCGGGCAAAGACAGCCTCACGAAGGTGGACCTTCGCGGGCTGCTGCCCAACACGATGGCGTGGGCGGAGACCAGGGGCAGCGGTGACCGCGTCCATGACGGCTCACGGCTACGTGGTGGTCGTGGAACGACGCACGCGGCTCGGCGCTGAGCTCCGGCGCGCGCCTGTTCGGCCGCGCCTTGCCGGGGCTCTTCGGGCTCCCCGCGACATCAAGAAACGCAGCGGTGTCTTCTCGACGGCCCGCCACAGGTTACGACGGGGAGGTCCCGAACGAGGTCTTAGAGAGCGCCCCCCCCCGAACCCCCGCCCGAACCCGGCAACGCCCGAGACTTCGCCGGCCGCCTCGGCCACAGGGGCAACCCAGGTTTCGTGAGATATATATACATATAGATCGATATATAGGTACCATCGATTATTCTCTGGGCCGGCTATTGGCTACTACTTCCTCACGACCGATCCAAAGTCCATCACCTCTTCCATCCAAAGGACACGATCGAAGTCATTCGCCAAGAATGTCTTGGAAATGGCACAGACGGTGGAGAGGATGACCCTAGAGGGCCTGGGGGTCCGTGAGGAGACCATTGCTTGGCAGCTCTCCTCGCGCGGTCCCATGCCGTCCGGATGATGCGCTACGGGGCGCCACCGACAAGGAAACCGGTATCTCCCCTCGGGGCGCACCCCGACGATCAAATGACCACGGTGATCGCGCAGCATGAGGTGGGGGGCCTCGAGGTGCAGGTCGACCAGGACGGTGGCTCGCCGTCCCTCCCGAGCCGGGCACCCTCATCATCCTTGGCGGCGACCGTTAACGGTGAACTCCAACTCGAGACGACCAAACTACACTACCATCTTCAATTCATTCATTTGTATAGTATGTTGGTCTCTCTAACTAACTACGTTATACGTACTCACGCCCTTGCTTGTCACGAGCGGGAGGGTGCCGGCGTCGTCCCACCGCGTGAGAGCACCGGCGGCGGCCGCGAAGCGCTTGTCCGTCTTTGCTCGGCCGGCGTCGCAAAGGGCGACCCCATGCTGCGCGCCATGGACGAGCTCATCGGCGAGAACCACCCCTCGATGTACAACCCCGCACGAGGAGTACAGGCGTTCCCGCTTCTCGGAGGAAGGGCTCGAGGCTGCGAGAGCACAATCCACTCAAGGCCTTCTGCGGTGTGGAGAAAGATGGGTCCAAGGAATGAACACTCCACCACCAGCTCACATACATATATAAGGTTTTCAAACTTGTCTCCCACTCCTATCCAGATATGTAATAAAGTAATAATACAACACAAAGATCGGTTGATTGTTGTCAAAAAGCATATGTTATTTGTTCAATTCACTACAGAGGAAAACTTCGGCTTTGCCGATTGCTAGAACCCTTTGCCACCGCCAAAGACAGAGCGGTCGGCAAACATGCTCTTTTGCCGACTGTCCTACGGAGCGGTGGCAAAGGAGTCTTTTTAGCCGACGCCCTAATATCCCGAGTGTCGGCCATTCAAAGCGTCGGCAAAGACGTCCTTTTGCCGACTGCCGGGCAGTGGCAAAGGAAAGCGGTGGCAAAGATGGTCAGGGCCTAACGGCGCCCATCGCCGTCCCCTTTGCCACCACCGCCAGCCGTCGAGCGTCGGCAAAGATGAGATTTTTTTTATTTTTGAGATTTGAATTTAGGTTTTGGACATTCGACGTCGTCACTTGCTCCAAACTTTCTCAAACTTTTTCATAGCCTCCACATGCCATAAGAGTGAACTTTAAAAAGTTTCATGATTTTGTGACCCTTTTTGCTATATTTCGTTAATTAATATCTTTTAATTCTATTTTCCACTATAGAATCCAACTTTGAACTGCAGGTGCATGAAATATTGAAACTTAGCCATTTGAAAAATGATATTCATGTTGGAGAGTCTATTTTGAGGCCGTATCCGAAAAACTCACCCAAAATTTTGACGTCCTTGTCCACGGAACATGACCATCCACGTGTGGTAGAGGTGCTTTTTAATTATATAAAATTCAAACGAAGTCAAAAAATTACGAAACTTGACGAGGTGTCATGTTATCACATGTGGAGCCTATGATAAAAATTTGAAAAAGTTTGGAGCAAGTTGTGACGCGGAATGTCCAAAACCAAGACATCTCATATATGATCACTAACTTTCTCAAATTTTTATCATAGGCTCCACATGTGATAACATGACACCTCGTCAAGTTTCGTAATTTTTCTGACTTCGTTTGAATTTTATATAATTAAAAAGCACCTCTACCACACGTGGATGGTCATGTTCCGGGGACAAGGACGCCAAAATTTTGGGTGAGTTTCTGGACACGGCCTCAAAATAGACTCTCCAACATGAATATCATTTTTCGAATGGCTAAGTTTTATTATTTCGTGCACCTGCAGTTCAAAGTTGGACTATGCGAATCGAAAAATTGAATTAAAAAGAATTAATTATCAAAATATAGCAAAAGGGTCACAAAATCATGAAACTTTTTAAGGTTCACTCTTATGGCATGTGGAGGCTATGTTTAAAATTTCAAAAAATTTGGAGCAAACTGCGGATGAAAAAAAATGAAGAAAAAATATACTTAAAATCTTTGCCGACTGCCCAGGCTAGGGGCAGTCGGCAAAGAGGAAATATTAAAATAATTAAAACTCCTTTGCCGACTGCCTTTCCCATGGGCGTCGGGCAAAGAATTGAAACCCTAAATCCCAATCCGGCCCAGCCCACTATCCTATCCACACCCTCCCTCCCCACCCATGCCTCCTCCTGCCCGACCCGCCGCCGCCGCCCAACACACGGCCGCCCGCCTACGCGCTCCCCACCCGCCCCGGCCTGCCGCCCGCCGCCCCACGCGCGCCCCCTCGCCGCGGCAGCGGGACCAGGCTGCGCGCAGTTGCGCCCGGCGCCCGAACGCGCCGCGGCCGCTCGCGCCGGCGGGTTCGCGCCCCGCCGTCCGCGTCCCGGCCGCCTCGCCGGGCCGTCCGGCGCCCCCGGCGGCCCGCGCTCGGCCCGCGCCACCTCCCGGCCGCCCGTCCCCGCGCCCGCCAGCGCCCGCCCGCCACACCCCGCCCACGGCCGCCTCGCGGCCGCCCGCCCCGCCAGCCCGGCCCACGCCCCGAGCGCCAAGGCGCGCCTGGAGACGCCCCGGCCACGCCCCCAGGCCGCCCTGGCAGTCAGCCGGCCCCGGCCGCCCAGCGAGCCGCCCAGCAGCAGCCCAGCGGGCCGCCCGCACCGGCCAAGCGTCGCGCGCCCGGCGCCCACCCGGCGCCCCTGCGCCACGTCGCCACGCACCCGGCCGCCCAGCCGTGCCGCTGACTCATCAGCCGCCCCGGCCAAGGCTGCGCCCCGGCCGTTCGGCCGCCAGCTGCCTCCGGCAGCCCCGTCCCCGACTTATCCGGCGCCCCCTGCCCCGCAGCCTTCCGCGCCCCAAGCCGGTCCGGCCGCCCCTGCCCCCGGCCCCCGCAGCCCCTGGGCGCGAGAGAAGTGGGAGAAGGACAAGGAAAGGAGGAGAAGGGAGGAGGGATAAGAAAGAAGAAGGGAGAAGGAAGGAGAAGAAAAAAGAAGAAGAGGAGAAGAAAGAAGAAGGCGGAAGAGAGAAGGGGGAGAAGGTGAGGAGGTGCCTGGACCTTCTTCTTGGCGTGTACGTCCCCCCCGACACCTCCACCGTCGTCGAACCGACTACGAGCAAGGTATATTAACCCCATCACTACTGGGTTGGCCTTAGTGCCGTTGTGATGTCGGCCTTCGTGTCATTTGGGGTAATCGGCCTTCGCGCCGTTGTTTTTTTTGGGGGTTTCGGGCCTCCCCGTGTAGGGGAGGTGCTTAAAAATTTTGAGTGGATACTAACCTTTTTTGTCTTTTTTGTAGGATCACCTATGGGAGGTGCTTTGCGGGTCTTCTGCACACCGTCGACTCTCCACCGCCCCGCTACCCGCCTTTGTGCTTGCTACCCTAGGTATAATTCACCTCTCATCCTTATAGTAGTTGTAGATTGCGTAGCCGAGTTAGGCGTCTCCCGTCCGAAAGGGATACGTGATTGTTGGTATGCTGATCAGTGCATATCTGCGACAGTATCTCTTTCGGATTGTCCACGTTTTTTGGACAGCCCGCGGATGCGTAGATGGGTTAGCTTCCATGTTCCGCTCCCGTTCGAGTCGGAGTTTTGGCCGCACCTCTCCGTTGTTCTCCGGATACACACTCTCCCCGCCGGGACGTGTATCGGGAGAACAGCGGGGAGGTGCTGCCGAAATTCCGTCTCGAACGGGAGTGGAGCATGGAAGCTAACCCATCTACGCATCCTCGGGTGGGATTAGGACCTATCCTTCACCTATTAGATGGTAGGAACGCCTTGTAGATGCAAATGCTGGCTTTATTTCTCGCTTACATTGGCGCATAACAGAGGATGGATGACCGTGAGTGGATGTACACTGGCTGGACAACTAAGAGGAAGAGTGATGAATGGGTTAGGGGGACCAATAATTTCCTGGAACAAGCATTTGGGCCGGCGGCTCAAGGGTCAGATCGAACGTTGTGTCCCTGTAGAGAGTGTAAGAACCAAAAAAGAAAAGTACAGAGGGAGGTATACAAAGATCTTTTCAAGTACGGATTTGTGGAAAACTACAAGAGGTGGATCTTCCATGGTGAAGCGAAAGCGCGTATTAGAGAGGAGGATGTGAGAGCATGTCTCGAGGAGTATGATGGAGATGCTGGGGTGGCCGACATGGTGGTAGACTATAACGAGGCACATGGAAATGAAGGATTGATGGAGGAGGATCCAGAGGAAACCGCAAAGGCTTTCTATGAAATGATGTCTTCTTGCGCAGAAGCCCCTTCACGAGAAGACAACTATGTCGCAATTGGATGCCGTTGGTCGCCTTCTAGGGTTGAAGTCACGCTTGAGCCCGAGTCGAGGCGGCTTCAATCTCATGTTGACAGTTTTGGGCACAATGCTTCCGAAGGATCACACGCCGCCGAAGAACACGTGACGAGTCGGTGAAGCTCCTCCGTGCACTTAAGATGCCGTATGACTCGATCCATGCTTGTCCTAACGGGTGCATCCTATTTAGGGGAGAAGAACTAAAGGCGCAACGCACTTGTCCAAAGTGCAAGGCCTCTAGGTATGTGGAGGTAGATGGTGGTGATGGCAAGAAGGTGGAGTCTAAGATCCCCGAGATGGTCGTCCGGGTACCTTCCACTCATCCCGAGGCTTCAACGGATGTTCATGACGGAGGAGTCCGCGGGGCGATGACATGGCACAAGGATGGTAAAAGATACGATGACAAGATGGTACACCCATCGGATCTTTGAGGCATGGCAAGATGCCGATATGCAAGATCCTCGACAAAGCTAAGGGCGCTCGAAATGTACGTGTAGCCATAGCAACAGATGGGTTCAACCCGTATGGAACACATGCGGCCCCCTTACACTTGTTGGCCCGTATTTGTGATCCCTCTCAATCTTCCCCGCGTCATGTTTGAACCCAAGAATGTGTTATTGTCACTGATAATACCTGGACACCCGGACAACAATATGGGTGTGTTCATGCAGCCACTGTGGGATGAATTGGAACATGCTTGCGAAAAGGGGGTACTGACATACGACCGAGCTACAAAGAAGAACTTCACAATGCATGCGTGGTATCTGTATTCAATGCATGACTTCCTGGCGTATGGCATATTCTGTGGGTGGTGTGTTCACGGGAAGTTCCCTTGCCCAGTATGCATGGAATCTGTGATGTTCACCTGGCTAAAGAAGGGTGGCAAGTACTCTTCGTTTGACAAACACCGTCAATTCCTCCCTGAGAACCATGAATTCAGACGAGACACCCAACACTTCACTAAAGGTGTTGAAGTCACCGACCCTACCCCCGAGATTAAGAGCGGTGCCCGTGTCCTTGCCGAAGTTACGTGCTCTCAAAATCGACAAAGACACCGGTGGTTTTATTGGGTACGGTGAGGAACACATGTGGACCCATATATCGGGCTTGACTAGGCTCCCCTACTTCAAGGACCTTCTGCTTCCACACAACATCGATGTGATGCACACAGAAAAGAATATCGCCGAGGCACTTTGGGGAACCCTGATGGACATAAAACAAAAGTCAAAGGACAACGTCAAGGCTAGACTTGACGTGGAGGCGATCTGCAATAGACCAAAACTAGTGATGAAGACCCCTGCGCCGGGCAAGAATTGGAGAAGGGGGCCAGCCGATTACATTCTGAAAAGGAGCGACAGAAAGGAAGTGCTGGAGTGGATGAAGACGTTACTGTTTCCTGATGGGTATGCGGCAAATCTGAGTAGGGGAGTGAACCTTAAGACTATGAAAGTCTTAGGGATGAAGAGTCATGACTTCCACATATGGATTGAGCGACTTCTTCCTCGCGATGACACGTGGATACCTCCCCGAGCCGCTTTGGCGCGTTCGCGAATTGAGCTATTTCTTCCGTCGACTTTGTGCCGGGGAGTTATCTCGAGAAGTGATTCGTGACCTAGAGCGTCTTGCACCGCTGCTGATTTGCAAGTTGGAGATGATCTTTTCACCCGGCTTCTTCCCCGCCAATGCAACATCGATCTTGCACCTACCGCGTGAGGCACGGGCAATGGGGGGGTCTGCAATGCGCTCGTTGGTGCTATCCAATCAAGAGGTGTCAAAAGATTCTTCAAAAAAAGTGTAAAAATAAAGCCAAAATTGAGGCTTCCGTGGCAGAGGCAGCAAGAGTGGAGGAGGTGTCGAACTTCACAAAGGCATACTATACCGACAACCTTCCGAACATGAACCCACTCCCTTGTTACAATGAGGATGAGAATTTATCGACCCTGAGCCTTTTCACGGGCCAACTCGGAAGGGGAAGCGCAGGTACCCCCAAGACGTTGCAACAACATGAGTTTCGCACTATCATGCTCTACGTGTTGTTGAACCTTGGAGAAGTGGTTCCTTATCGAAAGTAAGTTCTCAATTCGGACTTTTTACATACGTAGTCAATATCCTCCATCTATCGGTCCGACCCCTTCATCTCTTGTTTTTCGGGGAGTTTATTAAGGAATACTTGGCGAAGGAATACGGCTCCTACCGTCCCAAGAGGAAGATGATTTCCTCAAAATGCCGGGCCCAATTTTATTTCATGGTTCCGCACAAAGGTACCATTAAACTTACCTCGTTCCAATTTTGATATTCCAATTTGCACCTAGGAGTGAGTAATGTAACGCTCTACCTGGCCTCACCTTGCGTGCACGCACGGATAGGGAAATGAGTCCCGAATTTAGACAAAGGTTGCATGCGGCCGCAGTAGTAGGGTCAATGCATTCACCGTTTATGATGTCAATGGCTATCGCTTTCGCACGAGAAGCCAGGAGGAGAGTCGGCCCGGTCGAAAGACCACGTGCACAGGAGTTTGTACGCCCGGCAACGATGGTGTCGACTATTATGGCATAGTGGAAGAAATATACGAGCTCGAGTTCCCGTGCCCTAAAGCTCTAAATCCGGTTGTCTTCAAATGCCATTGGTTCGATCCTAATGTCACGAGAAGAGCCGATGACATTGGACAAGTCGAAATTCGACGAGGATTCTATCTATAGTGGAGATGATGTCTATATTGTGGCTCAACAGGGCCACACAAGTTTATTATCTTCCATGGGTGTGCCAAAAAGACGAGAGGCTTAAGGGATGGTACCTTGTGCAATTGGTATCACCGCGTGGTAAAGCGCCTGTCCCAAACGATGATGATTACAACTTTGACCCGAAGGCAGATACCGAAGAGTTCTATCAACCCGAGGGGCTAGAAGGGCGTTTGAGATAGACATTTTTTCACCGATAGGCATGGAAGTAGACAACGACATCGATGAGGACGAGGGTGAAGTGGTGCAAGATGCTAAGGACCTAATGATGCTTGAGCGATGGAGGGCTAGGCGCGAACTAGGTGTTGAGGGCGATGAAGGTGGTGAGGAGAATGAAAATGATGAGGACTTAGGTTTCGACAATATTGATAGTGATGATGACAGCAGTGAATGCGATGACGGTAGAGGCGATGATGACAATGGTGATAGTGATGATGAGGACTTCGGTTACTAATTGATGTAATACTATATTGTTCTTATTATTACTTTGCAATTATGTTTCATTCATTTTGCATCTCTTTAAAAGTACTTATCGATTATTTGTGCTAATTGGTTTAATCTTTGTCATTTCAGTGCACAGACAAAATGCCGGGCGGAGGTAGACGTCGACGACCGCTACGAAAGGTCACCTCGATCTACATGTCGACCGGCGTCGACGACGAGGCGGAGGCGGCACCGTTGGTGGAGTCGTCATGAGGTCCCGCACACGCCGCTCGTCGACGAGGGAGCTCTTTCCCAGCACGACGACCGGGGACGGCGGCGAGGACGGGACGGCCAGGGCGGGCGGCAGGGACGGGGCAGCCAGGGGCGGAGCGGGGCGACACCGGGGGAGACGTCTTCCTCGGGTTCGAGGAAGCCCTACCAGCCGCGGGATCATGCGCCTCCCTTCCGCCCGCTTCGCGGCAGCCCACCGTCCGGTGATTCGACCCGAGGGTCCAAAGTAAGTAACCATTCATGTTTTCATAACTTATTCAGATGACATGTTGAAAATTGAACCTCGGACTAACAGTTGTTCTTAATGACTCGTGCAAAGAATCGGAAGCTTGTGAACGGGGGCGCTTCACGCCATATTAATGGCATCTTTGGGCCTCCCCGTTAAGAAGCACTACCCTGGCCTTGTCACCATAGATGGGATCCAAAAGCCACCCAATAAGTGGCCAGAGTTCTACAAGGTCAAGGACGCAAACGAGGTCCCCCTTGCCGACGTGATCAAGCGGGAGTTTTGGGTGAGTCTTCATCGCACCACTTTGTTAATGTCAATGCATTTGATGGACGTTGTTGAAATAACGAAATGATACATGATATCTATATGCAGGAGTGGTACACGTGCGAGCCGGGGCACGAGATCGAGGCGTCGCGAGTGCAGGACAAGGTCTGCATGGAGAGACTGAAGGACATGTACTATGAGGCGCACCTCCAGGTCCTCATCAACTACCACGCCGAGGTGCTTGGCCAGCCGCTGCCGAAGTCGCAAGCCAGGGTGATGATCCTCTCACCCGAAACTGACCTCCCTAGGGAGATCTACCTCAGGGTAAGTAGGAAAAATTAATTCGATTCCGTTCTAATTCGGGGAGTGATCACTCAAATGCACGTTTTTTTCGTAGTATCCTGGCTGATTGGTGCAAAATGCACATGGATTTGCCGGGAGGTGATTGTGGACTCGTGGACAACGCCCGAGGCGTACGCGAGGCGCAGGGAGAAGTCCGGACATGCCAAGGGGAGGACAGGGCCAAGACACCACCAAGGGAGCCGCCCCTGAGCGCATATGGACACATGGGTACCCTTCACACCGATTTATTTATTTATTCATTCATTTATTTATTCATTCTCATTACGTGTAATCGTTCTTGTGTTTTCCTTGCGGACCCGGTCGTATGGTGGCCAGTGATCAACGAGTTCACGGGTACGCCCCGTCTCACCGGGGCAAAAGCGAAAAGATCCGGACAACGCCTACGGCCCGGCGAAGGGGGCCGACGCGTTCACCAACCCGAACGCCTACGAGAAGGTGGTCCAAAGACACCGAGGCGGTTCGCAAGCGCCATGGTGAGTTCTACGATCCACCACCGAGCCCCTTGACACGGACGTCCCGATGAGGACGGGAGGAGGGAAGCAAAGATGGCCGGTACTTTCTTGCCCACAACAGTCGACCCGGACACCGTTCCCACCCCTTCGTGAGGTTCGTCGATCGGACAAGATTTTTACCCTCGGACGTCCCCCATACAACCTCGGCGGCCAAGCTCTACGCAGATGATCGCGACGGTTCAGGTAACTATTCATCGTTCGTTGGTTTTACATATATAGCTTTCCTTATGCATTGTTTAAATATCGCGGGTGTATTATTGCAGTCCCAATCTGGCCGAGTTGCGGGCCCAACAGCGCCCAAGAGGAGGCCCATCGGCGGCAAATGGCGGCCCAACAGAGGCCCATCGCCGGCGGTTGGAGGCTATCCAGAGCACTCGGCGCGCCCAGATGAAGGAGTTTGCCGGCTTCTTTCGGGGCCCCGGAGATCCCCTGGTTTTAGATGTCCTCCGTTGCCTTCCGTGATCTTCGCTCCATCACCCGCTCTCGGTCCACCCCCCATTCCTAGCCCTTTAGGGACTCCGGTGAGTTTCTACCGCTTTGTATTGTTTTTAAAAGCTTGTGCGGCCATCCCGCAGTAGTAATGAGATCGCTTCTCCTCTATGCGCCCACCGTCGGCGGGTTCGAACCCGACTCCACATGCCCTTTCTCCAAGGCCATGTGGGGGCCGGTTGCCCCTCGACCCACGGCTCTCGTGGCCGGTGGCGTTCCTCCTAGGCCTACGCAGGGAGGGGGGGCTCGGGTGGGCTAGCGACCCTCCGCCCGCCCAGAACATCGGATCCGGGTGGGTGTCTGCTAGCCAAGCGCCGCAGTTGGACCGTCCTCGTGGCCTTCGTGGCCAGTGGGAGCTCTTCACACCACGGTGGCGGCGAGACGCGGGCCGACGTGGATCGGCTATGTGGTTCGTGTACTTTGCAGGATGTTTGATGTTGGTTATGCCTTTCCATGTTGGATGTTTGATGTTCGATGCTCGATTAGTACGATTTGTTGGATGATGGACTTGTTGGACTCCTTTGTTATGGTTTATGTGTGCTATATATGTGGATTTATGTGATATATATGTGGATCTGTGTGATAAATGTGAATTCCAGTTATATAATCATATATGTGATTTGGTTGTTTGTGATGCAAAAAAAATGAAAAAAACAGACCAAAACCTTTGCTTATTCGGCTTTGCCACCCGCCGGTGGAAAGCAGTGGCAAAGCCGGAATCTCGAGAAACCATGGCGGCTTTGCCACCCGCCAAAAACAGATCGGCAAAGCATCCTTTGCCACCGCCAAAAAAAGCGCCGGCAAAGCATCACCGCCAAAAAAAAGCGTCGGCAAAGCATCCTTTGCCACCGCCAAAAAAGGCGTCGGCAAAGATTTTCTATTCTGAAAAAATAAAAAAAACCTTTGCCACCGCCAAGAAAGGCGTCGGCAAAGAAATTCTGTTCAAAAAAAAAATTTAAAAAGACACCCGACCGCCGCGCGTGGCGATGAGGGCAAACGGAACGCGCCCGTCATCTCACGACGGCGTCGACGCCTCCTTTGCCGATCGCTATGTTGGCAGTGGCAAAGGCTTTGCCGATCGCTTCCACGTGGCGGGCAAAAGATTTCTTTGCCGATCAAACCTTTGCCACGTGTTCTTTGCCGATCGCCACGTGGAAAGCGCTCGGCAAAGCCTTTGCCACTTGTTTAGTGCCTTTGCCGAACGCTTTTGGCGGCGGCAAAGGGGGGGCATTCCAAGAGTGATTGTACGCTACTGGGCTGGGCGTGTGAAACATCTTATATCTAAGTGTATTATGTGTTATTATATACTATATATGTGGCAATCATTGACTTACTTTTTTTCACAAACACGCAAGAAAAAACATTCGTCTTATTTTATTCAGACCGTAGTCACAACCTGGGTCAACATATGGTGGATTCGTGGATCATGTTTTTGGCGGAAATCCTCTAAGGCCAGTCTTAATAGAAGTTTTATTAGAGTTTTATTTGTATTAAATAGCATGCCATATATGTATTCTTAATGACATGATAGTGTTTTAATAAAAAAAGAAAGAAAAATAAGTGTCATGAAGATAAAATTCTCTTAGCACGATTACCAACTCTCTATGAGTCGTGATATTAAATGCTTATGAAACTATGGAATAAAATTTTACATTCACAATAAGAGTTTTATCTGAGTTTCATTTCAATCTATATGACATGATAGTCTTGGAAACAATAAAATAAAACTTGCCACTGAGAGACTGGCCTAATAACCCACATGCATCAGTTCCAGAATCGGTAATCGACACAGCTCTCAACACAGAAATTGCATCAGAGTAATAAATGGTGTATATATTTATTAAAAATTACCTTTACGTAGCAAAGGGTGGAGTAGTCCACTTCATAAGAGTTGGCGATGCCGCCTTCGCTATAATTTTACAGGTTTAGGACCCAAGCAAGCCTGAGAATACTAACTGCCGTACTCACCAAATCCCAGCGTTATTTATCTTTATGCAAGGGGGAATATGGTGGAGTTTGGGGTTTTATTTTAGAAACTCATTTTATGCAAGGTGAGGTGAGTTTTGAAAATAGAAAAGGATCAAGGAACGTCATAATTATTTATGTTGGTGGCCATGGAGGGGAATATGCCTCCCTACCAATACCCCATATTTTAGTCAGGGTCCTCTCGGTCGGCTTATGCCTCTTCCAAAATATCTCTCCTAGTGATTCCACCCAATATCACAGTCATAAAAACATGTACGCTAATCGACGAGAGCTTTGACTATGTGAGCTCATGACCATGAGCCTCGACTATTCGACTAGTTTAAATAACTCCGTGCACAGCTGTGCACTGGACCTGTACATTCGATTAGCCCATACCTCAGCTTCACGCTGTACTGACCTACGACGAGACCTGTGCCCACCAGTGTCTATCTCTAGGCAATATCCCCTAGCTCCACCTACATCTTGAATGGGTCTAAGTAGGGGTCATGCAACTCCGTTCTCGGAAAACTACCCGGGTTTTGATGAATGTGGTGTACAATACCACCAGGACACTCTAGACCTCAACCTATGAGCCATGCCGAAAAGACTTGGGACTTTGCGAAGGTCCTGCTCTAGTCAATCCATTGCCCACCGCGGTTCCTTGGGTGGTTTACTGGGTTCAGCTGGTGGGGTGTGAATCCTCACATGAATAGGCCTCGAAAGAGGTGAATATGGTTGCACATCACACTAGAAAGACTTTCCTGTGAATTGGTCCTGACGTGACCAGAGTAAGAGGGTGTTTGGATTCCCCTGGCAAATTTTTTGCCCCGTCCCATCGAATCTAGTCACATATATACGAAGTAATAAATATAGTCTAAAAAAATAATTAATTACACAGATTGCGATAACTTTATGAGACGAATCTTTTAAGCCTAATTAGTCCATGATTTGACAATGTGGTGCTACAGTAAACATTCGCTAATGACGGATTAATTATACTTAAAAAATTTGTCTCATCGTTTCCTGACGAGTTCTGTAATTTGTTTTTTTATTAGTATTTGAAACCCCCTTCCGACATCCCTCCGACATTTCGATGTGACACAGGCAAAACTTTTTCCACACCATCCAAACACCCCCTAAGCTTTGGGACAGGATCCTTTCGCAAGGCTGCTCCCTTACTCTCCCTTACTCTCATGTCCTGTCCTTACTTTGTTATTAACTCTCATTAGTTGGTTTATTTTAGATTTTACATAAAACTCACACCTTTTGGGGTTTTTCATAAAAAGCAGTGAGTGAATATTGTTCTTGATAATTCTTTTTAAATGATGCTCTCTCATTGATCTCGTCGTGATTGGGGTCACTAATAGGATATTTGATTAGGAAATGGCTTTATGTGGAGACAAGAAAACGGAATAGAACTGGGTTGCTCCAATGATTTTATAATTTTTTTTCCAACAATTCGGGGGGGGGCATATACACCCTGGCATACCGGTGGCGAACGTGAGAAGGTACAATAGGGGAGGAGGAGATTACAGGTCATTAGAGCGCTCAAGGATAAAATGCATCCAAGCAAATACTTGTGTTCTATAATTCTTATATCGGCACGCCCACTGGTCCATCTCCTTGGCCGTAGCTCACGCCTGTGTGAGGACAATGGGTTCGGCTGTGGGTGCTTTTGGGCTTTTTGGCCTCTGGAGTCCAGAAGGCAGAATGGGGAATGGTCATTTTTCCCCCACAAATTTTGCATGGTGTTTAGTTCCATTTTGCAGAATGTTGGCTCAAAACCCAAAATTTTTGGGCTGAAATGGGGAACTAAATAGACCCTTAGTTTCGGTGTAGCTAGTTTCGAAAATACCTAAAACAAGAATCTCTCCCTCGTTATCCGGCTACCATAGAAAATGCCCACCATAAAAATCTATAGTGTTGGATTTCCACTATCCTTCGAGGCCTTGTCAATTCTGTTTAGTTTTGCTTTATGGTTAAACGGGCTTGTCGATTCCATTTGGTTTTGCTTTATTGTTAAATGGGCTTTTGTTTAGCCGAGGCTTTTTTCTAAAAGTTAGTTTTTACTTTTGACACTAGAGAGGCCATCTTTTCAAAAGTAATCACTTTTTATTGTGCAATCTCGCTTTAGGATGTGACTGAAACCTTGGCGCTTGGCGTTGCCACGCTGGTAGATGATTAGGCTAGTTGTTTTAGTTGGTGTGTGAGGTTTAAAATTTGAGTTGCCTGGAATTTTTGTCTGCAATCCTCGTTTGGGAGGATTTTTGCAGTGATTGCACTTTGTGGCTCTGAGTCGTGCTGGGCCTTTGGTCATTGCCAGCAGTGTAATTTTTTCGTAAAATGGTTTTACAGGATACACGGTGATTTAATCCATCAATATAGTTAAGAACCTGATATGTGCAATGATGTTGTTTGTCTGTTCGCCGTTCTTAACTGATGGCTGATATAAGTCGAGGAATAAATTGTTAAAGATGTATCTCTTTGTTACACGGTATTAGTATTATCACTTGCATGCGAAAAATTGAATTCAACCATACAGGATGTATATAGAAGTAAAGCCTTGGGGTAGTTGAGATTCAGTATTCTCATCTGCCACCAACTTAGAATAACTAAGGTTAAAAAAGTGTAAAACTTGACAAACTTGGAACTTATTTTATATATATTTGTTTGAAGCCTTCCAATATGCTAAAGACCTAAAGTAATCAACCTGTTCTGGATGTGAGCTGCAATAACAGGTAATCAATTTTTAAATTGTCCGCTTTAAATCTTGGATTTGTTCCTAGAGTTCCTATATTTATTTGTTTGACTTCCAAAAATTGATAAAGTTTGCATATCTTCCAATTCTTTATGGCTAGTGGTTATTGCTAAAACCGTGAAAATACTATGTAGCCTGTTTTGGAATTGCATAAGTGAACATCAAAGAACCTTTCAGTGCAAATGCACTCCAAATGGAACACACATACTATGTTGTATCCTTGTCAGGTGTATCAGGTGTATCATTGTAAATTTAAAGCGAGAGAGGTATATTTTGAGAAGCAATAAGATTATAGTGATGAACAATGGCCAAAGCAGTATGTAATTATGGACCTAGGCTGCTAGGCATATATACCTATCAAGGCAGCTCCCTGTATTTGATCAGGTACCTGGTGGGCGTCATGGAGCTGCCATTCTGCCACTGGTACCTCTGCCATCTCAGTTTTCATGGTACTTGGAATTATCTGGATCAGATATTTTAATCAATAGGAGATCAGTTTGCAAAAAAACGAATTTCTGTTGTTCTTCAAATGACAAACGGATAATCCATAGCTTTGTTATAGGATTAACATACTTCACTAAGAATTAGCAGAGCTTATGAAATTAAGAATCCACTAATAAACTAAACACAGTAGACAAATGAACTTTGATGAGATTCAAAAGGTGGTAGCTTAATGCCCCGTGATGTTGCCATTATCCTTCTATTTCAGTTTTGTGCCATCAAGGCCGCGATCTTTTGGTGGAACTGCCAAAGCAGCATGTCAAGTTAACTCGCAACTTTATGTTCCAGTGATGAATTCTCATAGTTCTTAGAAGTAGCATTATAATAATACATATTAATCTAGAAGTGTACATTTGAATTAAGGTACCTGTAAAATAGAAGCATGGAAAACAGTATGAATTCTATTGAGGATACTACTATAATTAATTCAGAAGTTGTGAAAATTCAGAAGTGAATGTAATTTTGTATATCCAATGTAAGCTAAGGCCATTTCGATGAATTTTTTTTAAATAGGTTTAAGTACATTTGTATTATAACATGTATCTGCATCCTGCTCAGAGCGTCAGTTAACAAAGCAAATGTGTTAGAAAGATGGCAGTAAAGTGGAATTGAAGAATTGATGAGGAATCATAGATCGTGGATTATTATACCATAATCCAAATCTTCTTGTTCAATTAAGTGTCGAAAAGGAGCACTGAAAATTCACTTGGGCAAAACGACAAACAGGTGCAGGGAGGATACTATGCGGGTGTTTCTGCTTGCTGGCACAGGGGCCCAAACCTCAAATCGAATCTGCCTGCTGGCCACAGCCTCCCGGGAGGTTGAAGTATTGGTGCTAGACGTCGGGTTCATGGAGAGGTCTCGCCGGGCGACCTACGCCACCATGGCTGCAAGACCCTACGCCGCCATGGCTGCAAGACCCATGGTTGAAGGGCTAATAGGATGGCGGCGGACGGCGGGTGAAGGACAGGGCAGGACGTACGGCCGGCGGAGATGTGACCCATTCCACCCCGCGCCCCCACTCGGTTCTCCAGCGCCAAGAGCTGCCGGCGCGCGCCCGCTCCGCTCTTGCCTGCCGGCGAGGAGGGAGGTGCGGGGGGCGGAGGGGCATCGGGATCGGAGGACTGGAGGAGGGAAACGAGTCGTGGAGAGGATGAGTCGCGTGGCACCGCCCGCCGCGCGCCAGCTCGCGAGGGGCAGCTGGGGGCCTCGCCAGTGTCCGCACCCCCACCTGCGCTGGCCGCCGGAAGGAGGAGGGAGGTGCGGGACGGCCGACGGAGGAGGAGAGAAACGCGAGGCTGTCGCTCGCGACCGGGTTCGCGAGGATTCGCGACTCTCCAGGCTGACTGCTTAACGGGCGAGAGACCCGCTACGCCCTAATCGGACGGACCAGATCGCATGAACACTTGATCCAATGGCTCGTGGGTTTGCAGGTAACGGGCACTATCGGATGTCGGAGGAGAAAGCATGAGGACACGTGGCAGAGAAATAAGCCGGAGGGAATGGTGCTGATTTCGCCTATTAAAGAGATGGTTCATGGCTTTGCAGTTATAATGCCATGTCTTGTCAATTTCAAACAATATAATTAAAAAACTCTAGCCTGACACTTTTCCAGTTGGTTTTTTATTTTGAATCTACAGAGATCACTTTTACCAAAAGTTCTAACTTTTGCGTTTTACAATCCTTCTTTGGGATGTCATGGCTCATTACTTTTGAGTTGTGATGTCCTTGGTTGAATTTAAGAGTGCTCAAATAAAGAATCTAGTGGATCCGATAGCATACAAGATGTCTGACATTTTGGTTTCCCCTTTTCCATTTCTATGCGAGCTGCTTTGGTTTCAGTCTGAGCTGCTTTGGTTCAATCTGGCTAGTCTCGGAAATATCATTATGATTAAGAACTGTATTACAAAATGTGCTTGTTTGTTCTAGTAGAGCCTTTTTTTTAAAATGAATTTTTTGCTTTTGACTCTTGAAATGTAACTTTTTCGAAAAGAATATAAAAAGATGTGACTATTTTTTCTTGGGCAACCTCATATTTGGATACCATATCGTAGCCCATGGTGTTTTGTGTCTATAATGCCTCTGATTAATTGTGGTGAAAATATTTGTTGTCTAGAAGCAAAAACAGTATTTTACATGTACGTATGTGTTAATAATGCTACTAGAACATAAGTAGCTACTAGGTCATTCATTTTTAATTTTTTAGGCTCTCGTATCATAGTTCAAAAAGCCACTCATTTAGTAGCATTTTTATCGGTTTTATTGGATCACTATTGCTATGAGAATCTAGTCACATTTCAAGATGGCAACGGGGCGGGTGGAGCGTCCGCGGACCCGCACCCGAGACCCGAGAACGGCACCCGAACCCGGCCCGAACCCTGTTGTGGGTGAAGATCCGCCCCCCGCCCCGCCCCGAAACCCGCCGTGGTGGACTTGTGTGGGGCGGATCGGGCGCCAAGGCGCCACCCGTAGGCGGCTGGGCGACGGCGGCGGCGGATCGGAGCGGAGGGCCGGGCCGCGCCGGATCGGGCGGAGCGAAGGGGCGCAGGGGCGCGGCGGATCGAAGCCGTGGAGGGGCGCAGGCGGCGGGGCCGGACGTGAGACGGCGCCGACGGAGAAGGGAGGGAGGAGGTGGCGCCGGCGCGGAGGAGGGAAGGAGGAGGCGCCGGATCCGGGAAGGAGGAGGGAGGGAGGAGGCGGCCGGGCGCAAGGGGCGGCGCATCACGGGGTGAGCAGAGGCGCAGAGGCCGCCGTCGCGGTGGGAGAGGAGAGGAAAAGGAGAGGAGATGGGAGCGTGTGCGGCAGGGAGGGAGGAGTGGGAATGGGAAGAGGAGAGGGGAGCGGGCCGAGCGGGTGCGGCCGCGGCCCGTGGGTCTGCTGGGGCTGGTTGTCGGGCCCTCGGGGCAAAATGCAGCCCCGCCCCGAACCCGCCCCGATTCGGCGCCCTGAACCCGAGACCCGCGGGGGGGCAAAATCGGACCCGCCCCCGCCCCTGTCAGTCTAAAACCTGCGGGTCTCGGGTCCAAACCCGCCCCGTTGCCAACTTTAGTCACATTTTCTAGTACCATCCAAAACGTCCATCTTTTTAAAAGTTGCTTTTGACTTTTGACTCTTAAGAGGTGACTTTTCAAAAGGTTATACAAGTGTGACTTTTTGAGAATATCACTCTTGGATGTCATGCTAGATGGCAAATGACCTTTGAGCCTGTAATGCCCCTTAGGTGATCATGGTCACAATATTTATTTCCATGAGTTTCTTACTATGTTTAATATTTGTAAGAAAAAACATTTTATTTGCACATACGTGTTCTAGTATTATTGGGATATAAGTAGCAGAAAAATTGTTCATTTTTGGTCTCCAAGAAACTCTCATGGCACTCATCTCCCTTATATTATAAAAAAAATGTCACTCTTCCTTGGTGCTTGATCATGTAAATCTAATTCTTACGAGCAACTAATCACCTCACACAAACACTAGTGCCATAAATTCATGGGTTATTTGATCCAATACCATTATAATTTTTTGAAAGTTTTGATATCTACTATTACAGTTCACCTATTCTAAAATATATCATTATAATTCTTTATCTACGTTTATGCCATCTATCCATTACCCTTATAAGCCGACACATTTTTCTCTCCCATCAAGAGGCTATGCCGCCAGTCACTGTTCAACAAACAGTAACTGTACTCATAAACAGTGATCGCCCGGTATGAACAGTAAATCATAAACAGTGTACACCTGACAAGAACAATGCCCGACATGAACAGTAAACCCGATATGAGTACGCCTGTTATGAAAACAGTAACACCGTGTTTTTTGCCCTCCTCTACTCATGCTAAATAAGTAATAAATACTAGGTTTGACATGCATGCATGTACTCTTTCATGCTTTTAGTTCAAATAAAAAGTAAGCATCATTACAGATTTTTATTACCATCACATGTCCTTTTATGATGTAATCATTTATACTATCCCCGTGCTGCAAAAAAATGTGATAGTTATGAAGTTCATGTAAACAAAAATCGAACAAATATTTCCCATTTAAGACAACCATACTATATCTATGATTAAACATTGCACAATAAAATCAAATAACATAAATCTACTCACAGATTTTTTTTAACCCAATTATTTTAAATGTATTCTACCTGTTCCTATTAGCAAACTTATATGTAGTTTTGTGGCCTGTGCAACATGCAGCGGTTCTACTTATAAAACAACAAGATATCATGTTTAAATCACAATACTGATGGATGATCTTCTCCCAATTGCTTTTGCACGATTTTCACAAATACCACTATGTCCATAGATCTCAGGGATATTTTTATCGAGATTTTAAATGAATCCATATATCGAAATTGTCATTCACCTAAGATGCTTTTTAGTCTGTTTGCGCAATTCACCAAATGGGCAATTTTGCTAAGCATTGCAATTGCTTTAGGCTACCGTGAAATGCGTCTCCATATCCAACTAGAACATTCCTGTACTATGTTAAACTTATATTCCCTTCTACACAGAGATCGAATAAGGACTTATTTATAAATAATTTTACTAATCTTTTGGTTTCATATATTATCATATTATCATGTGATATATACTATATTTTCCATTTGGTGGCCTGTGTTTGGCACGGGGTATCGGCTAGTTTTCTATATCTCCCGATTGTGTGGACTTACAGTTAGACCATTGCACATGTACGTATCTTCCGCATGACCCAAAATATCATGCTACTTCTCTCCCTTCACTTGTGACATATGGGCCTCACACGTCAACTCCCCTTCCACCTCCAGCCAACCTACGCCGTTGGCCTGCCTTGCTACCGGAGCACGCAGCGCTGGTGGCTGGCCAGTGGCCAGCCCCCCATGCACGGGCGGGCCACTGCTCATCTCCGGTTAGGTGCATCACGCTCCGAGTGGCCCAACCGAAGACCGCCAAGGCCCCCACCTCCTCGTCTGACTCTGCACCTGCTCCCTCCTCCGCGTCGCTGTCATCGCAGGGCCCGACTGCCGGCTGCCACGGCCACCACTCCGGTACTCCTCGTTGCTGGGGAAATCCGCCTTGCCGGATCTTGCCACAGCGGCGGCGCGAAGAGTGAGGGAGCCCTGTCCACTGGTGCGACTGCAGGAGGCAGAGGCGTGGAGGTGGTGTGGTGCTCAGCAGAAAATATTTGGTTATTGCTAATTTTTATAAGCGAAAAAACGGTATTTTAGATGTACGTATGTGTTAATAGTAGTACTACTAGAACATAAATATCCAAACGACCAAACAGGCCTTGGTCAAGACTAGACAACACTGTTGTTCACTCTTCACCACAAAGGCCGACAGATCGTAGACATTTGAAGCTTGTAAAAGTATGATTTAAGGACCACATGTACACCTTTGCAAATTAAAAGGAATAAAGAAAAGGCACCATAGGTGAACAAACACATGCAGCATGTCATGTGGGGAAAGCCGTATACTCGTCGCCGCCGTGCTCGCGATGTGCGCAGGGCTGCGGAACGGGCCGCACAGACGCACCAGGAGGCGGGCGAGCGAGCCCAGGCCGGCAGCAGTGGCTAAAAGATCGGCCTCATGATTTGTTGCTAGATATTTAGTTTGTTTACTTTCCAAGTTTACGTTCCTTGATTTTAGGAGCATTAGGCTCAACCACCGTTGGCCATCGGCCTTATATTCTTGTAACCGGACACTCAAAGGGTTAAGCAAGATTGTTATCTCTAATCTCTCTTTCTCTCTCAACCAAAGCCTACGGTAGAGGGGTATAACCTCACCGGAGAAGACGGCCGACGGCTACGAGCTCCGTAGCCGCGGTCCAGCCAGTCAGGGGTTCGACGCCCTTGACAACCTGGTATCACGGTCTCGCCGATCCTCGCCCACACGCTCCAGCCAATCCTCTACCGCCGCCGCCCACCACAGCCCTACCCCGCCGCCGTCCCCAGATTCCACCACCTTAACCACCATGAGCGAGCCAACCATCGCCGACGTCCTGGAGACCCTGAAGTCCCTCACCACGGACATGGCCGCGATGAAGGCCGACATGGCCGCCATGAAGGACAAGGCCTCGTACTCATCCGGCAGCGGCGATGGCCGCCGCCCTGAAGGGCCGCGTGAAACAGAATTTCCACCGAAGCACAAGAAGTGGGATTTCCCCGCTTCGGCGGCACGACCGATCCTCTCCTCTTCCTCAACAAGTGCGAATCGTACTTCCGCCAAAGACCGTACCATGGCGGAGGAGCGCGCGTGTGGATGGCCTCGTACCATCTCGGCGAGGTAGCGCAACTTTGGTACACCCAACTCCGGGAGGGCGAGGGCACGCCGTCATGGGGGCGTTTCAAGGAACTCGTGAACCTGCGGTTCGCCCCCCCACTCCGATCCACGCCGATGTTCGAGCTCGCCGAGTGCCGGCGCTTACCGGCACCGTGGAAGAATATGCCAACCGGTTCCGAGCACTCCTACCTCGCGCGGGTCCCACGGAAGAGGCTCGGCGCGTCCGGCTCTTCACCGGCGGACTCACTGCGCCCCCCGCTCCACGCCGTTCGCATCCACAACCGGAGTCGCTCCCGGCCGCCATGAGCACAGCACGCCCAGTGGAGTTGATGGAAGCGGCGGCCAGTGCCGCCTCCACCTCGGGCGCCCGGCGCGTGGACCTCCTCCTCCCGCGCCCGGGGCCGCTGCCCGCGCCTCCGCCATTGTTGGCGCTTCCCCCCCCCGGCGGCCCGCCCAGTCGGGGGCGCGGGCGCTCCGTGGTGTCTCACCCCCGGGCGAGATGGCGGAACGGCGCCACCAAGGTTTGTGCTTCAATTGCAACGAAAATACACCCGTGGTCACAACAGGTTTTGCCGGCGCTGTTCTTCCTTGAGGGTGTCGAGATCAACGACGCCCCGCGGACAACGGAGCGACCGCGCGTGCCGAGTCCGGGGAGGCAGGCGCTGTCTTTTCCCTTCACGCAGTGGCAGGTGTGGCCATGGGCAAGACCATGCAGATCAGCGTCATGGTGGGAACGACGTCCTTCATCGCCCTCCCGGATACCGGCTCCACGCACAACTTCATCGCCGGCGGCGGCGGCGATCCGCCTGCCCATCTAGCCTCAACCACGCCTCACGGCTACGGTGGCGAACGGCGAGAAGGTGCCGTGCCCGGGCGTCATCAGGCGCGCCCCACTGCTGATCCACGACATCGCCTTCGCCGTCGATCTTTTTGTCATGCCTCTTGCAGGTTACGATCTGGTGCTTGGGACACGATTGGATGGCCACGCTTCGGCCGTCCGGTGTGGGACCGTGGGCGGCACGGTCTCGTTTTCGGCGCCCGGGGGGCACCTTGCGCTGGTCCGGGGTGGCTTCGGCGAGCACCGGAGTCTGCGCGCCGCGGCGTCCACCGCCCGCTCCTCGACGAGCTGCTTTCGCGGGATACGCTGATGTCTTCGTCGAGCCGAAGCGGCCTTCCCGCCCCGCGCGGCCGCGACCACAAATCGTCCTCAAGCCGGGGCGCCTCACATCCGCGGTCCGGCCCTACCGCTACCCTGCAGCACACAAGGATGAGCTGGAACGCCCGATCTTGCCGCCATGATCGAGCAAGGGATCGTCCGCGCGGCGACTCCGCCTTCTCTCTTCGCCCGGTCCTCCTCGTCAAGAAGGCGGGCCACGGGGCGTTTCTGCGTCGACTACCGGCGTTGAACGCGCTCACCGTCAGGGCGCTTTCTCGATCCCGTCGTCGGCAATGCTTTGGACGAGCTCCATGGCGCGAGGTTCTTCACCAAGCTCGACTGCCGGTGTCGATATCACCAGTCCGCATGAAGGCCGCCCGACATCCACAAGACGGCGTTCCGCACACACGACGGCCTTTACGAGTTCCCCCGGTCATGCCGTTCGGCTTGTGCAACGCTAGCCACCTTCCGAGCCCTCATGAATGGCGTGCTCCGGCCCTTTCTTCGCGGGCGCTTAGTATTGGTATTTTTTGATGACATTCTTATCTACAGCGGCTCGTGGGCCGATCACCTCCGCCATCTCCGCATTGTGCTCTCGGAGCTCCGCCCTCACCAATCTGGCTCGTCAAAAGCGCAGCAAGTGCGCCTTCGGCGAGGACTCCGTGGCCTACCTCGGGCACGTCATCTCCGCCTCCGGCGTCGCCATGGACTCGGCCAAGGTGCGAGGCCATCGTCGGCGGCGGTGCCCCCGCCGGCTAGGGGCGGTGCGCGGGTTCCTAGGACTCGCGAGCTACTACCGCAAGTTCGTGCACAACTTCGGCACCGCCGCTGCCCGTTAAGCGGCGCTCCTCAAGAAGGAGGGATTCTCGTGGAACGACGACGCGGCAGCCGCGTTCGCCGCACTCAAGGCAAGCGTCACATCGGCGCCCATCCTCGCCATGCGGACTTCACCAAGCCCTTCAGCGCCGAGTGGGGCGCATCTTCACATGGGTTCGGGCGCGGTGCTCATACAAGAGGGGCACCCGATCGCCTTCTTGATCGGCCGGTTGCACCGCGCCCACGCCTCCTCGCCGCCTACGGCGGGAGCTCATCGGGCTCGTCAAGCCGTGCGCCACCGGGCGGCCGTATTTGTGGGGGCGCCGCTTCGTCGTGAAGACCGATCACTATAGCTTGAAGTACCGCTGGATCGGCGATCGCCACAATCCCCCAACACCATTGGGTGGGGAAACTCCTCGGCTTCGACTTGGCGGTGGAGTACAAGCCGGTGCGGCTAATGCCGTGGCGGGCGCCTTGTCCCCCCCGCGACACGGAGGACGCGGCCCTTCTCGCCATGTCGGCGCCCGGTTCGACTTAAGGCGGCGTCTGCGTCAAGCGCAGGAGGAGGACCCGGCCTAGTGGCGCTCCGTGAGGAGATCACTGCAGGGACCCGCGGCGCGCCCCTGGTCGGTGGTGGACAGCATGGTGCAGTACCACGGACGGCTTTACATCCCGCCAGCCTCTCCCCGCCCAGCGATCCCGCAGCCGCTCACGAGGAGGGGCACGAGGGCGTTCAGCGGACCCTGCACCGGCTGCGCCGTGATTTCCACTTCCCTGACATGAAGAAGCTAGTGCAAGAATTCGTGAAGGCGTGTGCTGTGTGCCAACGCTACAAATCAGAGCACATGCACCCGGCCGGCCTGCTGCTGCCCCTCCCGGTGCCGCATGCGGTCTGGAGCGACATCGCCATGGATTTCGTCGAGGCGCTGCCCCGCGTCCGTGGCAAGTCCGTCATCCTCACGGTGGTGGATCGTTTCAGCAAGTACTGCCACTTTATCCCATTGGCGCACCCCTACTCCGCTGAGTCCATCGCCCAGGCGTTCTTCACCGACATTGTGCGCCTACACGGGTTCCGCAATCGATCGTGTCGGATCGGGACCCGGTGTTCACTTCGGCGCTTACGCGCGAGCTCATGACCTTGCTGGGAACCAAGCTCCACATGTCTACGGCGTTCCACCCACAGTCGGACGGCCAATCGGAATCGGCGAACAGGGTCATCATCATGTATCTTCGTTGCCTTACAGGTGATCATCCCCGCCAGTGGCTGCGCTGGTTGCCTTGGGCGGAGTACGTCTTCAACACCGCCTTCCAGTCGTCCTTGCGCGACACGCCGTTCCGCGTCGTCTACGGCCGGGATCCATCTACTATCCGGTCCTACGAACCCGGCGAGTCCAGGGTTCCGGCTGTCGCTCGCAGCATGGAGGAGCGGGCGGAGTTCCTCGATGACATCCGGTACCGCCTAGAGTAGGTGCAGGCGGTGCACAAGCGCCACTACGACGCCGGCCATCGCACGGTCGCGTATCAGGTAGGCGACTGGGCGCTCCTTCGACTCCGACACCGCGCTCCGGCATCCCTGCCACAGTCCTCCACAGGGAAGCTCAAGCCTCGGTACTACGGGCCCTATCAGGTGGTAGAGCTGATCAATGAGGTGGCGGTGCGCCTTGCCCTGCCCCCCGGTGCTCGCCTTCACGACGTGTTTCACGTGGGGGTCCTCAAGAAATTTCAGGGCCAGCCGCCGGATGCTACACTGCCACTGCCACCTATCCACTACGGCGCGGTCGCCTTGGAACCAGAACGCGCGGTGCGCCGGCTTGCCCGCGGCGTTCGACAGTTGTTGGTCCAGTGGAAAGGGCAGTCCGCTGCCTCGTCTACGTGGGAGGACGTCGACGCATTCGCCGCCAAGCACCCGCATTTCCAGCTCGAGGACGAGCTGAGTCTCGGCGGGGAGGGAGATGTCATGTGGGGAAAGCCGTATACTCGTCGCCGCCGTGCTCGCGATGTGCGCAGGGCTGCGGAACGGGCCGCACAGACGCACCAGGAGGCGGGCGAGCGAGCCCAGGCCGGCAGCAGTGGCTAAAAGATCGGCCTCATGATTTGTTGCTAGATATTTAGTTTGTTTACTTTCCAAGTTTACGTTCCTTGATTGTAGGAGCATTAGGCTCAACCACCGATGGCCATCGGCCTTATATTCTTGTAACCGGACACTCAAAGGGTTAAGCAAGATTGTTATCTCTAATCTCTCTCTCTCTCTCTCAACCAAAGCCTACGTTAGAGGGGTATAACCTCACCGGAGAAGATGGCCGACGGCTACGAGCTCCGTAGCCACGGTCCAGCCAGTCAGGGGTTCGACGCCCTTGACACAGCATATATATGTAAAATATTTACTTAATAGCCTAGGGATGATAACATTGCAATAGGATATAATGACATATGCAAACATTCAATGTTGAGTTACTATGCCATACATAGAAGAAAAAATTACGAAAGATATGAGCACTGCTGCAGAAACATAACACAATGACCACACATGGTCTTATGGTGCAGGTTAGTACAAAGTCCTCTTGCCCACAGTGATAACATGCTGTGACACAACTCCTTAGTTGCTTTCAGTAATTGAAAGGCCGAATGTTATTTTTCATCTTCTCTAGAACTGGCGCCATCCAACTGAATAACATTAGACATGTAAAAATTCAAGCATGTTTCTGGCCTAGATAAGCTTTGGAACATCTGGCACAACTCCTCGACCATGATTTCAGTCATCGAATGATCGAAAGTCACTGTAACCTTTTTCAGCACTATCGCCCAGCCGAATAGCTGCTTCAGCAACGTAACTTCGTGTTGAGATCCTCTCAACCCAATGACTTCTACTTCTTGTAGGTGACCCAATAACAGTTCCTCAGTTTTCCAGTGTTCTTGCTCATTACAAACGCAACCAGGTAGGCAAGCAGCTTGTACCTGAAACAAGGGTTCATAATGACTTAGTAAGACTAATTGATAAAGAGTTAAACTGGACAAGATTGCCCTGAATATATTATCAAGACATCATCAGCACTGTAAAAGGGGTTCCAGATATGTAGACATTAGTCTGAAGCAATCACGTTGCCGTAACATAACTGTTCTGACCTAGGAGCCTATAAGAAAACGATATAATAAACTCATAATTTATAAAATTACACAAATTCTCTAGCATTATGCTAGCAACATCACAAACAAAAGAATATTTTCCGTTAACCATAGGGACGAAATTATCTAACAGAGCTATGGAAACCCAGAATAATCATGTACGCGAAGCTTGCTGCTGGTGTCTCCTAACACCTTGTTGATCATGCCAACCCTAGAACAACAGTTAATTCACCACCATCTATTTAAAAGAGGGTCACAATAAATAGAAAACCAACACATATTTGCAACCCACACAGTATTATTATCCATTCAGAACTTAAAGGGAATAACAATGACCTCCACAATGGGGGGAGAAAGGTCCAGGGTCAGATTTTTTATACCAGAACACAGCCTGAGAACATGGAATAAGATGGCTCCAAAGGCATGTTTGTTTGCAATTACTCTCACATCCAAAGTCATAATGGCTAGGGGAATTGTCATGCCTTCCATCAAGTATTCTTTGTCATCGATAAACTGTGCATCCATAGGAATTCACCATTGAAAAAGGGGATCATATATCAGTTTGGAAATAGAACGCTGAGTGAAGATTGAGAGTGCACAGAAATGTTGCAGGGACAAGAACAAAGTGAAAAACTGGAATATTTCCATGGCTGAATTTCTCAAAAACCATCATCAGCGATACATTTGTATTTGTGTATACAACACGTGTTGAATTGGACAAATCCATTCTTTTTTTCATTATTAGGGAACTTCTCTAAATCACTGAACAAAGCTAATCTGTTTTCTAAATAAATAGTGTATTTCAATGCAATTTCTTAATTATGTGAATATTTATTGATCCAACTAGTGGGTGTCAGCATCCAGGTAAATATGTGTCCAGCATCCAACTAGTGGGTGTCAGCACAAATGAGAGGAAGCAAGTGAACTCACCATGTAGTCTAGTGTGAGGCAGAGACATTGGATTGTCTCGAAACACCGCAAGAGCTCTAGACAGTTCCGATTGTGTATGGCCATGATGGCCGGCGATCCATACACATGAAATATCATGGGCACCAGACTCTCCACATGCTTGGTACCAAGGTGGACAGAAATCGGATCAAACAGATCCCCCCACCTGAGCACCTTCAGCGCAGGCGCTGAGATGTCGGCGACCGGCTGAGCCCAATGAGAGATGAAGCAGCCAAGGACGCTGAGGCACTCAAGAGCCGGCGAGGCCACGGCGAGCCGCTCCAGGCCGCGCACCATGTCCAGCGTCATCTCCCGGAGAGAATCCGAGCGGATCTCGAGCTTGTCCAGGCCCCGGGCGTCGCGGACCGTGAGCTTGTCCAGGCAGGGGCACCGCGGCGACGAGACGGCGTCGCCGAGCGCGCACGGGCCACAGAACAGGACGCCGGTCAGGGGAGATCTCGGTGAGCCGGGCAAAGACGCCGGCGGGCGGGACGGCGAGGCCGAGGCCGCACCCGAGGTCGAGGGTCACGCTGGTGGCGCTCGCCAGGCAGGGCAGTATAACAAACTCACCGACGTCGTCGGCGCCGCCGCCGCCGTCGTGGATGTCTCTCCCAGGCGCATGGTTCGTGAAGCTGAGGTGGCCGGTGAGGCGGCGCGCGACGGCGGGGAACCAGGCCGCCACGGACTCGGCGTCGGCGTCCAGTGTCCCCACGCTGAGGTTGCTGAGAAACGCTTCGTGGGCGGCTAGCGCCGCGGCGACGAGGCGCGGATCGGAGCGAAGAGGGAACCGGAGCTCCGGGAGGAGCTTCCAGAGGCGGCGCCAGCGGCTGGACAGCACGCTGGTGCGACCGGCGGCGGCTACGTCGTCGAGGCGGAGTAGGATTCGGGTCAGGACGTCGTCGGGGAGTGAGCTGATCCAGTCCACGCCAGCGTCGTCCTCGGAGGGCTTGGCGGCGAGCTGGCCGCCGGCGCCGCCGCACAAGCTTGGCGGCTCCATCGGTCGAAGGCGAGGGAAGCCGCCGCCGCCGCTGAATTGAACTGAGGAAGGGGAAAAGTTTGGCGCGGCTACCGAGGCAGAGGCTAACCCAAGAAGGTATTTTGGTGTCTGCATGTCGGTTAACGGAAATGCTCGCTGTAGGCCGTCCGACCGTTCCGACGGCGGCTTCCTGCCTTCCTGGGCCTGTGTAGCGGACCGGCCCAATAGGCCTGCGCTTCTTCTTCCGTTAAAGATGTACACCCTAATCCTCGTTGGCTTGCTTGTCGCGGCATTCTCCACCACCCTACATCGCCATCGACCGCTGCAATAGATTCCACCGCTTTGCCCACCGCTCGCCGCGACGTTCTTCTCTGGTACGGGGGCACCTCGCCATGGGCACGATACCAGCCCGTCGCGACCTTCCTTTCTCCAGTGTGGGTGGCGCCTAGCCGCCGGACGCCGGAGGCGGCATCCGCCTGACCAATGCTACTGTCTCCACCACGGGGGCTGCTTACCGGGGGCGCCACCACTCCCCGCGACCTTCTCCAATGTTGGGATGATAGTTGTGCTTGTGAGCCACCACCTACTACCGGCTTCATCCTGACGTCCAGAATCTAGGAAGAAAATTGCGTGCTCCCTGGGTGTACAGCTATCCCGTACGCCACCACACCTATGCATGACACGTAGCAGCTTAGGGGTCCGGCACTGGCACTTGTGTGGCTCGGCTCGTTGGCATTCCCTCGGCTCCGTCGACAAACATGAACTAGCAAACCCTAGGTAGGCTAAGAATCGGGCGGCGGCGGCGATCCTTCCCTTACGAGCTCGAACTCCTCCTTGCGGCAAGAGTGTGCGGCCGGAATCCTTCGTGCTTGCGGCTGCGAGCGGCGGCACGAGCTCCTCCATGCATCCTTGTCGGCCACGCCGTGCAAGGGCATCTCGAGTCATCATAGCATGGAGCGGCGGGGGGCTGCACGCCCACTACCGGCCACGACGGGACGAAGCAACAGCGGCCCACGGTGTCATTGCCTCCAAGAACAAAGCGGCCTCGGTGGTGTTTATTGAAGGCCAAGAAGATGTCATACCCATTGGCGTAATGGCGGCATCTTCTTCTTTGACGAGGTTATTTCGTGTACCCAAGCGGATGATGCCGTCGGTGGTAGTGGAGGTGATGAACAACAAATAACACAGTGCGATATTCATGTAGATCATCTTTTTTTTTTTTAAAACTATGTGGTTCGGTAATGTATTTAATATGTGCATATTGCACGAGGACAATTGTGTTTGCTATCATGGGAGAAGACACTTACGGCGGTATTGATGCCGGCGTTCATGGCGGCGACAAAACACTTGAATCAATGGAGGAGAAAGGGCGTGATAAGGTAAAAAAATATAGTAACAAATTTAATACAATATAATATTATGTATCCTGACAAAGTGCAACTTTATTTAATTGACAACTAATCTGCATAGGAGGTAGATGATAAAATTGGGCAAACATTAATAGCTCCTGAAGTTGGAATGACTTTTGAATCGGAAGAAAAAAGCTTATGAGATGTACAACGATATGCCGGTAAGGTTGGGTTTAGTATTAGAAAGAGCAAGATAAAGCGTCGCCAAGATCATACTATTTGTCAAAAGTATATAGTCTGCGGTAATCAAGGACATCGAAGAAATGAGTCCTCACGCAGAATGATAGTACAAGGACAAAGGTTGTGATGCTCGTGTTCAATTTAGTGTCGGCCGAGAGAGGGGATTTGGACAGTACAAAAGGTTGTACTAGATCACAATCATTATCTTGCTAGTCCAAATAAAGCACACAAGCTAAGGTCCCAACGTCAGATATAGAGGGCGGATAGGAAACTAATTGGCCGATACGAGAAGGCTGGGATGAAACCAGCCCAAGTGTATGAGTTCATGAAGGAATTTTATGGAGGGGCTGACAAGGTGCCATTTTCTAAGATGGATTGTGATAATGAGATTGGCCGCGAGCGTAGGCAATACCTAGAAGCCAATGATGCACAAACACTATCTGAATACTTGAGAAATAAACAACTACAAGATCCAGCATTTTTTTATGCAGTTCGGATAGACAAGGAAGATGGTCGTATAGCAAATTTCTTTTTAGGGCGGATGGTCGGGTCTATTATGGATTATAAATGTTTTGGTGATCTTTGTCTCATTTGACACCACATTTCAGACTAATAAGTTTGAAATGCCTTTTGCTCCTATTCTTGGAACGAACCATCACAAGCGGACAATAATTTTTTTTGAGCTGCGCGCTATTTAATGAAACAATTGAATCATTTGTTTGGCTTTTTAAAACCTTCCTAGCAAAGAATGTCGCAAGCACCCAAGCACAATTTTTACTTGATCAAGATGCGGCCATGGCGGGAGCAATTGCTTATGTATTTCCAAATACAACCCACCGCCTTTGCTTGTGGCATATTTACCTAAATGCTTTGCTAAACATCTTAGCCATGTAATTCATGAGTCAAATAACAAGTCGATGACAAGTCGGATAACAAGTCGGATAACAAGTTTTTGCGGGATTTTAAAAGATGTATCTATGAAGATAGATCGAGGCTTATTTCATTGAGAAATGGACAAAATTATTGGAAACATACAATCTTCAGAATAACTCATGGATGGCAAACCTATTTGATTTGAGGGCTAAGTGGGCTGCGATTAATGCGTAACTCATTCATTCACGCGGACATGAACTCAACTCGGAGGAGCGAAGGTATGAATAATGTCTTCAAGAAAAGATTCCGTAGAAAAACTTGGTCTTTCGAACTCCTTGTAGAATGTGAGAAGGTTACGATTAGTCTTCGTGAAAATGAATTGGATGAAGATTTTCGATCCGCCGAAAGAATCCTGTTCCATATGTTCCAAATTTACCTATGTTGAAGACTGCAGCTGAATCATATACAAGGAGAATGTATTCAAGTTTGAGGAGGAATTTAAAAAACAATTCACTTTGTCTATTAAAGTCTTGCAAACAGAGGGGACAAACGTGACATTCTTTGTTATGTATATGGAATCGATCATGGAGCAACCGTATTATTCAAAGACTGAAAATTCAACCATTACATGTTCTTGTAGAATGTTCGAATCCATAGGTATGTAATTGTTATATTTTAATTTGAAATATATTTTTCTATACAATTTATTGAACCTACCAACTCTATATCGTTTAGGTATATTGTGCAAGCATGCTCTTAGAGTCTTGAATATGAATGGAGTTTATAGTTTGCCGCAACAATATATCTTTGCATGATGGGACGAAATATGCAAAAAGAGGATTTTTATATTATCATGCAAGGAAGTGAGGATGAAGATTTGAAAACACGTGCTGCACTTATATCTCGAGAGGCCACATCTCTTGCATTGAAGTGTTCACCATCGAAAGAACTTCTTGATGAGTTGCGGGAAGCCATAAGAAAGTTGGATTTGAAAGCGGATACTCATTTAAGTGAGATGCAAGAAAGATCCAATGAGGTTACTCAAATTCCAAATGAGTCTGACCCAAACACAGTAAATAGTCGATATCTTTTAAAGTTCCTCAAGTGATAAAAGGTCCAAAGAATACACGATTCAAAAATGCCGTTGAGAAGAAATCAGGGAGAAAGAAAAAGAATAGTGCTAAGAACAAAGGTAGCCGATCCTCCCCATTGTAGCTTATGCTTGTTGCAATAATTTAAATTAATCTTCTATTGTCTTATATATTTTGTTATAGGTGACCATACAAGTAACGATGTACAAAAACCAGGGACCATCAAGCCGATCCAAAGCAAATGACTGTAAGATATTAGATATTTGCATAATTTGTTCACTTCCTTTAATATTTTATGAACGCTTCCAATTATATGACACAGGGATCTTAATGGTACGCAATCTTCGACCATGGTCGCTTCTCCGTTCATGCAAGGTGGACATGCTAATGCCATAATGCCATACTTCAATTATGTTCCAAACCCTTCTCACGGAGGTTGCTCCATATATACCGGGAGGATATACAGATCTTTTAATTGGAGTTGATCAAGATGCTACAGTGCAATCTTTTGTTAGGAAGTTACATTTCAATGGAGTGCCAAATCATGAAAACATGTAACGAAAATCAGCTGTAGATCTTTTGAAAGATTTGCGTATATTTTATAAGATATGCATACAATTTGGAGAAGAACCAAATTTATTTTAGAACAGTTAGTATATTACATTTTCCATTGTTATAATGAAACTACTTTTTGTCTTGGTACTCATCGTGCATTTATCCGAAAAAATTTGAGTCTCAAGCAATCAATAACTCGATAGCCAAATCACGTCTCTTTTTCTCGAGCTGCTTACGTATGTTCTGTCTGATTGGAGGCATTTGATTTTGTATGTATATACTACGCCGTTGTGTTAGCGATTAGCGCCGGCTCGAAGATTTCTGGCGAGATCCCCCACGCACGGACTCACGCTCCTAGCCTGGGCGCCGGAGCCGAGAAGCTAGGCGGCTAACGAGCCGCACTTACGTATGCGGGCGCTCGAGGCGGGCTCAACAAGGTCCTGCGTAGGAGCCGCACCACATCCCGTCTGATTTTTCTCTCGGCCACGCGGCATCCATCGAGGTGGGGTTGCACGATGGCGGTTTGTACACCCCGGGAGCACGCAATTTTCTTCCAGAATCTACAGGGGTTTCCCCACGTGTTACAAATATATGTTTCAAAGTGTTTTGGTCGTTTTAGAGGTATGTTCTGAGATATTATGTATAGATATTGCAAGAATACATTAAAGATATTGTACATGTTGCAAGTGTTTCAGATGCATGTTACAAGTATTTGTTCAAAATGTTTCATCCATTCTAGTATTCTATTGCAACTTCCATATGTTATAGCTAGATGTTGCAAGTTTATTTTCTAAATGTTTCATTTGTTTCAGACATGTGTTGCATTTAAGTGTTTTATGTTGTACCAGTCTCATGGCGTGGGGCGATGATATATTGTGGCACGGCATGGCACTCGAGGAACAGGGCGCGTTAAGCTGGTGGTCGATGAATGCGGCACGCAGTGCGTAGGGCCAGCGTCAGGGCATGATGGGGTAGGGTGCACCTATGGGGAGGGGTCAAACTTTGAGTTGATTGGATATTCGGACTCCGATTATGCGGGATGTAGAGTTGATAGAAAGTGCACATCGGGCACATGTCAACTATTAGGAAAGGCACTTGTCTCTTGGTCATCAAAGAAGAAAATAGTGTTGCACTTTCAATAACTGAAGCGGAGTACAATAGTGTATGGAGTTGTTGTGCATAATTATTTTGGATGAAATCTATTTTGAATGACTTTGGAATCAAATTCAAGCAAGTACCTCTGCTATGTGTGTCTTATTATACATATACATAAGCATTTAGTGACGTGGTGAGAATCATGAGCAAGTCCAAAAAGTTAACTAAAGTATCCAAATTTATTTTGGAAATACTTTGGTTAAGTTAGCACTTAGAAAAGTTTCTAGTCTGTCGGTACTACCGTTTAGGACCGGTAGTACCGATCTCTGGTGGTACTACCGATTTGGACTTGGTAGTACCGATCAAGTCTTTCTTCGGCACTTGATTGGTTGCGCCAACTTCGGTACTACCGACGGCGCTTTTTTTTTACGCTTTCAATGTGCATGCACCTTGTTTAATGAGTGTGAATGCAAAGACCCTTTTGTTCAATGTGCATGCACCTTGTTCAATGTGCGCTAACCAACAAGATATCATGCATATTGTCCTCAACGCTAAGTATGATTGAACAACACTATCCAGGAAGATCAAGGCTAACAAAATAGAAATAGCGAGAACGATTTGATCATACCTAGCGGCAGAGCCGGAAGCACCCAAGGCCATGGTGCCTTGTTGATGTAGTCGTCCCGATCGGTGCAGTGCAGTTAGGAAGCCGTGAAGATCGCGTTGCCGGGAAGACGATGGAGTGGACGAAGCGAGTAGTCGTGCCGCTTCTGGACACTCCCCAAAAACATGATTGCCGCCCTTCACTCGAGCAGGTGAACTCAAAGACGACGTGCGTTCCAGAGGCCTACTCTCCCAAACTCCTGTGCGCGCAGAAGATGGGACGGGGAAACTCGGAAACAACTCAACAGAAGAACTATGGTGCAATGTGTTATGTCACTCTCTGACGGTTGAAGACAAGCTCGCCCTTTTATAAGCATGAAAGGTCAAATATGAAGTCTCAAGGATGAACTTGGACATCATGAAGTGCCATGGAGCATTCATGAATCGCTAGTAACTTCTGCCATAATAATGAGAGTTACTAGTAATTACAATATACCATGAAGCGTTCATGAATCACTAGTAACCTCTCGCCATAAGAATGGGAGTTACTAGTAACTACAACCATAATCATGGAAGTTACTTGTAACTTGCAACCATTATAACAAGCGTTACATGTTTAGCCATCAACTCCATTTAGACCACCATTTTATAACACCTAGCATCTAATATGGTCTCAGAATTTATTTGATTTAATTATTAAATAAAATATGGGTTATGCCCACATTAAATCTAACAATCCCCACCAAATTCTAAGGTACATATGAAATGCTCTCAATTCTCTGTTGTTTAATATACCGGTGTTTCAATGGAGACTAAAGTTGAACATCTATCTAGAACAAAGATTACACCCATTCACAACTTGAACAATGGATTACGCCTTGAATTGCAAGTTTTGTGCGAAATAAGTTTCACCTTAGTCCTTTACTTGATACTAGGTTGCCAAAAAGCATCCCCTACGGTTGGAGCATATAAGTCATACTCCCGGGCCTTTCATGAGTATCTAGAGATTACCTGCATCTCATAGACTGTGACCAGCAGTCGAACTCATATAGGTGTATTCCTTATAGGTTATTCTGTAGGACAACAACCCTGCTTCATTAAGCCACTCGGAATACATTAAGGTAATGACCAACCATCCTTACAGAATTGGAGAAACGGTGCATCTCAAATGATTTAGACTTTTGATCTAAGGAGTTTCTCCCTCAGTCAACTACTAGCTTGTTTCACCATCCTACTTTACGGGATCTCTGATCACATAGGACAGGTTACCACTATGGAATGACTTCATGTGGGTCTCAAGCCCAACTCCCTTGATGCACCTCTATCACATTACATGATAGACCCTTAGTGAACTGATCTGCCAGATTTTTTAATGTATGGATATAATCCAATAAAATTACTCTAGAGTTTCTCAATTTTCTGACAGTCTTCAGACGCCTTTTCACATGCCTTGTAGACTTCATGCTGTCCTTAGAACTGTTAACCTTAGTTATCACAGTTTGGTTGTCACAATTCATAGAAATAGCCGGTATAGGTTTTTCCAAAACCGGTAAGTCCATAAGAAGTTCACGAAGCCACTTTCGGCCTCGGCGCCCGGCGTATCTAATCTTTGTCGGTTACGCTCCATTGTTGACTTCGTTAAGATAGTCTCGCTTGCAAGACTTCTAAGAAAACAGCGCCACCTCCAAGCAGAACGTGTATCCGCTCGTGACATATACACATCAAGATCGAGAATTCCAATTAGCATCACAATAACCCTCCAAAGACCTTTAGGTACCCGGTAAAGTGAATACCGTAACTCATTGTTCCTTTTAAGTATCACAGTACTCTCTCAAGAGCACTCCAATGAGTATCTTCTAGATTAGAAACAAACCGGCTTAGTTTGCTCATAAGAAACGAGATATTAGGCCTAGTCGCACTAGCCAAATACATGAGAGAACCAATGATTTGTGAATATCTTAGTTGGTCTCTAGAAATTCTATGAATTTTCCTCAATATCACACTTGGGTCATAAGAAGTTGGAGCAGGTGTGCAGTCACTATACCCAAAATGACTTATCACCTTTTCCACATAGTGGGATTGCACAAGAGTTACCCTACCATTTCCTTCCTCTCTCAATAGCTTTATGTTAAGTATAACATCAACCTCACCCAAGTCTTTCATCTCAAAGTTGCTAGATAGAAAATCCTTTACTTCTTTAATCATGCCAATATTATTCCCAAAGATTAAAATATCATCCACATACAAGCACAAAATGACACCATTACCTCCGCCAAACCGATAATACACATATTTATCAGCTTCATTCACAGCAAAACCGACTGACGTTAAGGTTTTATCAAATTTCTCATGCCACTGTTTGGGAGCTTGCTTTAAGCCGTACAATAATTTTAGCAGCTTACACACTTTACCCTCTTGACCTTTTGCAATGAATCCATCAAGCTGATCCATATAGATCTCTTCCTCAAGCTCTCCATTCAAGAAGGCTGTCTGAACATCCATCTGATGGATGAGAAGACCATATGAGGCAGCCAAGGATAATAACACACGAATGGTTGTCAAACGGGCAACAGGTGAGTCAGTGTCAAAATAATCTTCTCCTTCCTTTTGTGTATAGCCTTTAGCAACTAGCCTTCCCTTGTACTTCTCAACAGTACCATTAGGCCTCAGCTTCTTTTTAAACACCCATTTGCACCCTATGTGTTTACATCCATATGGACGATCCACCACTTCCCAAGTTCCGTTGGACATAATTGAATCCATCTCACTTTGCACTGCTTCCTTCTACAAGTCAGCGTCAAGGGATTTATATGCCTCTTCTATGGTTGTGGGAGTATCATCCATGAGGTATATAATAAAGTCTTCACCAAAGGATTTTACAACCCTTTGCCTTTTACTCTTTCGAGTGACATATTATTATCCTCCTCAGGAATTTTCTCTTGTGTTTCAAGTTCATCTGTTATAGGAATGTCATGAGATGGAATAAACTCATCACTAGAAATGTTAGGTGTGTATTTTTCATCGGAAATTCACTTTCAAAAATATTCCATCTCGTGATCCCATGATTGTACCTTTCAATATATCGGGTACACTTTGGAATTTATTATTAAAAATCTATAGCCCACACTTGTTCATAGCATAACCAAGCAAAACACAGTCAACGGTTTTAGGTCCAAGCTTTCTCTTCTTGTTAATTGGCACATTGACTTTGGCCAAACAACCCTAGGTTCGCAAGTAAGAAAGATTTAATATCTTTTTCTCCCACTCCTCAAAAGGTGTAATTTCTTTGTTTTAGTTGGCACTCTGTTCGAACATGATAGACCGGTCATCAACGCCTCACCCCACCATTCCTTAGATAAACCCGCAGTTCCTAACATAGCGTTAACCAACTCAGTTAGAGTGCGGTTCTTTCTCTCTGCAATTCCATTAGACTGAGGAGAATATGGTGGTGTTCTCTCATGAACAATCTCATGCACAACACAAAACTCAGAAAACTCATTTGACAAATACTCTCCACCGCGATCTGTTCTCAACCGTTTAACCTTCCTCTTAAGTTGATTTTCTACCTCAGCTTTATAGATTTTAAAATAATGCAACGCTTCATCTTTTGATTTCAACAGATAGACATAGCAAAATCGAGTGCAATCATCTATGAAGGTAATAAAATATCTCTTACCACCCTTAGTCAAAATTCCATTCATTTCATAGATATCAGAATGAATTAACTCAAGAGGTGCTAACTCCCTTGCCACAGCAGCCTTGTGAGGCTTACGGGGTTGTTTCGCTTCAACACAAACATGACATTTGGAACTTTTGATCATATCAAATTTAGGAATTAAATTTAAACCAGCTAAGCGGGACATGCAACCAAAATTAACATAACATAATCTCGAATGCCAAACATTAGTCTCAATATTATTCACTACTTGATTCGCAGACTTAAAACAAGTATCAACCAATGACAAGCGGAACAAGCCTCTGCTTTCATAGCCTTTTCCAACAAAAGTTCCATATTTAGACATGGCACATTTATTGGACTTGAATACTAGTTTATAGCCATCACGACACAACAATGATCCACTAATCAAGTTCTTCTTTATTAAGGGGACATGATGCACGTTCTTGAGTTGCACGGTCTTTCCCGAAGTAAACTTCAGATCGACCGTACCAACACCACGAACAACCGCACGTGCCCCGTTTCCCATCAACAAGGAGGCAATCCGCCTGACCTGATAAAAAGAAAACAAGGAAATATCAGCACACACATGAATATTTGCACCGGTATCCACCCACCAGTCAGATGAATGACAAACTGAAAATGCATAAGACAATAAACTACCATACCCAGTGCAGATGTTTCAGTCTCAACAGTGTTTGCTGATTTCTATGGTGGAGGAGGCTTCCACTTAGCCTCAGGACACTCCCTAGAGAAATGTCCAGTCTTGCCACAGGTGAAACAGTTCAAATTTTCCTTGTTCATCTTCTTACCCTTCTTGAATTGAATAGTGGACTTTTGCTTAAGATCTTGCTGAAATCTCTTTTTCTATGGTTTGGGACGATTCTTTTGCACCACATGTGCGCTAGAACTCTCCTAAACAACTTTCTTCCCTTTGACATCCTTTGCTCTTGCTTTGTTCTCAACATCCAGAGTCCCAACAAGTTCAGCAGTGCTAAACCCTTGCCTCTTGTGTTTCAGAGTAGTTGCAAAGTCAGTCTAAGATTGTGGCAACTTAGCTATGATACAGCCTACCACAAACTTGTCAGGAAGGGCACATCCAAATAGCTCAAGTTCCTTCACTAGCGCCTGTATTTCATGGGCCTGTTCGACTACCGGACGGCCCTCAACCATCCGATAATCATGGAACTGCTCCATGACGTACAGCTCAGAGCCAGCATCAGGAATGCCATAACGGGCCTAAAGTGCATCCCACATAGCCTTGCCTGAAGGAAGTTGCACATATGCATCAACAAGATCATCCCCTATGACGCTCAACAGAGCAGCCTTACAAGTGGTGTCAGCATGTTGAAAAGCACGTTCCTTATCAGAGGTTCGCACTCCAACAGCTTGCTCATGCACCACATGAAAACAGTTTATAGAGGTCAACCATAGAACAGTTTTCTGGCGCCATCTCTTGTAGTAAGTGCCCTCAAACGGCGATAGTTTTAGCAAACCCGCAAAGCCAATAGATGAAAATTGCCTATAATAATCAGGTTTTTGGATTGTAAGAAATATATGCAAAATCATGTTTAATTTAATCCATATAAATGATGTAAGTAAAAGAATCATGGCATCATATATGTGATCGCGTAGAGATAACATCATGCATATCAAAGTAGTGCTAACCAATAAGATATCATGCATATTGTCCTCAACGCAAAGTATGATTGAAACAACACCATACAGGAAGACCAAGGCTAACAAAATAGAAATAGAGAGAACGATTTGATCATACCCAGCGGCAGAGCCGGAAGCACCCAAGGCCATGGTGCCTTTTGATGTAGTCGTCCCGATCGGTGCAGTGCAGTTAGGAAGCCGTGAAGATCACGTTGCCGGGAAGACGATGGAGTGGACGAAGCGAGTAGTCGTGCCGCTTCTGGACACTCCCCAAAAACGTGATTGCCGCCCTTCACCCGAGCAGGTGAACTCAAAGACGACGTGCATTCCGGAGGCCTACTCTCCCAAACTCCTGTGCGCGCAGAAGATGGGACGGGGAAACTCAGAAACAACTCAACAGAAGAACTATGGTGCAATGTGTTATGTCACTCTCGGCGGTGAAGACAAGCTCGCCCTTTTATAAGCGCGAAAGGTCAAATATGAAGTCTCAAGGATGAACTTGGACATCATGAAGTGTCATGGAGCATTCATGAATCGCTAGTAACTTCTACCATAATAATGAGAGTTACTAGTAACTACAACATACTATGAAGCGTTCATGAATCACTAGTAACCTCTGCCATAAGAATGGGAGTTACTAGTAACTACAACCATAATCATGGAAGTTACTTGTAACTGCAACCATTATAACGACCGTTACATGTTCAGCCATCAACTCCATTTAGACCACCATTTTATAACACCTAGCATCTAATATGGCCTTAGAATTTATTTGATTTAATTATTAAATAAAATATGGGTTATGCCCACATTAAATCTAACAATACTAACGGCCCAGGCATGGCTCATGGGCGTTTTTTGTGTCGTGTCGCCCGTTGAGCACGGCTATTTTCCCCAGGTCGTGCCGGCCCATGGCCCGTCAGCGGGAAAACCTTCAACATTTTCATTTTTTCACAAGTGTTCAAAAGCACAGATGATAGGTCACAATTAACAGATGGCAGATCAAAATATTCACAGTTCACATTTTAACATGTATTCATAGAAACACATAAGATAGAACACAATAGATAATATATAAATCATAAATTTAGGGGTGTTTGGGACTACTCTATGAACTCTGCTTCACAAACTCCACCGTGGAGCACTCTACAAAAATCTAGAGTTTGTGGAGTATCTCTTTAGATGCTCTCACAAGTCCACTCTTTTTTCTAGAGTTGCGTGCATGGAGCTGAAACCGTTTGGCTAAAAAACATAGAGCGAGCTGGAAAACATGGAGCGAAGCAGTCCCAAACACCCTCTTATAATCAAAATAAGCTATTTGTGCAATGTTGCCTCATTAAAAACTTTTCTAGATAAAATTCACCTTGTGAGAAACACTAGAAAGGAAAAAAGAGTGCAACCAGCTCAAAATAGTTCAAAGTATTAGTACTATCCTGTTACAATAGCCAACATCAGTGGCAACTGGCAAGGCAAAGTTCTAGTGACTTAAGTGTTTGTGAGTTCTATTATAATTATAATAGTTCAATAGCCAATCTCATAGAAAGTTAGAAACAGACTCACTCTCAGCTCTCACTGTCTCATAGTCACTCACACAATCACAGCCTCATAGGTCCAGACTTGCACTTGCACCAAAAGACTAAAATGTGCCTATAAAGAAACCAAGTTTGAGTTATTTTGCCATCAATCTAAATAGAAATTAGATGAACAAGCAGTCCAGCAACAATAGAAGTACTTTACCTCTCCATGCTTTCTTCTTCTTCTATCCAGCACTAGCAGCTCCAGCACTACCGCCCCTGCCTTGTCCTTCTTCATCCAGAAATAGGTTCTTGAATGATTCCTCTAGGTCCAAGTTCTTAGGTGCATGCTGTTCTCTTCTTGCTCCTTGCTCCCAGTCCTTCATACAGATGAGCATCTCCACATGCTTAGGCAATAAGTGCCGCCGTCAGTCTTCGAGTATCCTGGCTATACAGCTAAAGCAAGACTCGGAAGAGAGTAGATGTAGGAACAGACATGATATCTCAAGCCAGAATAGATAGAATTAGATAGGTTTGCTTGTGGCCATGCCACCAGAGCAGAATGTCAAAGGATTCATCGTAACAAGTGACAGTGTCACTGTCCAAGTAAGCTGAGAGCTCACTGACACCAGATCTAGATGGAGCAGAAGAAGATGAGGGGGAACAGGCATGGGATGCACCAGGACCTCCAAAGATCCTTCCCTATGCCTGCTTTCTCTTACCAGATTAAGTTGAAGGCTATGAAGCCCTTTGAGACCTAGCTGCACCACCAAGTTTCTGTTCATATTTGTTAAACAACTTGTATAATTCATCTTTCACATCAGCATAGTATAAACTATAAGAGGAACAAGTGGCAACACCAAGTAGCTCAAGCACATTAAAAGAAACCTTTCGTCTTAGCTCTAGGATCAAGAATGAATACAAAAGAATAAAGCAAAGGGAATATCATGCCAATATTTAAGAAATTTAAGCTTTATAGGATATGCAATTGGTCTAAAATTCATATCTCTTTTAGCTTTTTACAAATGTTTAGCAATGTCAAGAATATGGTGCAAAACAAGTGGAGCTGTGGGATAATAAACACCAGACAATATAACAGTACAATCATAAAATAGCTCTAGGAACACCATTATCTGCTCAACAGCATACCAATGCTTAGGATTCAACAATTTTTCCCATAATTAGAGTTAACCCACACAGAAAAGAAATCCTTATATGGCAGCAAATGTTTAAACATTAAATAGGTGGAATTCCATCTAACATCCATATCCAATCCAAACTTTCTAGGTCTAAGCGCTCTAGCCTTACAGTAATCAAAGAACGATGCAATTCTTAGATTAGATGAATTTAAAAAGTTTATTGCAGTTTTAAAATCTTTAAGATAAGGTTTCAAAATCTTCAACCTAGATTTGATAATCAGATTAATGATATGATAGGCACAACGCTAATGCACAAGCAAATACTTAACCTTTCTAGGATCATCTGGTGCAGGTGCAGTATAAGAACCCAAATAACCAAAGAAGACAGCTTGTAAAGCATCAAAGGCTTTAGAATTAGCAGAAGCATTATCTAGAGCGATAGCAAAGATTTTATCAATCAAACCAAACTCCTCAACCACACCAGCAATCTTGTCAGCAATGTTTTCACCAGAATATGAGCAATCCATAAGCCTAAGACCAATAACCTTTTTATGCAACTCCTAATTAGCACTAATATAATGAGCAACAATAGTAATATAGTGCTCTTTTGCATTACCAGATCAAATGTCAGATGTCAACGAAATAGATGAACAAGCGGCAACAAAGAATTCTTAAGCAAATCATGTTGTTCAGCAAACAATTTATCCATGTCTCTAGTAGTGGTCTGCCTAGAAATCTTTTGAAATCTAGGGTTATGAGCACGTTTAATGTAATATTCCTAGGCCTGTGTCTCACCAATGCCTAATAGAAGGTCCAGCCTAGCAATCACCCGAGATAACTCACTACGAGCAAGAGCAGGATCATACACCCAATTATGCAAACCATCAGTATTCAAAGCAAATCTTAGATTGGACCATATGATCATTTTTATATTTCTTTTTACAAGTCTTCAAGTGTCTAATCAAATGACCAGTGCCAGCATAAGATCTAGCAGAATACCTCTTAGAACACAATTTACAGATGGCAGTGATTCGTATTTTATTTTTCTTGATCTCAATGAAAGCATCCCAAACAACAGATTTATTCTTAGTTTCTTACCAATAGATGAGGTACCATGAGTATCAGTCGAGGCAGCCACTCCACCTTTGGCATCAACCGGGACGTTGTCGTCACTGAGATCGACACCGAACAAGCTAGCTGCATCATCACGGATGTCATCGTCATCCTCAAGTTCTAATCGTCATCATCCACGCGGTCCTCATCGCCGACGACATGGAGGGGATCCCGATCCGTCCCCTCTCCAGGCATGGCGAGATTGACAGCGGACCGACCGGACGCGGACAGGCGAACTCCAACTCCAGAACCGTTCCTCGACGGTGGACGGGGGTGTCATGCCATGTCTACTCCAGAGGAGGAAGAAAAAGCATCGAGCACCGACCTGTGCAAAAAAAAGAGAGAGAGAGAGAGAAAGATACAGAGATATTGAGAGGGATCGAAGATGATAGATTTAGGGTTAGGGTTAGAGTCTCACCGCGCCCACCGGAGCCTAGAACCGGAGAGGGAGAGGGCAGAAGAGACGACAGGCACCGATTAGATACGACGGCGAACGGTGGAGGGACTGAGCAAGAACACAAACTCACATGGTTCACTGAGATCGAGAGGACAGAGGAAAGAGATGAATGGAGATGAGCCAAGGAGGGAGGAGAAAGGAGGGTTGGAGCCTTGGAGGAGCGGTGGCGAGCCGACGAGGTCACCGGAGTGGCGGTGAGGTCATTGGAGCGGGATCTGGTAGGCGTCTAAGCAAGGTGACTCGACGTGGCTGAGAGAGCGAGAGGCAAGAGTAAGCGGCGGCTGGGAGGAGGAAATGATTAGGGTTAGGGTGGGGCTGCACAGGCAGCCGTTCCACATATATACGCCCGGTGGTGGCCGTGGGTGGGTCTTTGCTAGGCCAAAATGGCCGTTATGCGCACCGGGCCGTCCACCGGGCCGCGCCCCACGACAGGCCATGCCCGTGCCGTGCGGCGTGCCAGGGATGCGGCCTAGGCACGTCCTGGTCCCTCAGGCCGGGCCAGCACGGGCACGGTGTCCATCGGGTCGGGCCATGCTCAGGTCGGGCCAAAATATCGGGACACGGGCCGAGCCACAAGCCCGCAGGCTGCATGGCCAGATATAGTCGCAAGGGATAACACCAAACTTGGGCATGCTACCTTGCCACTTGCACATGACAGGGGAAGCGTTCGTCAATCATCACTTCCAGTGGGCCTGGCATCCGAATCCCAAGGGCATCGGCAGGCCCATCTCCAAACTGGTGAGATCGGCCCAGCCTAGCTTATCTGCCCACAGCTCGTTCATAATTCTGTTGAAAAAAAGAATCTACCTATATCCTCATTTCCGTATACCAGCACCCCTCTCTCATTTTACTGTAGCGCAACAGTACTCCCCACACAAAAGCACTGTTCCCGCGACAGTGCCTCTCCCCCTCACATAACACTGTTCCAGGAACAGTGGTTATGAACAGTGCAGTTTTTTTTCTTTTTTTTTTTGGCTTTCCCCAAAAAAATTTTACCCCACATATTTTCCATTTCCCAAATCAATTTCTTAAACCCCCTTCCTTCTCTTTTCCCCCCTACTCCTTTCATCCTAAATAACAAATACTCCTATTTTTAAAATTTCTTTTTAAGCTTAATTGTTTTACTCGCCTCCTTCCTTTTAAAATTTACCATTAAAATGCAAAAACTCATCATAACGAAATTTACTCTGCTTTTTTATAAAAATTATACCCCATAAATTTTCTTTTTTCTAACACCATTTTTCATCCCCCTCACCTCCTTCTCTTTTTTCCCTACTTCTTTCATCCTAAAAAACAAATACTTCTATTTTAAAAATTTCTTTAAACTTATTTCTTTTACTCCCCTCCTCCCTTTTTTAATTTTACTTCTAAAATGCAAGAGCTCATCGTCGAAGAATAGTTCCCTCAAAATAAAAAAAAAAACTAAAAATTATAATTTTAATAGCCCCGCAACGCGCTGATATTGACTAGTAAAGTTTATAATCGTGTAATCGTGGATTTTTCATCATCATCGATCTACCAAAATGATGCGGATATATATTATAAAACAAGCAGATAACCAGTGACGTGTTGCTTCATTTCAGCAGTTCCGATCGGGTTCGAATGAAGCAAAAAGCTAGAGTTCAACTACGAAATCTAATCTAATCACGCTGCTAATTCCTCTTGGTCCAAGGTATTAGATGAGGCATAATCTTTTAGAGCCCACACACAAACTGAACCAAAGATTTACTTCTACAGGATCTCTTCAATTTATTTAACCCAGATGCTAGTCTCGTTCACTGAAACAGAGGCCTTTTCCACGCTGGAATACAGGCAGGATTTCATATTGAGTAAATAAGTAAATAAATAAATCATAAATTTATGTAGGAACAACATGGAACATATTGAGTCAGGATTTCATCACAAGCAGGAATTCTAGAATATAGAGTCCAGATCAAGTCAGACAATACAGAGATTAACAGCATACATACAAGCCTGATAGAACCAACGATAAAGCTAAGAGGTTCAAGATAAACTACTACATGAAAAACACAAAAGCCCAGGGCCAGCACCAATCTCCCTGATGCAAAAAAAGTGCTATCCCACCATAGACCTCGTGCTACTTGCTTGATAACCTCACATGAGCACCTTAAGCTTTTCATGCACTTGAGCCACCAGCACTTGTTCCTTCACATGAACGCTCTGCTTCCAGTGCTACAGAAATTTACAAATTTTGAGAACAACATCAGCTGATTGAGGACTCAAATTTTCCCTAGATGAACCCTTAGTGCTTGCCAACAAAATAACATTACTTCATTACTCACACCAACAATAGTCAGCATCAATACTTGCACAAACACAATAAGATAACTGCATCCCTAAGTATAGCGCATATATCACCAGTTCACCACACATATCACCATCGATTGACACATGAGGGCTACAGATGAGCATGATTAGAGATACACAGAAGGCATCTGAATTCTGAAGTGTAGAAGCCCACCCAAGTAATTAATTTTTAACACTCAGTAAATTCAAAGGCATAGCTGATTAGTTTCAAAGGTCGCCCATAACATTGCACTTTAAGAAATACAATATCAAGGAGCCTATTGAACCATGAACATTATAAAAAAACTAAGCAAACATGTACCTGGGGTGTAGAAGCTCAGGTAGGGAATAATATTGGTCTCGATTGTGCCCTCATAAACCTTCTTTACCTTCAATTTCTTCAGATCAATTGCGTAGGCCGCATTATCCACGCTCATGAAAATGGTACCGAGACCATCCGTGGAGCCAACCACATTTAGTTTGGTTAAGTCGGTATCAGCAGGGAGCAGCGTGTTAAGCTCAATGACTCTGTTTTGTTCCCATCTAGTATCTACTTCATCAGCATCCTTCGTCGACCAAATGTGGAGTTTGCACTCACGTTCAATAGCGAACCTCAGTCCACCATCCTCTGTTGTTGTGAGAACACCCAAACTACGATAAGGCCATGGAGATGGTAGCTGAATCCACGACATTTGACGCAATTGCATATTGTATTTGAGAGCTAAGCTGCTTTTTAACATATGCCCAAAATAGAGTGTATTCCCCACAAGCGCACTCCTTACCCAGGGATTGACAAAGTACAGAGGTTGCTGACCGCAGGTTGGCTCACTCCAGGCAGCAGCATTAGATGTGTAGGTGTAGATAGAGGTCAGCACTGCTTCAGGACCCATGCGAACGCAGGCCACAAAAACCACGGTGAAGGGTTGACTGTGGCAATCAAGGTGATCGCAGCCGCCGGTGCCAGCAGCAGAGCAGAGAACCGCCGCGGTGCAGTTTGTCACCACCCCCGCGCACTGCGGCGGTAAGGGCACCTTCCACTTGTCGTCCGTGATGGGGTCCCAGACGGTGAGGGCCATGTCTTTCCCACGGCGGAGGGCACTGCCGAGGGCCATGCCTTTCCCACGGAGGAGGACACGGCCGTGGCGGGCATCCACCGCGATCCTGTGGCCACGCCCGGCACGATGCGGGCGGAAGGCTGTCGTGGGCACAAAGCGAGACACGCGGATTTGCTCTTGGTTGCAGAACATACCCAGCATCGGCGGGGTGCGGTGGAACTCGCCGAAGCGGCGGCGGAAGCCGGGGCCGGAGACGAGGCGGCGCCACCGCCTGCAGACGAGCGCGGCGCGGACGAGCGCCGCGGGCTCCTTCGGCGGGAAGCGGAGGAGCACCTCCTCCACGAGATGATCCACCAGCGGCGGCGGCGGCGGCATGGCGCTTCCTTGGGCGAACTCCGAAGACGGCGGGTGGCGGCGGGGGAGCGAGGGATTGCTGCTGCGAGCCTGCGAGTGGTTTCGGGGAAATGGGACGACACTAACCAGTGGAGACGGCACTTGAAGAACAATGGGCTCTGCCAGTTGGGCCCTTCGTCCGAAATATGATGGGCTCTGGTGGAGGTGTAGGCCCGTTGGAATGTGAGATCGGCCCAACTCGTGCAGCCCTTTGCTTTTCTTTTCTTGTGTCTTGGCAATAAATTGGAGCAAGCCAAACAGTGGAGACCACGGATTTAAGATTCTTAGGCTATCCGCACTCGTCGTACTCTATATTTATCCTCTAAATGGAATATTTCGTCCTGGTCATCGAGATTCTCTCCTCTATATCACTTTTTCCCGCACCCATCCATCCTTTATATCTGTACTCTATATCGAGTGGGACCCACGCGTCAGGTTTTTTTATTCATTTCCCCTCACCATTCTCTCCCCAGTTCTCTCTCTCCTCTTCTTCCTCACGCCACTGGTTCTCTCTCCCTTCTCTTTTCCTCACGCCACCAGGGAGCCGCGGCGGAGCTCGGGCCCCCTCCCTGCTCCACGGCTCCTCCACGGCGCTCATCCACGAGCACACGCCGTCCCCGGGCGAGCACGCGCGGCTACAGCAGCGAAGGCCCAGCCTTGGGCCGGCCGGGTGCGTCTTGGCAGCCAGGCTGGCCCAGCCTTGGCCGGCGGGCGGGCGGCGGCGGCGGGCGGGCGGCCTTGGCCCCCAGCGGTGGCGCGCGGGCGAGCGTGGCTGGGGGGCGAGCGTGCGGCGGCGGCGGCGGGCGAGAGCGCGCGGGCCGCAGGCCGGAGCACGCCGCGGCGGAGCAGCGTCCGGCGTGCGTCCGCCGGCCTAACGCCAAGGCGGGTGGGATCCAGCGCCGGGCGGCGAGCCGAGCGCACGGCGCGGGCAAGCCGGCGGAGCTCGCGGCGGGCGCCGCCGGCCGCGAGGCGCGACGCGGCCGGGCAAGCGGCCGGGGGCGAGGGCAACCGAGCGCGCCTTGGCGGTCCCCGCCGGCCAGCCCAGCGCCCACCTCTCTCTTTCCTCCTTCCCCGGCGCCCGCCGCCCCTCCTCCCCGGCGCCCCTCCCTCTCCGGCGGAATGGGGATTGCCCTCCTACCGCGCCCTCGCTCCTCTCCACCGCGTGTGGTGGGGCCAGGCGAGGCGATTCGACGAACGCTACGACGCCAGGCTTTCCCGGACGGATCGACGCGATTCCGGATGAGCTGGCGCACACGGACGCCGCTAGATTTCATCCGCCATCGCGCGTTCCGGATTCCTTTTCCGGACGCGGTGCGGATAGTCTTAGGTACTTCCTCCATACAGGATATTTCTAAATGTTAGAAATAGAAATTTTGGTAAAAAATTACCCACCAACAGCTTGTCTAAATGGTTATCTAAATGTAGTCATCTTCAATTCCGTATTTTTTGCTAGCCAAAAATAGAAGACGAGAATGACTTTCTAGAGTGTGTATACAAATGGTTTTTCAAATAATGATTTAGACAGTGAAATTTAGAAAGGCTCTTGAAGATGCTCTTAGTTCGTTTTTTTAGTTAAAACAGCAAAAAAAAAAAAAAATCAATTGCTGAAGAAGCACAAGCACTTGAATCTCCATCTCCATGATTGTGTGGTCATCCTGCTCGCGCACCACGCCGCTCCCGCTTGCCCCTGCTCGTGCTGGCTGGGTGGCACCACCCCGCACTGTTCTTTTTCTCGCGCTTGTGACGCAACTAGTTTCCGCTCGCACTGCCACCATCTTGCTTGGCTACTCGCATTGTCATCGCCCGCCGCACCTGCTTGGTAGTTGGTTGCTCGCACTCGAGTTACCGCTAAGCCGTTGGCACTACTCGCCTTTGTGTCACTAAGCCACCCCGCACCCTACTCAAGGGTTTGGGAGAATCAAGGATAGGTACTATTGGGCTCCAGGGCTAGGCATTAGGGCAGCCTAGGTACGAGTGCTAGGTGGGCGGGTAGAGGTGCTTGGTTATGCACTAAATGGACTATCAAGGTGGCCTTTGCGCTGTAGGAGCCTAGGAGCGCGGAGGGAGGGAGAAATGTAGAAAGTATCAGTATTTTTGGTTCTCGGTTCCATTTGCCATAGAAACCGAAGCCGTTACCTAAAAATGTATTCACAAAAATTTAAAAAAACAAATCTAAACCGAACAACCGATATTTCGGTTCGGTTAGGTATTCGGTCTTTGGCTAGAATGTGCCCAGCCTAACATAGAAATAATTACATGTAAAATATAATTTATACTAACACAATTTTATTAAAAATGTGGTTAACCTGCACAGAACAACTAAACATCTACATACATTTGCGTTGACTACTTAGATTATGTTGCATAAGATCTAATCCCAAACTAAGGCTAATACAATATAAACAACCAATCAAACCCGTATAGTATTAGGGACTGGGCTTGGGATTTGAGAAGCTGGCGACACATTGGAGCAATCCAGCGCTCCACTTTAACCATAGTGTCAGCTCATCAGGTGTGAACAAATAGCGCTTGACCACCTACAACGGAGGTTCCTCTTCTCTATGGACTTGCCCTATTTTCTTCCAGTGGTGCGTGGCCCCATCGGGCTAGTCTAATCTTACCTGACCAAGCAGCAAAAGGGAACTCCAGACACGGGTTAGTGTTTGAAGATTTGCTCCAAAGAAATCTAACAACGATCAAAGCTACCTCGACCATTACCAAAAGACTAGATTAAAAGCCGTAGAAAATCTACTCCATTGAGTTCGATATATATAAATAAATAAAGAGACAAAGAACTGTGGCCTCCATTTTCGTAGCTGCTGTCTTGACCCGAGAAATCAGTTGGCACCATCAAGATTCTCGAATTTCCCTTTCGGACCCGTTTAAATCCTAACAAGATGTAAACGGAAGATCTATATGACTGCGTGTTCATGTGAACCCAAGCGTTCTGTTTTCCAAGGTGTGATCTCGGTCTTCCACGGATGGACATGGACGTCAGAGACCGACCCGATAGCAGGCTAGACTTGACCCGTTCAATTCAACTCACGTCGTCCTGCCGGCTACCATGGGCCCATGCCGGCTTCACAACAACTTTCAAGTTTCAAGTGAAACTGTGATGCCATGGCACCTGCAACGGTGAGCTCATCCCCGTGCCCGTGGGGACAAAAGAGCCACTTACTACCGTTTACACGGCGCGTCCAGTTTCTTTGCACAATTGCAATCGGCCCTTCCTCCTCTTCTAAAAATTAGTTCGCCAGTGTTTCTAGTTACTTTAGGAAAAGAAATCAAGGCTCCAATGGGAAAATATACGACGACGGAAACATCTGCTAGACATGGAAACCAATTAAAAAAACGTATTACGGTTGTTATTACCATGCCTTTAAACATGTTGCTGTAGAAGCTAGAATTACCACTTAAAATCAAGATATTTATCTGGTTATTGATAAAAAGGGATAATTTAACCAAAGATAACTTACTAAAAAGAAGTTGGAAAGGTCACGGTAGATGTTTTTGACACAATAGGAAAATTATTCAGCATTATTTATTCTTTGATTGTTATGTTACTAGATTTATTTGGAGAGTCTGCCAAATGGTATTTAATCTCAAACCATAAAGATGTATCTGACCTATTTTGGGGTGTGGGATGTACAAGTAGACCAACACTTGCACTCTCTGGTTTGTGTGGGAACAGGTGCAATATTTAGTCTATTTGGCTATCTAGAAATGTTAGAATTTTTTGTAAAAAAATACTATTATTCACAGGTTGTTTTCAGAACAACTTTTTTAATAAATAATTATTTCAGGACAACTTATTGGACACCTTTCTTATATGTCCTACAGAAGAAGAAGAATAACATGCCATTTTTCAAGTGGGAATGACGTGTGATGGAGATTGTGGCTATGAAAACATTCACCAAGCTAGATGGTTGTCGTTTAAGAGGCTTAGCATTTGGCTAATCATCCCTTTCAAATTTTTGAGAGTTAAAAAACAACATGAGGCTTCAACTGTAATAAGGATGGGTTATATGCCAAACTCTTAGGGTTGTTTGGATCCTTTTATCTAGAGAAAAACTTAATAAACTAGGCTATTTGGCTTCAAATTTAATATTCTATCATTTTTGAAAATTCACAGGTAAGTCTGTCTCAAATTTATAGGGTAGGAGATGAAAATTAATTCTGTAGATCACCATACTATATTTGTATTTCGCACCTTATAATACGCATTTTAACTCGCTCCACTAAGGTAGGAATGCAACAAATAAGTCTCTCTGATATGGCCAACAATAATATACAATATAATATACATACAACCATATTAGCTTAGTAATATACAAATGTGGAGTATGTGTCTAAATTATAATTATTAAAATAAACTAAATTCAATTACGAGGAACGGGGCCTAGAGATCGAAATAATCCTTTTCCTAAAACAGACAAAATAATTTTATCATGCCTTCTTGAGAAACACAATATAGAGACTAACTAGTGAAGTCATTATGAGCATCTAAGTATGGATACTTGAATTTCCTATTTATCTTACCATCATTTATTAGTCACGCCTTCTATAAACCAGGTGCCTGGAACCTAGCAAGACATTCAAGCGACCACACGACTCCTCCCTCTCCCCAAGCGCCGCTGCTCCTTCCTCTGTCTCTCCACCTCCGACGACTTCCTCTCACCAGCACCGAGCACCTCCGAGCGACCTTGCCCCCACCTGCACCGAGCACCTCCCGACACTTATGCCTCCTCCTTCCCTTCCCTTCGGCGACGACAGCGCAGGTACGCCCCCTCCTCCTCCTCCTAGATCTAGGGTTCTGGCAAGGTCACCTCTCTCGCTTCTAACTCCGGCAGCCTTAGAAAAAAGAAGGGCTAAGGAGGTAGTCCAGCCAGGGGATGGGGATGGTGGAGGGCAGTTTAAAGGCCCTGATGGTGGTAGAGGTGGTTGGGTTAGGTCGGGACGGGGACGTCAGAACTGTTCAACGGAGTTGGAGCTGACGACGACAGGAAGGGAGAGGAAGAGGGAGGTTGTCGTTGGTGCGACGCGGTAGTGCTTGGCCGGAGCTCCGGTTGAGCCCTACAGCGCCGCGGCGGGGCCGGTGGGTGGCGGCGCGTCGAGCGAGCGGTGGAAGAAACGGACGAAGGAAGGAAAAAAGCTGGACAGCCGTCCGATCTCCATCCAATGGCCTAGATTCATCGCCGGATGGAATGCCTAATCTGAGACGTCCGATCATCAGCAAATCCCTTTATTATTATTTTATATAAATAATTTATAGGAGGTGAAATTGCTACAACGTCGTATCCAATCCGCTGCCAGCTTGCCCCATCCTAGTCCGTCCGATCGTCCAGAAGAGAGAAAAGAAAAGCGAAGGGCGCACGCAGAGCAGGCGGGCGGGTGGACTGGGAGAGTTGACTGGAAAGTCCTTGGGTTTCCGCGTCCCGGCCTCACTCAGCACACCACCCGCTCTCGCGGGCCCCGCTGGGCCCCCACACGCTTTGAAAACTCTCGTCTCGCTTTCTAATTCCACACCGGCCCTGCCTGCCTGCCTGCCTGCTCGCTTCGCTCTAGTCCTCCCTCCGACTCCGAGACTCTGAGTCCTCTCCCTTCCCTGAACCTGCAGCTTCGTCGTCACACCGCCGGGCGCCGGCGCTCCCTCCCCTGGTCCGCCCGGCTACGGGTTCCCTCCAGGGCGTGGGAAGCAGCTCTCGGTGAGCAACCATGGATTCGAACCCATCCCTCCCTCACTCTCGTCCTCTCATCTTTTTGTTCGCACTACCTGTTCTTGAGGTTCAATTATTGTCTTTCTTGCAAAATTTGCCATGGTCCGGTCCGGTACGATCTTGCATGCTCTGGTCTGGACGAGGGTTCTAAAATTCGCGAGGACCTGTCGGTCGTGGCAAGGAAAGCGCTCGATTTTGTGTTTCGCGAAGTACTGTGCTGGAAATTGGGAGAGGAACCCTGTGCATGGTGTTCGTTCTAGCGGGCTTGTGTCCTCAGGAGTCAGGAGGAAGGGTTTGCGACAATCAAAAGCTTCTTTTTTTTTTTTTTAAAGAACGACCCGTCGTGTGAAATCAGAGAGAAAGACGGAGGAGCATGTGCTCTGATTATGGTGCCCGCTTTCGGGAGATCTTTTTCCCTCAGTTTTTTTTTTCTTCTGAAAAGTTGTGCCCCTTTTTGCGGTTGGAGCCGTTTATGTTGTGCATGAGAGATCATCGAGAGACTAATTAGGAAGCTTTGATCGTTTTTTATAATACATAGAATCGAGGATTTGTTCATGATCTGCCTTCTTGTTTTTTGGTTACTTTCCATGCATCCGGCCCGGCCGCACTTATTCTTTGTTGCAAAAACCTTAACAAAAGTTGCCAACTCCTGTTATTGGATTGTCTCTAGTGGGGATCGGTTCTTTAACTGACGTTGCCTGTGTGTGGTTCGCATTTTTTTTGACGTTGTCGATATCACGTTTGAATCGAATTTTGCATTTTAGGTAGTGGAAGAGAGGAGTTGCATAGCGACTTTCAGGTCCACATATGGTTGCTGTCACCATTTACCAATTAGTATATGTCTCTCTTGTTTATTTTAATTTTTGGAAGTCCAGCGTCTCTAATTCTGTGCGTTCGAATTTGATTTTTTGTAGGTGAAGCTTGAATCGAGAAGTGTGGAGAAGTTGGATTAGTCTGCCAAAGTGCTCGATGACAGATCATTTTGCTCTAAGCCTAGGTGCTCTTGCTCTGTTGCTATTAAGTACCAGTTGTTTCAGTTCTGAGCTTGATGTCCAATGCTTGAGAGACGTTCAGAAATCGGTGATTGATCCTAATGGTATACTCAAATCCTCATGGATTTTTGATAATAGCACTGTGGGTTTCATATGCAAATTTACTGGTGTGGAGTGCTGGCACCCAGATGAGAATCGAGTTCTTACATTGCGCCTCAGCAACCTTGGTCTTCAGGGTCCATTCCCGAAAGGTCTTAAGAATTGTACCAGTATGACTGGGCTGGATCTTTCAAGTAACGGCTTTTCAGGCCCCATCCCTTCAGACATCGAGCAGCAAGTGCCATTTTTGACATCTCTGGACCTCTCCTATAATGGTTTCTCAGGACCAATTCCAGTACTTATTTATAACCTTACATACCTAAACACCCTTAATCTTCAGCATAACCAATTGAGTGGTGAAATCCCAGGGCAGTTCAGCGCCCTTGCTCGGTTAACAACGTTCAATGTTGCTGACAACCGACTATCAGGGACTATTCCTGGTTCTCTACGGAACTTCTCGGCATCAAACTTTGCTGGTAATGAAGGACTGTGTGGGCCTCCATTAGGTGACTGCCAAGCTTCAGCAAAGAGCAAGAGCACCGCAGCAATCATCGGGGCTGTTGTTGGAGTGGTAGTTGTCGTCATTATTGGTGCAATAGTTGTGTTCTTTTGTCTGCGGAGGTTACCAGCCAAGAAGAAGGCAAAGGATGAGGATGATAATAAGTGGGCAAAGAGTATCAAAGGAACAAAAACTATCAAGGCAAGTCATTAAATTATCATTTTCTTTTTCTTTTTATTTGGCACATAGGCATGAATGCAATTTCAAGTAACCTTGCACACAAAAAGTAATCAGAGACACTGACATGATTATTTCTATTATCCAGGTATCAATGTTTGAGAATCCAGTTTCAAAGATGAAGCTAAGTGATCTCATGAAAGCCACAAACCAATTCAGCAGAGAGAACATCATTGGTACTGGGAGGACAGGAACTATGTACAAGGCAGTGCTACCTGACGGTTCCTTCCTAGCTGTGAAAAGGCTACAAGACTCGCAACATTCTGAATCACAGTTCACATCGGAGATGAAGACACTTGGCCAAGTGAGGCACCGGAACTTGGTTCCACTCTTGGGATTCTGCATTGCCAAGAAGGAGAAGTTGCTGGTGTACAAGCACATGCCCAAGGGCTCACTCTATGATCAGTTAAATCAAGAGGATGGTACTAAGATGGATTGGCCATTGAGGTTACGAATTGGCATTGGTGCAGCAAAAGGGCTTGCGTATCTCCACCATACCTGCAATCCTCGAGTTCTTCACCGCAACATCAGCTCCAAATGCATCCTCTTGGATGAGGATTATGAACCAAAGATATCGGACTTCGGTCTTGCTAGGCTCATGAACCCAATAGACACACATCTCAGCACCTTTGTCAACGGGGAATTCGGAGACCTTGGTTACGTGGCACCGGAGTATGCTCGTACCCTGATGGCCACGCCGAAGGGCGATGTCTACAGCTTTGGCGTTGTTCTCCTTGAGCTTGTCACCGGCGAGAAGCCTACCCAAGTTTCCTCGGCCCCCGAGAATTTCAGAGGGAGCCTAGTGGAATGGATCAATTATCTGTCCAACAATGCACTTCTCCAAGATGCTATTGATAAGTCACTGGTAGGGAAAGATGCTGATGGTGAGCTGATGCAGTTCCTGAAAGTTGCATGTTCCTGCACGCTCTCCACCCCGAAGGAGAGACCAACCATGTTTGAGGTTTACCAGCTTGTTAGAGCCATTGGGGAAAGGTACCATTTCACTGCCGATGATGACCTGGTGCTGCCACCTCTTAGCACAGAGGATGACAGTGTGACCCTTGACGAACTCATTGTTGCCAAGTAATTGCAAAATCATATGTCGCAGAAGACAAAACAAGACTGAATGTCTTCTTTTTTTTCCTCCAAGGGAGTTAGTAAGGATGAAGTAAGTAAGATGGCTTATAAGATGTATGTACCAATTAGTAGCAGGATTTTGCATCCGCTGTATAGTTGTTGTAGCTTGGTTGTTACCCACCCTTTGGAGATGATGGTAGCTATAAAGGGTAATTTTCATGTAACCGATTTGGGACGAGGTAGTTGTTACTTGTAAGTTTGTTACCCTTGTGTCATGGGGTTTCACTGCCATTATAAATCTGGCTCTTTGATAAAGCCATTTCACATGTACGTTGTCGTAGGTAGTTCCAGATATTTGGCAGCTGACGGTAAGATTCTTGCATTGTCCCCTGCACCTGGCTGCATAGGCATCTCGCAGGCAGAGGTCAGTGTTTTGTGAAGGAGCATTTTGCCGAATGGAAACTACTTGCTGGTCCAAAAGCCTGGTCCTGCGTGCACGGCAGTCAGTCAAACGGTTTGACTCTGACCATTGATTTATCAGGTAGTACCACAGTGTGTCCAGAAGAAAAAATGACAGACATGATTGTTAAGGGCATTTTTTGTTATTATTATGTGGTATTCGTATGAGCACACTTTCATGTAGATGTAGTACAGCCATTATTTGAGTACAGCTAGCTTGCTTGAGTATTGCTCAAGATCATTTCAAGAGAAAGTGAGAAAGAATTGCTCAAGATCCAATAAGGTTATTTGAATGGAAGCTCATACACAAAATGGGTTAGGCATATGGTTATACTTGAATTGCACAAATAATCATATTAGCTCAAGTGTTTTCCTACCCATACTGAGCAGCAACATGGTAGTACTCTTTAACTTCTAAAACAGTTTTTCTATGACGTGCGGTAGAAATCACACTCGCAGTAAATCAAAAGATCAACAGAGCTGAAAATACTGATGAATTTGCTACTGGTAGGTGATATAGCTACGACGTTCCTCTAGTACAGAATATATTGCCGGCAACGTATTTATTTCCAAAGTAAAGGCTCATACTTGCCGGCCGTGTCATCCTCACACTACAGTTCTTCCCTAACTCCGGCGCCGTCGCACCTGCCGCTGGCCATCGCCCTGCCGCTGGGAGGAGCTCACCGTCGCCGGTCGCTATCGCCAGAGAGAGAGAGAGAGAGAGAGAGAGAGAGAGAGAGAGAGCAAGGAGAGGTAAAGGTTGAAGACGAGCGGCCACCGTAAGTGCGCGTGTGTGGAGGCCAGGGTGTGCGGGCGCGGTCTCAGGGTGTACACGCTTGTAAATTTGCATTTCCCTTTTTTTTTTTTTTGTCTTTACAGCTCGTTTAGTTCAGGAACAAGGTTGTCAAGCATGACTAGCTAAAAATTTGACTTGTTCCTAACAAAATCTAGAGTACGTACACGGTAACACGGGAGGAGTATGTTCTCGCTCACACGGTGTGCGTTGATCCCAACGGCGAACGCGCTCGACTCGGCCCCGCGCGGCTTTCCCAATCCCAAGCCACGTTGTTGAGCCGACTCTACTCTACTCTACGTCCCAAATTAAATGTCTACCAATTTATAGAAAATACGTCTTTTACGAATAATTTTGTTAAAAAACGATTCAAAGACCAGATACTAACTATGCTAATCGGATATTTATTATTTATAAAAATTCGCTGCGCGTGGTCAATTTTGGGAAAGCCTCTACCACGTCTTACGACGTTAAGACCAGAGCAGGAGCTGCGCGTGGTCAGAAAGCCGCCCGACGACGACCAAGTGAGAATCCGCCCATTCCCCCAATCCCTCCCCTCACCGGCGCAAACCCACCCACGGGATCCGTCACGGCCCGGCCTCCACTCCCTCCAATCCGCGCCGATGCCTGCCCCCGCGCCGTGGCCCGTGTCGCCGGACGTCGCGGCGCTCGCCGATCGGGCCGGCGCCCTCTCCCGCGCCGCCGCCGGGCCCCGGAGCGACCTGGGCACGCTCGCGGCGGCGCTCCTCCGGATCCAGCCCGTGGCCCGCGAGCTCGAGCGCTGGAGGTGGCTCGCGCCCGGCGACCCCGAGCTGCCCGGCCTGCACGCCTGGCTCATCGAGCTCAGGGACGCGGTGGCCGACGCCGAGGACGTCGTAGACGAGCTCCACCGCCGGCGCCAGGTCGGCCCCCGCTCTCGGCCTGCCTGCACGCCACGCTCCGCGGCAGCGGACGGAAGCTGAGGCGACTGGCGGAGCGGCTCGACCGCGCCCGCGACGACTCGGAGCGGCTGCGACCTGGCAGGGGTATAGGCAGCGCTGCGGCGGGGCACGGAGTAAGGTCGCCGAACCGGGTGACGGGCTCCGTGCTCGCGGAGCGGAAGGTGTTCGGGCGTGGGGAGGAGTGCGACTCCATAATCGCCAGGCTTGTCGATGATTGCAAGGAAACATGCCGTTCGGTTGCTCCGGTTGTTGCAGTGGTTGGCCATGGAGGCATGGGCAAGACCACGGTTGCTCAGTGCGTGTACAACGATGCGAGGATTGAAGCGCGGTTTGATATGAGAGCCTGGGTCTGCGTCTGGGATAGGTCAGATGAGGCCGAGATCACCAGGGAGATATTACAGTCCGTTGGTTGTGCAGATGATACACCGTGTGATGATGGTCTTGACAGTTTAGATAGTTTGCAGGAGAAGCTTGAGAATCTTGTTGCATCTAAGAGGTTCCTCCTGGTACTTGACGATGTTTGGATTGATGAAGGTAAAACCGAAAAGGAGAATAGGAGCATGTGGAAGAGAGTGTTGGCGCCACTTAGATCTGCAAAAAGTGGCAGCAAGATCTTGTTGACCACTCGGATGAAGCTAGTAGCTGAGGTTCTCAATGCGGGCTATTTGGTTTCTCTTGATGGATTAAGAAGCAGTGATTGTCGGTTGCTGTTGAAGGAAGTTGCTTTGGGTGGAGGAGCCATGGATTTTCCACCTGAGCTGCAAGAGATTGTTGGAGCTATTGTTGCAAAGGTGAAGGGCTCTCCTTTAGCTACTAAAGCTATTGGGCAAATGGTAAGTGGCAGCAGGAGCACACGGAAATGGAGAACACTGATGAACACAGAGATTAGTGATGATATCATTATCTCCTCCCTCCAACTCAGTTATAAACACTTGCCGGGTCACCTCCAGCGGTGCTTTGCATACTGCAGCATATTTCCAACAACTTGGAGGTTTAATCGCTCTCAATTGGTCAATATGTGGATAGCTCTCGGCTTCATTCAACCCCCAACAGAAGAAGGGAAAGGGATGGAAGAGTTAGGACAAAAATGCTTTGATGATCTCCTATCACGATCCTTCTTTGGTACTTCAAATAAAGACCAGCAAACATATTACTTCCTGGATGACCTAATGCACATTTTGGCACAGCACTTCTCTGCTCATGATTGTATGAAAATCAATGAGGGCATTCCTGTTGTGATTCCACCAACAGTTCGTCACCTGTCTGTTTCAACTGATTATTTACCACAGCTAAAGAGCAAATACAGGTTGGGAAGGCTGCGAACATTGTTGGTCCTCAGAAGCCCGTCATTATCCTCAGGTCATTTCCCTAGAAAACTTCTGGCCAAATGTAAGAACTTGCGGGTCCTGGATCTTAGTGAATCTGATATTGCAGAATTACCAGAAAGCATCAATCAGTTGGTTCATCTTCATTACCTAGCTATCTGCAGTATATCTAACAAACTTCCCAAGAGTATATACAGGCTTAAACATCTTGAGGTGTGTGATATACCTATACTGTTATTCCATGATGATCATCCTGGAGGTGTTGTCAAATCTGTTACAGTTAAACGTCCCAAAACATGCTGTGGTAAGGTCAGTTAAGGCCTTGATTGATGTGGAAGAGACTGTCATGAAGGATTAACCTGCACAGCTGATTGGTAATAAAACAGCCAACGTATGACTTTCAGAATCAAACTTTACAATAATCCCAGCAGCAAGCACGAAGTGCAATTTTTTTTCTTTTCTGAGGAAGAGCAATTTGACACCCTCAAGCCCTAGAATCCATTTGGATTAAGACTGTTTCTGTGATTTGGTGTCAGAATAACTCTGATTTGGTGGATCAAGAATCTGGTTGTTCACATCCCTCAGAACTTTAAACGATTCTGTGTTGGTTTGTTTGCTGATCTTAGGTTGACACTTTGCATGACTGTTTGGCTGTTTTGCCTATCCACAACCAATGTATAGTTCTTTTACTTTTACTTTTACTTTTTTTTGTTTCCATTTGTAAGGTATTCCATTTTGTTTTTCACTGGTCAAGTGCTGGTGTTCACCATTGTTCCTTTTCATACAAGACTAGGATTATACCCGTATGGCGCTACGGGGGAAAATTAGACCATGATAATTATAGTTTGCACGTGTGTTGTACCATTACTAAAAAATGATGTTGGGTGTGATCTTGCAACATTCTATATGTAGCCAATCGTCATTACTTGAGCGTTAATAAAGCAATCACAATTACAACAGAAATACATGATTCAAGTTTGTGCTTGAAATCAAAGCAACCAATTTCAGAACATAATAACCATGTTCCCTATGACTTTGTATTCTAACATATTTTTGCCTATGATGCACTTAAGATATTCTTGTATGCCCTCATGAATTAAAAATTCCCTGGAATTCTCATCATATGACAATAGCTGGATATGAAGACAGTAAGACATACTTAATGGCCTTTTGTGTTCATTAGGATTGGTGACTTGTCTAAGCGAATTGGATTCTCTTTGACCACTTGAATACCTGATTTGGAAAAGACAGTAAACATACTTAATGTTATACATTCCTAAGCATTAATATATATGAGCATCAATATTTATCTCCATTGGGAGTGTTTGTCAAGTCTCTAAATGGTGTGTGACAACTCAGGTTCCATGTAGTAGAGAATCACTTAAAAACATGAGGCTAAGTACTGTATATGTTATGACAAGGCACAAAATTAATTCCAATTAAATTCAGTACGATTTGCTAGTGAATATTAGGAAGGAGTCAAATTCCGCGATTCAGTTTTCAGCAGTAATGACAGGTTCCTTTCCCATTCAAATTATAAGCACGCACAGGCATAATATGTATTCGCTTGGATTTTAAGAAGAGTTTACAAAGAAGAATTCAATGCATATATACTCAACATTTCTATTGCTTGGTTACACATGTAGTGTTCTTAAATTGTAACCATTGCTTGGTTATACCGCCCACTGGATTGATTTGTAGTGTGATTTCCGACACACTTCTCGCTCAGACTGGTTGGTAGCAGCAGCACATAGAAGAAGTAGCATCTATTTTCAAGTGTGAACTCTTAACTCAGGGTCTTCTCAATAGCAAAAATTTCACTTCTACTCTAGAAGTAAAGGAAGCAGTAGCATATGTTTACAATTCTGTGATACTACCTTTGTTTTCTTTTATAAGACCCAGCTTGACAAAACACAATATTACCCATTGACCATTTATTTATTGTATATTTATATTATTTATATTATACTTATAAACTTATGATATTTGGATAGTACATTTGATTACAAATCTAACAGTGTCAAGTTTCACTAAATTATTGAGCAAATATTTTAAAGTTTGAATTTTGATATGTGTGTACGCCTTATAAAAGAATATGGAGGGAGTATGGATATGCTCCATATGATCGGTGGTGATATGGAATGAGTAATGATATAACCATTTATTAAACTTCAGAAAACAAATTATCCAGATTAATACATAAAACAGTCTGAAATTATGTGGTGGTTCAAGTGCAAGTTAACCTGGAATTGCTCAAATAGAGCAAACCACAAAATGCTACTGCAAGGAAGGAGTGGCGAAAAGGTACATTGGTTCCATCGTATACATTTCTTTCTAGTAGTAGGCTCTATTTCTTCCGGCTAAGTAACCTTGATTTTCTGGTTTAAAGTTTTCGTCGAGTAGAAGTATGTTCTCCTCTTGTGCTATTGCTGGATTGCTACAGTTCCTTGGTTGCAGGTTCTGTTTTCAGCAATTAGCAATAGGCTCAGTGTTGCCACAGAAACTTCACCCCCTGCAGCACAACAAAAACAAAACGAAACACACATTATTAGCATAATCTAATGAAGATGCAAGAAAGTTCAGATGTTGGGCCCCTTTGTATTCTTTTATTCTTTCATATATATATAAAAAAAGCAAAAAAAAAATAGGTAGGGATCTTCCCTGCCGTTCTTTTCAAAAAAAAAAAAAAAAAAGTTCAGATGTTGGGAGCTCGGGTGGACCAAGCAGTAGCCATTATTTCTAGGCCCAAAGGAAATCAGTTCTGAAAGAAAAAGCAAACCAACAAAGAAAAATAATGAGGTTTCAGAATTTCGGATGACTTCAACTTGATTTGCTAGTCCCAGTCCCAATGTGTTTGTTCCTATTATCAAATGCAGAGTCAATGCCTCAATGGTATTTTTCTTCCTAAGCATGCAAGAATAGTGTATGCTAAATCATTGCCGATGAGTATTCTTGTCTAGGCAATTTGAAGTGGGCACTTTGAATCGTATGGCTACAGAGCTGCTCACCTCGTTTCTTTAGAGTTTAAACAAATAGTCTGAACACATCCTGTAAATGGGTTAGTGGGAGGATCAGGAACCAAACAAATTGTCGAAATTATTTCCTAGACATTAAAAAGAACAAAGCTTACTTTGCTCATTATGTATGCAGTACAACCAAATTGTGCATCCAGGGTTTATGGACAATTGGGCAGGCATATGCAGGAACCCTTCAGATACAATGAAGGATGGTGCTCCGCTAGTGGTTAAGGGAGCATCGCATAAAGCAGTTATGTCTCAAGTAAAGTATAGATTTGTCTACAGCTAAAAAGGGAAATAACAATGACAGTTACCTAACCATCTGCGTAGTGGAGGTACTGAGCATGGTTGATTACGGAAGAACTACTGACTGGTTGTTTGTTTGATTGGCCGATCAGACAAAACCGTAGGGAGGGAGGGAGAGAGAACCGCAAAGCCGCAAAGGGTCACAGGAGCGCACGGCAAAGGGCTGAGAGAAAAAAAAAGAGTCGAAGATGAGTGGGAGAAAACCAGAGGGAGGGACAGCCGGTTAATCAATCATTGGGGGTCTACCATGTTCAGGATTTCATTTTGTTATTTTCTGCATTGGGTTTCAGTTTTCCATGGTTTATAGTGGATAGCAAGCAGTTCCTTAAATATGGGGGACCTGATTGCATGCTCAAGGACTCGTTTAGCAAATGAAGAACTACAAAGGGCTGCTAATTTCCTGTTCGATAAACACCCACTGCCTTGCAGAAGAGTGGAACTAGGGTCTGATGCCTGTTTCAGTGTTAGTACAGGTATTTCTGCTTTACAGTTGCTTGAGGATAATATCGTTCACGTCTAAGGAAATTACTCTAGAATACTTATTTACTTAGAACTCCGGACTTCAAGGTTCAAATTACCAAGATGGGAAGTTCGTCATAACATGGTTGATATGGTTTAGATGTATGGTTTGGTACTTGAGGTAAGAAATGCCATTGCATCAAATAACACTATGAAAGTTCAAATATCTTAAGGTAAAAACACTACCTTTGACAAAAACATAAATGAAAAGATACTTATGCCCATATTAGCACACATAGTACATTGTACTGTACATTTCAATAGACTTAACAACAATTCCAGCTCAGAACAAGATGTTGGTAATTATGCTTCCTTCGGTGTCCTTTGTCCTGCAAAATAGAATTTCAGATAAAAGTTGTCATCATCTTTGTGATGGAATTGAACTTATCAGAGAATTTTGTGGTGGAAGGTGCATAATCTCAGCATAAATACAGAAAGTACAGTGCAATGTCTCATTGATTTACTGTTTTATAATAGGCATACTCAATTCATGACCAGAAAAGGCTAAGATGGTGTTTGGATCATGGCCAGCTAATCGTTAGCTGCTAAAATTTAGTTGGGATGGAGTCAAACAGGTCGAGCCAATTTGGCAACTAATTGTTAACTGGGTTATGTCCCCAACCGAGCTAAAAGATTGAGGAAAAACACTTCTGTCCTCCCACAAATCTCTATTCATGTACTGTACCAATAGCCTTTAAAAGGTGAAGACAAAACCATCGATACAACCACCTTTTAACTCCTAGATCCGAATAAGACTCAGCTAATGTTTAGCCAGCTAATAGTTAACTAGCTAATATTAGCTGTGAACTATTAGTTATTAGTTATATATAGTTAGCTAACAATTAGATGATCCAAACGAGGGCTAACTGCTACTCCCTCCCTCCCTCCGTTCCGTTCAAAATTAAAGGTTACTTTAGCTTTGTTCTAAGTCAAAATTTTCTAATTTTGACCAGAAAATATATGTATTATCAAGACATATTTCATGGAGAATTAATGACACTAATTTGATGTTGTAAATGTTGGTGCCCTAAGTTAGGGTAGTTTGACTATGACAGTGGTAAAGTGGCCTAATGCAGGGAGTATGTTTCATTGATTACAAATATTATTTCATAGGATGACATTATCAATTAATATAATGATAAAATAAACAACTAAAATCTCATAATAGTACATCACGTACCTTTTGATCTTCATAAAAAGTCTCTAATCAATGGATTTGTTTTATGGGAATACTAGCTACTTTATCCCATTCTGGTCCATCCTTGAGTTGTAGTTGGTTCATCAAATTTGGTTTGCACCCAATTAGATGAAGAACTTGCAGTGAAGATGGGAAACCACTTGGCAACGACTCCAATTCAATGCAATTCATTATGCTCAGTTTTTTCAGAGAGTTGTTGCTGTTGAAGTTGGTAGGGAAAGATCCTACAGTGATCTTCGAGCAATTTTCAATCAATATACTTTCTAGAGCCACAAAACTTAGCAGTGAGTGCAGAGAGCAAAATTCAGAACACTGTTGAATGCGTAGCTCATGAAATTTTGTTAAGGAGTCTGAACTTTCCATCTGCGGAAGACAAGTGATGTTGTTGCAGTTAGATATCTCCAGCCAGGTAAGTACATGTAAAACTCTCAAACAAGTGGCCAGCTGCTCATCATTAATGCTTGAATGACATATTTGCAGCTTCTTCAAGGAAGTCAGCTTCTGAAGCTCTTCAAACTTTGCATCTTGACAGTTCCTCAGAGTCAAAATAGCAATTGATTCCTTTTGTTGCTGGTGCATTAAGCCATTTGTAAGGATGGTGGTAGAACACGTATCTAATGCAAACTTGCACGCTTTTGATGGCGAGGAGGAGATGGGGAATAGTTTCAGCTGTGAAACAAATCCTGTATTTTTTACCGAGACCTTCCTCACGGATAGAGGGAGCTGGGGCACCCTAATGAGCTTCGGACAGTTCAAAAGCTTCAACTTACGGAGTTTAGGTAGCACATCAACATTATTCTCTTCTTGGGTCCACTCAACCCACTGAGGCATATCATCAAATTCAAGTTCCTCCAAAGATGGAAATGCAGTTGATTTGGTTCCATAAAAGTCATGGCAGCTGATTTTTTTCACTGAACACATCTCTTTCAAACGCAAAGCCTTGAGGCATGGAAGCTGCCCTAGAGGAGGCAGGACCTCCCATTTTCTGCAGTTGATCAAATGCAGGTATTTAAAGTAGAAGTCACTCACTTTCAAGCTTGTGTTCAGCCAGTTTGGCGATCTAGCACCATGATACCTTCTAATAGTAAGTTTTTTAACGTATTGGTTGGGTTCAAGACCATCCAAGACATCAGCCTCAACAGAGGGCACAATCTTACCAGTTGAGTTCCATTCTAATTCCAGGACCTTAACATTCTCCTTCTTGTTTAGTCCAGCCTGGCAGGCTTCTTGTTTATCTGTTACAACATCAAGATTCTTGATATGAAGCTCTTTACGAAGACCACTCATACGATCCAAGTCTTCTAAACTATGGCCTTTTTCATTTTTAATAACATGGAACTTAACAGATCCCTGCAGGTGAACCAGTTTCCCAATGCCAGTGATTTTGGATGTATCCATGTCCAAATGTCGTAGACGTGTCAGGTTCACGATAGCTTCAGGGACCTCAAGGCCAGACCCCTTAGGACTACTAAAGGTTTGAAGACGATAGAGCTTTGTCAGTGCTCGTGGAAGCTTGGTGATTGATTTGCATAGTGCCAGGTATCTGAGGTACTTAAGGTTCCCAATCCCCTCCGATAGACGAATGATATTGCAGCCTTCCAAACCAAGAACTCGAAGGCCTTTCAGCTCTGTGAAAAGATCTCCTGGCAGTTGATCCAGCGGAGAGGAAGGGTTCTTGAGAATCAGCAATGTGTGCAATCTTTTAAGCTGACATCGGCTCTTGAGCTGCGCCACGGTATCACTGGACACAACAGATAGGTGCCGAATCGTCTTGGGGATCTCTTTCTTTGCATCTTCAACTCTCACACAATCAAACCGAGAAACCTTTTCGGCCAAATCATGCATAAGGTCGTGGATGTAATAGTACCTCCGACGCCCCACCTTTTGCCTATGGAAGAAGGACCTGGCCACAAGCTGATCGAAGTAGTCACTTCCCAGATCCTCCAACTGGGTCTTCCCATCTGTTACCTGGATGAAACCAAGGGCCATCCAAATCTTCACCAGCTTATCGCGCTTGAACCTCCAGTTCTTGGGGAATAAGCTGCAGATTGCAAAGCATGGTTGCAGGTGGCCCGGTAAACTCTGGTAGCACAACTCTAATGTTTTGGAAACATCGTCAAAGCTGTCCATCTCAAGCACCTTCCTCCAGTTGGAGACACTGTGGTCGCCTCGAAGCATCTGCCCAACGGCCTTCGCGGCCATTGGCGACCCCTTAAGCTTTTGTGCAATTTTCCTTCCAATGTCCTGTAGTGCAGGTTGACTATCAATGTCCTCGCCACCGAAGGCACACCTCTTGAACAGCGACCAGATGTCATCAGCCGGCAAGTCATCCAACCAGACCTTCTTGCTTGCAGACAGCAAATCCGCCACGATCTTCTGGCGAGTGGTGACCACGATCCGGCTCCCCCTTTTCCCATGGCTGATGAGGGGCGCCAGCACCTTGGACCACATCTCTTTGTATTCATGCCGACTCAAGCTCTCCTTGTTCCAGACGTCGTCGATCACCAGCAGAAACTTGCGCGACGAGATTTTCTCCTGTATCTTCTTCAGTACTGGGTCGAAACTCGTCAGCTTGTCCAAGGCGTCGACGCCCACGTCGGCGGCCTCGAGGATTTTCTTGGCTAGCTGAAGCTCGTCGTCCGTTGGGGCAGGCTGGACCCACATCTTGACATCAAAGGTGGTGTCCACACTCCGATCCTCTGACAGGAGCTGCGCCAGCGTGGTCTTCCCCATCCCACCATGTCCCATGATCGCCGCGATGGGGACAGGGGCAGCCTGGGCGTCGCCGCCTGTGCCGACGAGCCAGGACACCATATCTTGCAGCTCCCGGTCGCGCCCAAACACCACGTCCTCGGGGTTGCGCATCGAGGCCGTGAAGCGGCCGAGCGGGGGCAGGTGACCGCTCTGTTCGCGCGACGCCGACGCCGACGCCGACACGGTGGCCGCCGCCGTCTTACTCAGCTTCGACGAGGCATCGAAGATGTCTTCCAGCTTCTTGACGACATCGTTGAGCCTGTTGACGCGCTCGTCGGTGCCCAAGATCCGCTTGCTGAACCTGGCGACGGAGGATTCAGGCGGCGGGACGGAGTCGTCGAAGTCATCGAGGACGTCTTGGGCCTCGTACACGGCGTCCACGAGCTGCTGCAGCCACGGACGGAGGTCCCCGCATCCGTCCGGAGAGCCCCGCCGCTGGACGTCAGCCGCCTCGGGGCGGAGCCGGTCCAGCAAGTCCTCCATCCGCTTGAGCGCCTTGGGGACGCCGTCGCCCAGCCACTTGATCCTCTCGGAGGCGCAGGATCTGGCCTTGTCCATGACGATCTTGATGATCGGGCACACCAGCCAGCCGGCCAGCGCCTCCGCCATCTCGCCGGTCGGAGATTCGCGGCAGCGCGCGGATGTTGGCCTTTTGCTGTTGGGTGACCAAGGAGCAAGGAGAGACTAGCAGAGTGAGGACTGATGGAGTCAACGGCTGCGGCCTTTGGCAGGACGGGGTTTTCGAGTGGTTCTGAGCTATGACGGGAAGTTTCCGTGCAATTTCGGCAGCCGAGGGAGCGATGCTTCTGCATTATCCCTGCAATTGACCCACACCCGCTCTGGGAGCTTGCAAGTCTTGCACAAAATATAAAAAAGAAAAAGTCTTGCACAAAAGTACATAAAAAAGAAACACGGTTTGATTGCGTGTCCGGGTGAATTGGTAGATAATAAGGTGGTTTAGTCCTTGTTTTATCTAGTGTTTATACTAATCAAGAGTATTAAATATAGATTAATTACAAAATTAATTACATAGATTGAGGTTATTGGCGAGATGAATTTATTGAACCTAAATAGTACTCCTTTGTATAGGATTTAGAAATTATTTTAGACAGTGATATGGTCTCTAAAGTATAACTTTAACTTTATATTTCTATAAAAAAAACTCATCACAAAGTGATATATTTATATTTTTATGAGAGTATTTTTTAAGATAAATCTATTTGAATGCTTTTCACATTTCTAAACTCAACAACTTAAAAGTTATTTGTGATTTATGTTTCTAATGTTTGGCTTAAATTTTATCCAAAACAACTTTTTTTTCCTATATGGAGGGAGTGCATGATTTAAGAATGTGATGATCCAGTAAACATATGCTATTGATGGATTAATAGCATCAATAGATTCATCCGCGAACTAGCCTCAATCTATGTAATTAGTTTTATAATTAGCTCATATTTAGTTATCCTAGTTAGCATCTCGATATACGATGTGATAAACTTTAGTCCAAGAATCCAAACACCCTCTAAGATCACACATTAATAAGGGACAGTGTGTCTGAAACCATAAGACTTAGAGAGTGTTTGGTTCCCATGCACTAAATTTTATTTTCTGTCACATCGGTGTTTGGACACTAATTTGGACTATTAAATATAGAGTAAATTATAAATATTAATTGCACAAATAGAGGCTAATTCCTAGACCATCTGCATGAGCTTGAACTATGAGGCACAACAGTTGGAACCATCTAGAAACCATGCTATTACAAATCCTAAATGAGGGTGTTACTAGGGTTTTATAGAGCATATCTTGCTAGGTGGATTGAGTCACATTGCATCCATTCACCAAAATCTCCATCGGGTACCTCTCTAGGTGTTAAATCATTAGCCTTCGTCTATAGGTTTTCTAAGTGATTGTTCCCATGATTGATCCTACCAAAGAAGTGAAGAAGATACAGCAAGGCTTCTTGGTGAGGTGACTGATGCATAGTTCTTCCTTCTTCTCCTTGGCCTTGCTCCATCTTAAAACCTCCTCCTCCTTTCCTAGAGGGAGGGAGCTTTCTACCCTAGAAAGCAAGGTCTTGTGGACTTTTAGGTCACCATTGCCATCACCTTGCATTGCCGCTCTCCTCAAAATCCTACTCATTCCCGTGTTCTAGAGTGAGAGGAAGAGAAGCACTAGAGAGAGTGGGAGTGTGAAAAAATGGAGGGAGTGCTTTGTTAGGGCTCCACTCATGCATATGGGGACGATTGTACTGACATGTGAGGCCAAGAGAGCTAAGAGTTGGACAGCTCACTTTATGTCAGTGTTCTAGCAAACCTTATGAGGGAACATGCCAGACTGTCTGTCATTGTTATATTCATGCAGACTAGCAAAGTTTGAAACTATGAATTTGTGTACAATCTAGGCTTAAGTGTCGGACTGTTTGAAGGTGCATCATACAGCCCAGAAAATGTAGAAATTTATATACAAGTTTTATAAAAATTGAAATTAAAATGTTAATGCAGAAAAATGTAGAATGTTAATGATGTTTGTTAATTATGCGATAAGCACAAGAGGTTTGTTACAGCCATAGTGCCACAGCGGGCGTGCGAGGGTAGTTGTCGTGCCACCGCGGGCATACACGTGGGCCATGTCGCTACGAGTAAGGTTTGTGTCACGCCGGTCTTGTCCTCTGAGATCACGCGACTGGCCATCCCGACATAAAGTGTGCAGTGTGCTAGTGGGGGGAGGGAGAGGAAAGAGAGAAGATAAAAGGAGATGAATTTGACATGTGGGTTTATGTAATAAAGTACACAATCTGCTATAGTAGCCTTTGCCTTATCCTGGAATTCAGTTTGCTCAGTCCCATTTAGGATGTTGGAAGGGAAAGAGGATAGGGGAACTGGCTGAGTTGCTCTTAGTTATAAGTTCCTCACTAGAGGACTTTGATCCTCATCAATGAATCCATGGCGGCTTGAACTCCCTATGCAAATGACTGGTGTAGCCTTTTAACTCCCTGCGCAGCACTACTCGCCCCACAAACTCAAGGGAGCACCAAAGATGTGTCTGAGTTGCTGCCACCAGAGTAAACCGAGACAACCAAGGATACTCCACTTCACCTCCACCCGTGAAGAGGAAAGGTCCTTGATTAAAGAAAGCTTGGATCCCAAATGTTCCTTTTGCTTCTTTTTTCTGTTTCTTTATATGATTTTGCATATTTAGATCGTATATGCAATATCTGTCAGGTACCTATAATTTCAATCGAGATGGTCAACAGGACGGGGATGGAGATAAGATGTGTTCTGCATAGCGGAGAAGTGGACATTCTGGTAGTACTGTTGGGTATATGTTCGTTGTTGTCTCTACTCTGAAAGGACACATGGGTTACGCTTACACTTTAGTCCATCCGTCAACGACGCATGCAGGTTGCCCACAGTCAAGCGCATAGCTTTTGCGATCTAGTAAGAGAATCTCAAAAGGTATTTTTAAAACTCTCTCTATCAAGTGCATAGCTTTTGCGATCTAGTAAGAAAATTTCCAAGAGTACTTTAAAAGCACTCTCTAAATCATAATTTCGAGTCCAATAAAAGTTGATTTCTATTTTTTCCCAACAACTTTACATTTTGTGTGTACGCTAGAGAGCCATTCTTGTTCTCTGTATTTGGCCATCAAGAAATTCAAAGGTAATGGCTATATTTAAATATTCAATGAAAGAAACTGTTAGATTGCAAAGGATATAGAGTAAAGTTGCTCTAAAAAGGTAGGAGATATATAAAAAAAAATCCAATATATGGACCCATTTGGTGGTGATAAAATCGGTGTACTAGCTAAGCTTGCGTGGATTTGGATGACTAGGCTTGATGAGAGCAATTCCAGCCCAACATATAAATTGGGCCCTGTTGGCATTTCTAACGTCACTGCAATAAAACCCAAATCTCTATCCCACGCAATGACACTAGAAATATTGGTACTAATTAACTTGCCTTTAGCAACTGGCCACTAGGCTCTCTACGCTTACTCCTAACTATGAAACTAGGTTGTCATCCCCAATTGTAAAGCTAGGAATAAACTCGGTACTAAATCTTATCATTTTATGTGACTAGACAGAAATAAATAAAGATAAATATAAACTAAGAATGATTCTACAAGCGGACGATAATTATACTATTGTAGCATTTTACCTACAGTATTACCAGGTTGTCATTTATATTCTACCACTTTGGGAAGGCATTGCTAAGAAGCTACTCTATAGTGTTGATAACACTTATATATACAAAGTGAATAAGAAATGTAGCCAATATCAACTCTCCTCAATAACAGGAAGGTGTCACGGATAAACAATAGATAAATGATAAATATAATAAATATGATCGGTCATCCCCTAATGATACTAATCCCATCATAGCACTCTAATCATGTCAGCGTTTGTCTAATCAGGTAATAGAGAAATAACTCCTAAGTATTCAAGCTACAGTCAAAGCTACTTCATTTAGTACAAGTATGTCTAACAATCATGACTAAGATATACTACTATAGTTCCCTAACACATCGGAGCAATGTACGTAAAAAAGATGAGTACAGAACCTCCTCTTAACCCGACAATCCCACTCTACCAATCTACCTAAGGCCTACAAAGGACTCAATGGGTCCATCACACCCACGATCTACCTTACTACCCCAAGACGATCGGGGATACTTGCAGATAAGCAAAGCATCTAGACACCACGTCTATATATTGCCTACCACTCGCCATGCAATTGAATAGATGGGCGCTATACGAACCAGTGCATGAATATAATAGCAAACTAACTATACTAGGTATATTAAAGTAGACAATGAATAATGCAATCAAGAACATAATAATGAAGAATAATGTTGTTAGTAATGATCGTACAATCGCAGATATTACAATAAGAAAGAAAAGCTTAAGAACTATACCAAACTCTTCTCTTCTTGACAACGTCGGGAATCCAAGATCGATGAAGAACTTGACTTCCTCTACTCTAGATCTAACTGGGCTAAACTATAAACTAGAAGGCTATGAGGAACTAGAACTTAAAGCTCTAGATGACTTGATCACCAAATATCTCGAGATGGAATGAATTGTTGAATGAATCAGGGTTTCCAGGGGGAGATCTGGCTCGCTTATATAGCCGGTGGGATGCCTGACGGCGACCGTTTGATCAAACCGACTTCACGTAGGGCTGAGATTGATCCTCAAAGGCGGTGGAGGAACATTCCAGAAAGGGGGAGAAGGTCCCCCTCATAGGGTGCCGGTCGGCCTGACAGGTGGGGCCGGGCGGCCCTACCTGGAAGTGGCTCGTACTCCCTTTTGCTCTGGTATCTTCTGGATCCTTCTAGAGTAATTTGATGTATTCCTGAGTTTCGGATAATTCCGTGGTGTAGATTTGTAGTTATGCCCCTTTTTCGGTGGTTTCTGGATTAATCCTTGAAAATTGGTAAATCACCAAAACTCATGGAAATTGTTAGATAAACCCCAGCCTTCTAGATATTGATGTATGTTTCATGCCTTTCGATATATAAAAGTTGACGCTATCCACCGTCAAATGGCCCTAGTTTTTCCATTTGTATGATGGCTTGCAAAAAAAAAGTGAGGCCTAAATTTGCTTTCAACTCCAGGCCCAAGCCCCTATTGTGGGGGAGGATAGGGTCCTCCTATTCTTAGGGGCCTGAAACTATATTTTAGGAGTTCTCCTAAAATAGGAGTCTAAATAGGAGGCCCACTGGAGTTATTTTTTACTTGAGCTCCTAAAAATTAGAATAGGGGCCTGTTTAGGAGGTTCACTGGAATTGCTCTTAGGCCCAAATACGTTGTGGGCCGAGGTCTCTTTCGACGCGGCTCCAGCCCAGCGTGGCCATGGACCACCACACGGGCCACTCGCGCTTGCACCCGGTTTGCTTTGCGCCGCGCTTCGGCGGCCCACCCACAACGCGAGAAAAATGCGCCGCCCGTCGCGCAATTCGACCAGGAAAACCCCCACAGCCTATCCGGCACCTCGGAAACGCGCCCGGCGGGGTGCGGCGCGGCGCGCCACGCCCCACCGTGATTTCTCCTCCGCTCCCAGTTCGGGATCTCCGGCGCATCACCGAGTCGTGTTCTGTGCATCGCGGCCGGAGTTGTCGTCAATTGCCCCCGTCTGCCCCAGTTAATCCCGCGCGGTCGCAGTCCAGCTGTACGCATTAGAGGCGCCGATCTCCTGCCCTGTGGATTCTAGACGGCGGCGACGGATACCACGGCAGCGAAGGAAGGGAAAGAAGGGGCCGAAACCAATTTTGGGCAAGGACGAGATCGGGGGCAGCCGAGCCGGAGCCCCAAACTCTTGGCGAGGCAAGGACCCGTCGTCTTCCGTCCTTATCGTACCAGTCTCTTGGGCCTCTCATCTCATTACTCTTGGCATAGGTAAAAGGCGAGGTGGGCCAAGATTCAAACTAAACCTGCACCAATCCAAAACATGTGTATTTAAAAAATCAAATCCAAACCAAACTAGACCGTCTTTAATCATCCACACCAAACCAAACCACTTATATGTTCAACCCATTAAAATCATTTTCAACCCACCAATTCACTCTCATACTATTGGCCTATATTTAGCCATAATCAAAAAGTAAAAAATAAATAGATAGAATAAAAACTCATTATTAACTCTATTACGTCTCAGTCCCACTTTAATAGGGCCCAAACCAAACCAACCCAACAGCCTTTTTAGCCTTGTTTTATCCCAAACTAATACAACCAAAAACATAAACCAAACCCAAAAAAATCGGACTTAAACCAAACCATTGTCGCATAGGTCTGCCCTGTCATGCCATGTACATAAATTTTTACTTCTCTTTCTGACTTTATAATGTGCATTCATATTTAGACATAATTCCAATTAAAATTTGCTTTGAAAAAAAATTAAAACCAGTTTTCCAGTTCTGCAAATTTTCTCTAATTAAATTAACAAGTGTTGGCATAAGAGATACAAACATATGTATCTTCATATATATCAATGAGTTCTTTTTTTTTTTTATGATTCTTCCATTTAATGCATCTTTAATTAAATATATTTTGGATAGTGATTTTATTGTATTCAATTAATAAGGTTTGACTATGGTGCTGTTTGGTTGGGCTATTTTGCACTGTAAACGGTTCACAATGGTGCCCACTAAATTTGGTTTGGCTGTGCTGTATTCGACTCACGGTGTAACCTGATCCCTCCCTATACAATGCCCTTACTGCCCACATCCTACCACAAACGGATCACGTTGTCAGCAACGTTAGCTTACATGGACCAAACAATCCATGTATTTGATTCATTTCCCTTTATGTTTGTGTCTACAATGCACTAACCGAACAGCACTTAAATATGTATCGAGTTTTAAAAAGGATACACATTAGTTTAGTACCTAAAAGAACTTGCTGTGTCAGGAATCTTCTGTGATATAGAGCATCCAGCCACAGGCAAGCCTAACCTTATAACCTAAAAGCGTAATGTTTTTTTTTTTTTGATAAAACCTAAAAGCTTAATTTTGAACTTGGCTCAGGTTTACATTGTTGGTTTCTAAGCTTGGTACAGTTTTTTTTTCTTCCCAAATAGAAATTATTTTTTTCCTATAATGGAGTGTACACAGATTCATCATATAAAAAAAAGTTTGTGACCTCATGTTAGTTTGGGCTTAGACCAGGTGTATTTGCATCAAACATCTAGATCAAACTGAGGCTTGAGCTGCTGACATTGGGTTTGGCACAACCTAGGCTCATAACAAAGATCTTGGGCGGCCCATGGACTGCTGTAAGCTCTACCGCCTCTCCGATAAGCTTTACTGGACCTCGCAGTCATGGTTTTTAAGTCGTCACCCTGGTATCCAGGCATACCCCTAGGCCCTAGCGCCACAGGATGCTGCAAGGTTTTGTTATGACATATCGCCTCAACCTGTCATTGGGGAGGGTATGGACATACCCGGGCTTACCCATGTCCAAATTCATTTGTCAAATACCCATTCTATACCCTCCCCGTAATTCCCCATACCCAACGGGTAATGACCCCAAACATCTGAACCACGAGAAGTTACATTTGCATTCTTGCAAAACCATCAGAAAGCACGTAGAATCTGCATGAAATCTTGCGAAATCAATTGAATAAGCGATGGAAACTAGAATCAATACGCAGGGGGCGGGAGGAGTCTTGCACCTTGCAGCCACACAGACAGGCGGAGCAGTGTGGGGAAGCAACGGCATCTGGAGGGGTGACAACGCCGCCCAGGAGATGAGGATATTTGCGGCAGCACCGATGAAACTCCAGCCCGTTCCATGGCCAGCTTCCACCTCTGCTGGTGTCAGAAGCCACGCGCATGTGGAGTTGCGGACGGAGGGACGCAAGGAATCGCCGCGGACAGCGGTGTTTGCGGACGGAAGGGCCCAAGGAAGGAGATGAGATTAGGGTAGAAATGGGAATATCCATACCCTACCCTTAATTGAACGGGTAGCAGGAGATTTATCCATACCCGAGCCAAATCACATGGGTATGAATTTAGGGAATGGATGAGGATATCCAGCGACAGGCTGAATATCGCCTAGGTGTTGCCTAAAAGGCACCTAGACATCCAGGCATACCCCTAGCACCACTGGACACAGCAACGCCTCAAAAACAATGCTCACAGTGATGACACAGATTTTACAATGTAAAACCTTGGGCTTAACTCAAACTAATTAAAGAACCAGTAATTCCATATGGGTCTTATTTGTTTCTATTGTCATAGATAATATGCTTCATATGTTAGATTTAGATATTTATGAGTTGTTTTTATCACATCACAAGTGCAGGTTCTCACGATAGAAGTACGCTCAATGGACCGGGGAGGTTCCCAAAAGAAAAGACATAAATCTGCTGCAAATGTTGATATCATCAGTCATCTACCTGATGTTATCAAAGACAAAATTCTCTGTTGTTTGTCAATAAAAGAAGCTGTAAGAACATGTCTCTTGTCAAGGAAATGGAGATACACATGGGCTTCAATGACTGAGTTGATGTTCAGGGAAGATGATTTTGCTTTAGGCAATGGTAACGAAGAGGGTGACATTGTCAGATTTGTCTCCTTCGTCATTACTTTTCTCTCCCTCCACAATGGACCTATTCTGAAGTTTGAAATGAATGCTCGACGAGTTCATATGTTTTCTCCTGGAGGACATATCCACAGGTGGATGCTTATGCTGTCAAGAAATGGAATTAAAGAAATTCAAATTAAGACAAGGATATGGAGGAATTACAAAATTCCTTCTTCTTTCTTCTCATGTG
>JADLZL010001716.1:0-80360 GCA_015844335.1 Chrysopogon serrulatus | reverse complement strand
AACTGTTATGGCAATAGTGATGTACAGGAGATTGTGAGGGGAGCCATGGTATACAGGTATAAGGATATAGGTTAGATCTGGTAACGGTTTGGGCAAAAACAGGGTTTTACTGGTTTGGTTTGCGATTTGGGCTGACATGGTTTGGGCCTGGATAAGGTTTGGTTTCCAAATTCCAAACCATTAGCACCCACTTACAGCTTCTACTTCTAATATTCCATCAGCCAATATACTTAAAAAAACAGTCGGCATGCCTTGTACCGGCGGTCAAAGTTGCCCACTCGCACTCACGTACATACAGTTACAAAAGAAAAGGACAGTACACAGCTTCTAACTTGGAACTTGACGTCTATAAATCTGCAAAGAAATCCGATGCCGGCCTACTTGAACTTTGTCCTTTGCCTGCCTTTTTACTCTTTGACCCTGAAAACCCCCAGAGACAAGATAAGAAACAGCTTTCAGAAAAGAAATGCTAACCCAGAAAGGCAAAAACGTGGATTAACATGCTAATGGTACACGGCATAGTTCAATAAAATCTCACCTTTAGAAGAGGCTGCCGCCGTGTCTACATCCATCGCATCATCATCACTATCGTCATCGCTATCATCACTACCAGCTTCAGCAGCTTTATCACCATTGACTACCTGTGAGCCATTCAAGAGTTCTTCCATGTCCCAGAGCTGCATACACATACAGACGAAAAAAAAGTTTAGTCAGACCAACATATGGGCACACCAACAATGAGAATGAGAATGAGAAAGGATTGTCACCTTCAGCATTTTATCATGCGAGATGCTGCCGAGATATTTCTTATCGTTTGAGAAAGCTGCATAGCATAAATAAGATATGAGAATATGCTGTTTTTCCCACCAAATCTTACAATCAAATGGACGCACATACCAAGGCCCTCAATGGGATATTCTGAATGTTCAGCAAGTGGCTGTATTATCCTATTAGGTAAGATGCCCACTAATCTGCAAAAGAACAAGGATTTCATGTCAGAACAGCAGTCCATCAGACTAACAGGAAATTGGCAGAAAGGGAGAAGTTAACTCAAAGAAACAGTGGTGAATTCCAAACCTGATCACACCATCTGATGAACCAGAAACCAAAGTTTCTTCATCCAGCTAGAACACAACAATAAGGTTAGGGTCTTATTTAATGGGATAGTCTGTGAATGCACAAATAGGGCACAAATGACAGTTTTATCATAATAAAGTTAGATCCCACGAACCTTCAGCATTGTATCCACAGACTGCGTGTGTCCGAGAAAGCGGTCACTAACCACAAAAGGACATGTCAGTGAACAACTTTAGACCACATCGACCACAACACTTGTAAAACTAATTGGGTCTAGACCAAAGAAACTGAGGGAAGCAGACTGGAAACATCTCATAGTGGCGTATTTAGGAAGCTACTAATATTAGACATCAAGATTCTTCTAAGGAGCTACTGATCACAAGATCTTTGCAAATTGGAATAATCGAAGAAAAAGAATTACACTTGATCCAATAAAGCCTGAACTTACCAAATTACCCATAAGAATAAAATTGCTCCCACCAATGATAGTTAAAATGATGATTAAGAAAAAAAATATTGGTTGGAAACATACAAGCAATGTTTATAGGCATCAAAATATTAGGGAACGCGCATCCAGAGAACTACGTTCTTGGAATGATGGGGTTCCCTCGGTTCCAAATTTTAGGTCACTTTGGTTTGTCCTAAGTCGAATTCTTTAAATCTGACCCACGTTTATAGAAAGAAAAAAAAACCAACATCTACAACAATAAATTAGTTTCATTACCTTCTTCATGAAATATGTTTCAATAATGCATTTATCTTGTACATGTTACTACTGTATTTTTCTAAAAATTTGATCAAAGTTAGAGAAGTTTGACTTGGGACAAAGCCAAAGTAAACTATAATTCAGAACAGAGGGTGTACTGTACAAATAGCATTATACAAAATAAGTTTTGTTAATAAAGTTTTATCTTTGTGCTATTTCATTTCAGCAGTTAGTGTTGTGTGATGAAAATATGGTTACCTGCAATCATTAAAGTATCCCCATGAATATAATAAGAGCGCTCCACTTGGAGTTCCACAAACAACCTTTTTACCATTCTGAGTCACAAAGAATAATTTAAAATTCAATTCAATTATCATAGCACGAAAGAAATGTTACTCAGCAGCTGTTGGCCAAAAATAGGTACCTTCATTACCACCAAGGATAACAACTCATCTTCTGAAAACTCAGATCGTGACCTTACCTGGTATAAAATCAGAAACAGTTGCAAGGTTACTAGTTAACTTACAATAATTCATCAGTAAATGATAACCATTGAAAAGAAGTCCTAAAACACGAAATTGAACAAATTAGAAGCAAGAGTCGATGTACTCCAAGGGCAACTCACTTTATTCCTCCGCAGGCTGTTCACAGACAAAGTTCCATCTCCACTACAAGGAAACAAAGAAGTTTAACCCTTAGTTACCATGTTGTATCATGCACAGAATAGATGTTGATAAATTTGATGGACAAATGGGTTGCAAATAAATACATTTCAGTGATCGTACAATGTCTTTTGTTAGCTGGTATTAAAAAATCACATCAAATTACTTAATAACTACTTCACATGAAGTAGCAGTTAAGTGCAGAACTAAAAACAGGAGTATTTATGCCTGCTTCATGAAAAAAATGGGAAATAAGAAAAGAGGATTGGTGATAATATTTAGTTATTGGCCATGCAGACAACATTTCAGCTGTGTTTGATACATCTCAACTGCAGGGAATCTAGTTCTACCTTGTGGCCAGTATCTGATTTGAGTCAGCCACATAGGTCATATCTGAAATGTAATCATCATGGACTTCAAAACTGTTGCAGCAAGATCGTTCCCGGGTATCCCATACCTAAAATTAAAAGAATGAGGATAACTAAGTAAAAAACTACATTATATAGTATATACATCTAATAGAAGATAGTTGCATATAAAACACTTTTTCTGCAAAAGGAGACATAAACGTCACAAAAACGGACAAAAGTGAACATTTTTGTAACAGCGATTTCAGTATGCTTCACACAAGGATTGTTATCTAAATAAGCTTGTTAATGCTTATTTTTATATGACCCCGAAATGTGAAGGTACTGGAAACAAAATGATGAAACTGAAGTGTATTTTAGCACCTATACATATCTTATTAGGCCAGCAGACTTACTGCTTCATACCTTAATGCAGCCTTCATCATCACCTGTGGCAATCGTAGATTCAGTAAGACAGACAAGGCGGTTTATGGCATTCCTAAAGTCAAATTACAAATGGGCCAATGTTTAGTTCCGCAAACAAAATAAATACTAGCACTGTAAACTAACAAAACTCACTCATGTGCATCCTCCAACCGGGCAATGGCCTTGCCTGATTCTACATCTGAGGCAAGAACTGAGCAATCAGCTGACCCCGACAAAATCACTGAACCAAAGCACAACATCAAGGAAACCATCAGAATGTATCAAGGTGTGCTCCCCTCCCAATTAGTTCCAGATTGTCACTGCCAGCTTAAAGCTACTAATTTTCAAGTATCATGTTTGAAACATAAGAGAGTAATAAGAAACAAAGATTAGAATGATCCATAAAATGCAGTGCAAGTGGGTACACAGGTTGGCAGGTATATAACAGAATTCGATAACAGAAGGCAACAAGGCATTACCTTTTCCTGAGTCCACAAAACGAACAGCTCTGCATGACTCCTTGTGAGCTTTTACCGAAAACAACCTTAGTATCAAACAAGAACGAAGCGAATATCAATCTCCATGGTATGGAATTAACCTTCGAATTGGCAAAACGTAAGTTCATAACCTCAATGAAAGACTCCAGAATCACAGAATGCACTAGCAACGTAATATTTCTATCTTTGCAATTAAATTCAAGTCAGCAGATATTTCTATCTTTGCAATTCAACTCAAGTCAGAAGATAAGAGACTACATAATTATAGAAACTGTGGGCACACCTAAGCAAAAAACCAAGGAACACTGATCTGATGCTATAAACAAAGCAACACAGTGGTGAGCACCGCAATGCAGAGTTCCAATTGTGAAATTAACGCAGCAGGAGCAGTAAGAGAGCTTCCGTGAGTACCTCTCAGGCTGCGACTCCGGGCCGTAGCGGAACCTGTGAAACCAACCAGATTGGAAGCGGTTAGTCTGTGGCGGTAAGAACAAGCAGACTTGAACGGGAAACCTGGAAAGGTGTAGGGTTTAGTGTGTGCGCGCAGTTCGGAGGGCGTACAGGCAGAGCTCGCCGGTGATGAGGGAGGTGACGACGAGGGGGGAGGACGGGTGGAAGTCGAGGTCGAAGGGCATCTCCTCGTGGAGCGCCTCCATCGCGGCGGCTGGCAGGGCAGAGGGGCGGCGGGCGGCGGCGCGGGCGGCGAAGAAGGAAACAGCCGTGGTCCGAGGGAAAGCGTCTCGGGTAGCTTTAGATGGGAATGGGTCGGCCCGTACCTGGCCCTATGGCTCCAGGGCCAATTTGCAAGGCCACGACGGGCCAGCCCAATTCATCTAAAGCCTTCTCGGCCTTGCTAGTGTCCCAACGGGCATAGTACGAACAAAGAGAGTACCTGCCCGTATGCACCGCAAGGCACGGGGGAGTTGCCGCGCGACGAATCTCCCTGTCGAAGTTGAAGGGGGCTGCCGCTGGTCCAGGTACTGTGCAAGGGAGAGGGCCGGACTCCCTTCTCCGCGCGACGAATCTCCGGCCGCCGGAGACAGGGTGGAGATTTGGGGAGCGGTAGTTTGACGACGGGAGTGCGGCAGTGGCGTCGCGATGTCGGCAGGGGTTAGACGCAGCCGGCGTTGGGCAGTGGGCAGTGGCGTCCGGGATCGCCTCCACCGGCTGGGCTGGGCTGCACCGTGACGTGCTGTGAGGCGGCCACCTCCGGGGCTTCCTCGCGCTGCTGCACAACGCCGTGCTGGGACTCGGACATCGACGGTGGGCGCTCGTGCGCCTGCGCCACACAGATCGGACGCCGCCGGCTCGGCCGCGTGCGTTGCGCGGAGGAGCCGAGGAGACCGCGGATTGGGCTTGCCGCTGCGGCTCTTTTGTTGGTCCGTTGCTGGGGGCTAGGGAGAGGGTAAGGACGAGGGAAGGAACCGAGGAAGGAAGGGCACCGTGAGGGCTCTGGCATGGCCAGCATCTGGAGTCCGTAGATGGGAACGGACGGCCAGGGAAGGATCACCGTGGATGAGCATTGAGCAGCGAACTAAGTCTGAGGAAACGGTAGACACTATTGATCTACAGTGGCCATCACCAAAATTAGAGATCTCTATAGATTCACCGTGCGTATGTTCAGTCGACTGGCAGAGTAACAAATATCAGAGGGGACCGATACAAACGAAAATCACAAAAATCGGTGAAAACCGATTAAAATTCCGGTCAAAATTTGTAAATTTTAGTGAATATTTAAAAATTTTAGAACAAATGGAACCAAAATTACCTGTACAAGCATATACGGATGGTTACCAATAGAAACAAAAATCGTCGATTTTCAACGAAAATGTATGCAAACAACAGAAAATATAAATCATGTTCGCTGGCCAAACTCCAAATGATTGCTTATGCTCATCACCAAGGACAAAAAAAAGGTTTATTCCGTGTAATGCACAGAGTACGATCAAGCTTGTACCATGATTATGTTTATGTCATCCATTTCAAATTGACTTAGCTAGATTTGGACAGTACATCATGTATAGACAATGCTATATGTTTAGAGTCTGATTGCTAATCAGTTTAAAATAGATGACACAATCACAGTGGGGTGTTTTAGCCTCAAGACGACCCACGACTATATGGGTTAGAACATTGCAAATGCAGGTATCCAAGACAATTGAAACGAATTGTGGCAGAACCTTCTAAATCATATGGCCCACAAGCACCTGACATTGTCCTTAAGACCTCTGTCAACTATACTTGTACACCACATAATCTAGAATGTTCCGTCGGGTGAACCCCCGATAAACCACAATTCTTCCAAGATCGATACTTACAGAGACATCACAGAATTACAACAGTTTTTATACAAAATACCAGAGTAGCGGAAGACTTACAATAACTTAATTTACAAACCATTTGATAAACTTATACAAACCAGAGTGTTATGATTACAAAACAGCGGAAGTATCATTACTTAATCTTATTACATTCACACAACAAAATGCGCCCTGCCCATGGGCCACACAACCTATTCCTCGGTAGACTCTTCCTCGATCACCGTCATGCAACAAGGGCCGTAGCACACTTGTTCACACGGTTCACCTGCAACAGGGGTTCAACAAACTCTGAGTACAAAAAGTACTCCGCAAGACTTACCCGACTAAAAATTGGGGAGAAGACTCAAGAATGCTGGATAATAGGAATCAAGGTAAGGCTTTAGCAAGATCAAATGACACCTTTGCAAAAAGAGACTAAGCCAGTCCTTACTTTACTACAACAATCACTTGTTAACCATGTAACGGATTCAAAACTTCTTAATCTCATCAACTTCCATCATTACTATGATGCTGACGCTTGGTCAAGTCTCCCATATCGTGGAGCAACGATGATTCGAATCGCTTAATATACCCAGCTGGGGCTTCCTAGCCACACGATGTATGTAGAACCGGACATCTTACATACATCAACTCACGCTTGCATTTCTCCCGGCCAGAACGGGTCCTAGCCACGAGGTACAGTACACCATCTCCCTACGCCGCGGTCCCCTTCCACGGTGGCCCCGTAGGATGGGTACACGCTACGCTCGTCCCGGTTATCCGTTCTCATCGTGGATAGTACAAGGGAGCTTACCGCCATTAGCATGCGACTAGTACTATCCAATAACCTTCTTGACCACAGGATCACCACAACGGACGGTCCTTAACCGACACAAGTGGACGACACTACACCAGAGCACTAGCCCATCCTGGTGCAAGTCACTCCACCGGCGTCTCGATTTACTCATCATCATGCTCTTGTAGTGTATCCTTGACCCCGTCGGAACAAGGATAAACGACAAGCAACATCAGGTTTTCGTAACTTCCCTTTAGAGGGTATTGTTATCACACTTTTGAAAACAGTTGCTCAAAACCCTACACTAGTAGCAAGGCTAAGCGTGTACTAAACTTTTCGAAATCAAAGCAGGTATTCAGGATAATATATCAAGGTACGATAAATGCATCAAAGTAGGATATCACACAACTCCTAACACCTAATGCATCATATCAGGAACATACAATATAAAAGCTTTTCAAAATACAAGGAAGTGGTTGAATGCATCCGGGGCTTGCCTTGGGGCTCGACGAAGTTAGGAGCAGTTACCCAATCACTGAGATCAGACCCAACCTTCTCACGATGATCACCTTCTTCGGATACTAGAGTTGGATTAACTCCCTCCGCAGACGGCATAGCTACACGAGTGGAATGCATGATTACGATGCAGTAATAAAAAGAGCATGCGATAATGATGCAACGATTGTTAACCTATCTTGAGTACAACTTTTCCTTCACGGTATAGTTGCACTAAGGAAGTATAGCTAGCGTCGACGATGACGGACTAACGATACGTAATCAACATAAAATGCCGAAGGTCATTAGGGTTAATGACCTAGGGTCATCACTCAATCCCAAAATCAAGCAACCCTAATAGTGATTAAGGTTGATTACTAATTTATTAACCATTTTTACAGTTGTTGAAAGCCGCTAATTAACTTGCTAATTGGAGATTAGTTAAACCCTAATTAATCAAAAGATTAATTCATTAAACATTAGTTAATTAAGGTATTAATTAAGCATAATACAAAAATTAGTTAAATCATGATCAAACTTCATAATTAAGATTATCATCATCTAATTAGCACACAAAACAAAATTCATGATTTTTGGACTTATATTTTAATTACTAAAAATCATTGAAGTGGCATTTATTAATTAAAAGAGCAATTTATTGCATAAATAAAATTTAATGGAAAAACAAAGTTAGTATTTTTCTGGTGTAGAGCATCACTCAAGGATCACATAACATATTTTTGTACATTTTTATTTGCCCAAAAGAAATCATAACAAAAAGATGAAATTCAGCATTTAAAATGAATTTGGAAAAAGAAAAACAAAACCTTCTCCTTTTGGGCTCACTGTGCGGCCCGGTTAGGCCCACACAGTGCCGGCCCGGCCTGCCTTTGCGCGCAGGCGCGCGCGCGCAGCTCCTCCCTCTTCTCTCTCGCTGACACGCTGGCCCCGCGTGTCAGCTCCTTCTCCCTCCCTCTCCTTTCTCTTGCCGAACCGAGCGACGACGGCGGCCGGCCGGCCAGCTCGCCATCGGTGAGGACCCGGGCCGACGCTGCGGGCATCACCAGCCTCCTCTCTCCACGGCGGACACAACGAGCTAGGATACGGCCATGTCATCGCACCGAGGCACGCACGGCGGCGGCGACTACGGCGGGCGGTGGCGCCGGGAAACGCCGGTCGAGCTCACCGGAGTAGCTCCGGTGGCACCGAGCACACTAACGTGACCAACGACTCAAGGCGAACGCGACATGACACGAAAACAACAACTCGAAGAAGGGCCGGAGGGTGATGAACGACGATGACTTACAAAGGGCGTTCACCGGGAGCGTAAGAAGAAGACGACGACGCGCGAGCGACTCCGGCGACCTCACGACACTCGACTGGCTCGGCAGTGCGCAAAAGAAGTTGCGGAGCTGTGTGCAAACACAATTGGACAGTGATCAAGCACAACACGCGAATTGCACAGAGGAAACGACGGTGGCCGGCGGTGAGCAAGGTGGAGAAAAGAGATGAAAAACGACGGCGACGATGGCTTATATAAGCAAGGAGATGGTCGACGTGGTGTCTGGCGAATTCACGACGGTGTCAAGGTGGACGGCCAGGCGCAAAAACCGGAGAAGGCACGCGGGAACGCCTGCCACGCCGCCGCCGACAGGAAGGGATGGGGAAGAAGAGAAACTCAAATACCCCCCCGGTTTACTGTAGCACAGTGCCACCTCACCGGTTCCCTTTTCAAATTACTCCAAAAATTTGAACTGCACTAAAAAATCTTCCAAAATACAGATTGCTCAAAAATTTGTGCTCTACAACTTTCATTAAACAAGTTTTATCAGAATCCAAATAGTTTTGAAATTGTATTTCAAAATTGAAAATGAGCTCAAATTCTAATTTTTGGGATTTCAAAATTACTTTTAAATTTTGAATAAAAGATGAAAATCTCCAAAAATAAAAGTTGTTCCATTTTTTCAAGATCTCCAACTTTCATTTAGAAAGTTTTTCATGAAACTAAATAATTTTTGAATTAGAGTTTAAAAATCAAAAGGGGACATTTCCCAATTTTGGAAACTTTTAAAATTACTTCAAATTTTATTCAAAAACTTGAAAAACTTTATTTACCAAACTTGTAGAGCTCAAAGAGATGCACAAACTGTATTTTTGAAGTTTTCCCAAATTTTGAATATTTTGAGATGAAATTGAGAAAAGGGGCAAAAGGCTTTTGAATTTCAGCTTTTGAAAAGGATTTTCAAATTGAATCTTTGGGCAATTAATTAGTGGTGTTGTGGTACTTTTCAAACCCAACCAACAGCACATTTTTAAAGTACAAAGTTCATACTTTGAAATGGTGCCAAAGTTTGGTAACTTTTATTTATAAAATTAATCATGGTTAGCTCCTCAAAAGTGAACTTGAAATTCAAATTCAACACCTAACCCACTAGGGTTAGGGTTTGGGATTCGATTCCAAATTCAATTTTGATTCTTGCTTTTGCATCATTTGACTTATAAAACATGGTTAGGGTGTGAGTCAAGGTTAGCCAAGCACTTGCAAACATCAAGATTAGTTTTAGTTGATTGCTTTTATAATCAAGATTAAACATGCAAGTGAAATTTAAATGATGTACACAAACACATACGATATGAAAGAGCACAAACAACCCTAAAATTAAATAAACTCATTTTAACTGTACACATTAGAGTGCTCTAATCATGAATGCTTATGCAATGATGATGATGACATGACAGGTTTAGGTTAACGTAACACTAGAGGTGTTACACGAATGGATGCGATCGCTGAATAAACTTCAAAAGTCGTAGGTCATGCAGGCTACCTTGCAACACCCCGCCTTTATCTTGCCTTTTTTTTTCGCTAGGTTTTGATGTTTTGTTTCAAAATATGGGCCCAAAACAGGACGGCCCACGCTTACGCCCCAACTTCGCTCTGCTTGTGGCCCACTGGCATCCTGATTTCTTCTTCATCGGCCGGCCGTGATGCAAGTTACGGCAACCTTTTGCGGCTGGCCTCTTGGACTTGCAGGCTGCCGCGCTGCTCGTGCCGACGTGCTGCAACGGTGAACCCCGCCCCCGGCGGTTCGCTCGCAAGACGGCGGCCGGACGGACGTGCTTTCGCCGCCGGCCGGGTCGGCGCCCAAAGATCTTACCGACCCCAGCGTCCCTCTCGCTTCTATTCCGTTTACGGCCCACTTGGCCCAGCCTCTACGGGCCCACGTTTCGAGGCTTCGCTTCACGGCTTCCGGCGATTGCCACATTGCCACGCGTGCACTGGTCAGCTAGGCTTTCTAAATAAAAGAGAAAATAAAACAAAACTGCATAACTAGATTTTGAATTGAACACAGGGCCTATTGCTTCATATATGTGGCCCTCTACCACTACACCTTGTAAAATGTTTGTGATAGTTGTGAAGTAGTTTTATTATTAAATATATGAGGCATTTAAAGTCCAATAAAAAACATCCAACCATAAAAACAATATATATTCAATAATAAAATATATCACAGGAAATTTTAGGAAACATGGAAAAAAAGCTAAGTAATGGGAAAATATCACAAAATACATAATATAGAGCCTGTTTGGATCCAATGAACTAATAACTAGTTCAACTAGTTGGGTTTTATGGACTAGTGAACTAGTACTAGTCGAGCCTTGAATTAGACATTAGTTTACTCACTAGTTCACCTACTAGTTCACTTGTTTGGATCTTTATGGACTAATTGTTAATCAACTAGTTACTAGTTCATGGGATCTAAACAGGGCCATAGAAACATCACATATATATTATGTGAATATTTAAAAAATATAATAGAACATCACATATATTCTCTGTGAACATCACATGTATATTGCGTGAACATCAAATGTATGCTAAGTGAACATCAAATATATACTACGCGAACATCATAAAATACATCATAGAACATCACATATATACTACGTGACCATGGCAGAATAAATTATAGCAAAATATATCATACAACATCATGTGTGTACTATGTGACATCATATATAGCCATCGCATGTATACTATGTGAACATCAAATATAGACTACGTGAACATCACAAAATTATCGTAGAACATCGCATGTATACTATATGAGCATAATAAAAATAAATTATAGAACATCACAAAATATATTATAGAACATCACTAGTGTATTATGTGAACATCACATGTTTTAAAAACAAAGGAGTAAAGATGAAATATAATAAAAATATAAACTAAAATGAAAATTTACACAAAACATAAAAATAGAAAAGAGAAGTAAATAAAATAAAATAAAAAATAATAAACATGAAAACAGAACTAGAACATCAAATTTAGGCTACGTGAACATCAAATATATACTATGTAAACATCATAAAATATATCGTAGAACATCGCATATATACTACGTGAGCATGATAAATAATTATAGAACATTACAAATATATCTCGAACATCACTAGCATTCTACAAGAACATCACATGTTCTAGAAATAAAAATATAAAAGATAAAACTACTAAAGTAAAGTAACAAAAAATACAAATGATATATATTAGGTAAAAAATAATAAAAATAATTAATTAGGTAAAAAATAAAATAAAGATACAGATAAAAAATGAAAATAAGAATCAAAGGCCAAATAATTAAAGAAATAAAAAAAGAAATCAAAAGAAGAAAAGAAAAATAAAAAACACACGAAGAAGATAAAGGAAAATTAAGAAAAGAAGAATAAAACAACACAAAGAAAAAAACGAAAATCAGAAGGAAAAGGAAAAATAAAAAAAAAAAGAGAAACGTAACTACCACCACCTACGACAAATGCGCTGCGTCTTCAACGGAAAAAAAAAAAAATGAAAAAACGCCGCAACAGCACGACTCGCCTGCTGTACATGGGCTCTAGCTGGGCCAGTGCGCGTTCGTAGCCACCATCGCGAGGGGGGTCGGAGGGAGGATCAGGTCCATGATTTCCGGGCCGGCACCGCCCCGTCGTCCGTGCCAGTGCAGCACGGCCACGCGGGCCACGGGCCATCCGGCATCCGCCCACCCCGCGCGCTCGTCTCGTGGGCTCGTGGCACGGCGGCCGCAGCAGGCAGTTCCGGCCGCCGCGCCGATCGTTGTGCTCGATGCGCCAGGCCAGGCATGACCGCATGAGGCATGCATCATATCCGAGATCCCGATGATGATTGCGTCCGTCTTGCCGGCCGGCAGAGCAGCATGCGCGTGGTACGTGCGGTGTGCGCGCGCGGCCGGGCGTGCATGCGTTCGATCGTGGCCCTACCTCCGCTGCCGATGGCGATGGCACGGAAGTACGCTTGTTCATGTCCAGGTAGCTAGCTGTAGTGTGCGAGGAACGCTGGCACATGGCACCATCATCCACCGTACCCCACCGCATGCTTGTTCATGACCAGCTCTCTGTTTGCATCCCTGCACTGCTTCTGATTTACAGTATGTGTGGTTCGAGCTGGCTAGCTCTCTCTGTGTTTGCATGGTCGATCGTGCTCATTGCTGCTGGCTCATCATCATCTGACATTCGATGATAAATAAGGTTGGATATCGCACATCATGTGTCATCAACGGGCTGCTAGTAGGTGCTTAGCGCTTGATCCAGCGGATATATAATCAGGGACAGAGATCCGTGTCTGGAAGAGGACAGCGGGTACATGTCCAATAGAAGGAAGTTCGGGCCGGCCACTGCAGGACGAGACTATTGAAAAGCTAGGCTCTGTGATGGGACACCACCATGCCACTGCTGCCATCCAATGATGCACAGCATCATTCGTTTATTTCATTCTGGCCTCGCTAGTTGTCCCAAGCGCACAAGATCGAGAGATCGAACTGCTAGCAGCGTCAAGTCCAGAACATGAACACATGAAAAAGTATGGGTAAGACAGAGGATGAGGGGCAGCTGAGCATAGTACAGGATAGGAGTAGTAGCACAGCACGCAGCAGTCATCTCTCTATCTTTCTCCTCCGTTTTGTTCCCCATGCCTGCAGTATGCTCGCCCGGTCACCCGGGATCACTGCTGAGCCTGAGCTGCTGGCCCCTTCGCTATCTCAGTCACAGCATGCGGTATGTGTCGCCAGGCCAGTACTAAACGAACAGTCCAGGAGCAGTGCGTTCCCGGTGTGAACAGTGCGTTCCTGGGACTGTGGACGGGATCCGGTCACTGCAGCGAGGGGATCGGGTTGCTGTAGCGAGGGGACGGGTTTACTGTAGCGGGATGAGGGCACTGTGGACGAACAGGCGTCTGTGTAGGCGGGATGAACAGTGGCACAGTGGACGAAAAACAAAGCGTCTGTGAGGCGTTCCCGGTGTGATGAACAGTGAATCCCGCTACAGTGATTTTCACCAAAAACAAAGTATCCTTATAGATAATATACCATGCGGCCAATGCAGAGAGAGATCGACGGTGAGCACACAGCGGGCTCCACGGCTCCATGCCTGCTGCCGAGCGAGAGACTCTGAAGTCGCGAGGATCACGGGGCAGCGCCGGTGTCCCAGGCCGCTGCCCGCCGCCGCCGCCGCGCGCCGCACGGCGCGTGCGCGTTAGGTCTCTCTCCTCAGTCTCTGGACTCTGGCCGGCGCGTGCGCATGCCAGCGAGCCTCGTTCCTCTATCTTTGCCGATCGATCAGTCGACTAATCAAAGCAAGAGGTTAACAGCTTTTGCCGTATACTGCGTACTAGTACTAGATATGGCTAGCTCTCAGCTACACGCGCCAGGAAGTCCATGTCCCCCATCATTGCGGCATTGAATCCCGAAGTGACTAGAGATGACACCGAGCGAGACACGCACAGACCGCAGGAAAGCCACACGGGCTTCTTCCCGGAATTGGTGCCGTGCAAAATGTACCACGCGGACGCCGCAGGGGTTAAATATTCAAGGCAACAGACTATTTATCGCAAAAGATTTGTAACAACTGAACTTACACCGTCTGTATAAGTCCGTTGCTATAGCTTTTTAGAGATTAACCGTTTTTTGCTATCTGCCTTTAGCGTCAGATCATCGTCCATCGTCAATCTCGGTGTCGTGGTATACTGATCAGAACTATAGATGCTTATTCCATTTTTATCTAAAGCATGCCTAGCGTTTTAGAAATTAACTAGGGCAATAACGCCGCCATTCCAAACAAGGCTGCCAAATGATCCCATATACCAAATTAGAAAACGATGACAAAAAATGGAATATTTATAGATCCCTGTATGGCTATTGACTATGAGATCATCTGATAAAAGATCCATGCAGCCGAGAGCACAAACACCCGTTATGGGTCAATCTCATTGTGTGTACTCGGTTTTCTCTAGACAGAGATGCAATGATGCCACCGCAAAGATCGATCACCAGTACTCTAAGAACATGATGGACCTTCTAAGCCAACGACATAACCTCTAGAGGTGGATGCTCGATGATGTACTCCACATCGAAGGCGATTGGGGCCGTTGGTGATTGACCACCTCCTATGAGTGCATTTACTTCTATCGTGGAAAATATGCGATTGTGTCTCCATCTACAAATCTAGATTAATGACAACAACCCTATTGACCCATGAACCAATAGTGGTACAAGTGCAGCCTAGTAGTTTGGCTTCTCATTTCCTACAGAATTTATCTTTATGGAGTAACTTTTTAGGGTTTACAACGGTGACATGCATTTTACTTCTTCTCTAATCGCAATTATAAGTCTTTGTGTTGGGATATTGACATGGTCTTTAATGAGATAACTCAATTAGTAACATCAATAGAAATTATTACCTCGGATACAAGTAATTATTATATGCTATTGAAGTATTTTTCATGATAAACCAACTAACACCAATTTTGTGTTTTCAATCTAAATAAAGTTTTAGATACTGATGATTAAAGCTAATTAAAACATTTGATGTGTGACAAACCTAATTACACTTCATATTTGTGATGACCATACCAGAGGTGTTTTTTTAGAAAAGGGACCGTACCAGAGGCTAGAAGACATTTTTTCTGAAAGAAAGAGTGTACTTATTGATAAAAAAATAATATTACAATCCAGTTTCAGGAGCTAGATAACTAAATCAATTAGGAGAGTTATCTCTCCAAACAGCACAATACATCAAGAATCTTGCTAATTGAGCAAATTCTCCCAATTTTACTAACCTACACTTCGGGAAGCATCCTCATGTATAGCCTTGCGGCCGGAAGTAATTCTAAGCCTTGAGATATAATTAGATTGGCCAACAGTTGTACTCACACTCAGGAATTGCTAGGGGACCTGCCACTAGATCTTGTATGGGCTGATGAGTATACATATAGACGGATCGGAGACATAAAAAAGACAAACAGTACCAAGGACCGTGCATCCATGTTGATCTTTGTTGTCTTCTCTGGTCAACAGCGGGTTAGGGGATTAATTAATAGCACAATAGCGCAAGATTTCAAGATCTTCAATTAATTCCTCCCTAGCGTCCCACCACTGTGCAGAAATTGACCCAACAATGAGGAAAGAGCGCAAGTGTGGTGCCATGTACATGTTGTTGACTATCGTCAAATCAAAATATAAAGGGGTTAAAGGAGACCTCAACTGTGACTGAGGTAATTAACGATGCATGGTTTTGTACTACTTCCTCTGTCCCTGAATACTGTAATTTTTAGAGTTGTCTTAAGTTAAACTTTTAAACTTTGACCAATTTTTTTTTTAAAAAATACTAAGATGTATGGTACCAAATTAGTATCATTAGATTTATTATACAATGTATTTTTATAAGATCATTTTATGTCATAAATATTGATGTCTTTTTCTATAAAGTTGGTCAAAGTAGCTTTGAAGGACAGAGGTAGTATATAGTAATAGGCGGTAAGCGTGCATGGGTCAAGCTCCGGCATGCAGTCCCGTCAAAGCCTGTTCGCTTGGTTTGTTTGATAAGCTAAAATGACTAATTTATTATGAGAGAAAAATACTATTTTGATCATGTATATAGTCGGACTGGAATCGGCAGCTCCGCCTCCCGCTGCATGCTGGATAGAAGTGGAACAGTAGTACGTAGTCCCGTCCGGGACTATTTAATAAATATGTCTCGGGGTGGATCGATGCATGCAGCCACGCACGGGAGGACTACTACTGTGTGATGATCATATCGCCGAGCATCAGGTGGTAAGCTCCTTGCGGCGATTTGATTATTAGCTAGTCTGGCTCGTTTTTCCTGCGACGGCGACGTACGCCGGCCACGGGGCGGGGGCCGCGGGCGTCCAGTCCAGGCCCGCCGGCGCCCTGGCCATCTGTCTGACGACGTGATAAGCCGGTGAATTCAAAGATGAACCGCCGAACCGCGCCTAGGCTGCGCTCAAAAACGGCCGATCCGTCGGGTCGATCTCGATCGATCGTGTGGGTCGATGCGAGTGTGCAAGCATGCATGCATGGATCCATCCGGGCGGCCGGCCGGCACCGGCATATGCGCGGGATGGGAGCTAGTTGTAGATCGAGAGGAGGACCACGGGCGAGCCAGCCGACCCACACTGTGTGTACAGGCCGACCGGGCCACCATGCATCGGTACGGTGCGTGCCTGCCGCCGGTCCGCCCTACACGTTGCCTACCTAGGCACTGGTACAACGACTTCACGCTAGCTCTTTAATATAATTCGCATAGTATCCATGCATCACATGATGCATGCATGGATATGATGGTCATTGTTGGAGATGGATCGATCAACCCCGCCGGGCGCCGGCCGTCCCCTCGATGAACAGCGGCCGGATGCGACGACGACGAGATAGATCATACATCGGTATGCTGTATAGGTATCCGTCCATGCATGTATGCATGGACCAGGGCCACGACGACGAGGCTAAGGCATCTAACATTAGTGACCACCACAGATCAGTTTTATTTGGAATTGCTTGGACTTCAGTCCAACTACTGATGTGATATCGATCTCTAACGACGTACGTACTTACCTTCGTCTCTAGCTATTTCCCTAGCACGTACTCGGCAATGATGTCAACGGAAGCCCTCACAGGTGTGCGTGGTCTTAACGCTACGATCTCCTTGTTTTGATGAATCAAGACAACCTATAACTCTCACCAAAGGTTTGGGTGGTAAGCTGGCAAGACTAGCTCAATGCTGCACCTTGCTGTTCATTGCCTCGCCCAGTCAGGTTTGGCATAGTCCAAGTTAATCCCTCAGACCACACTTATCCTCCGAAGTTTAAAACTCAAACCATATATACTTCCTCCATCCATCCTAAATTATAAGACATTTGACTTTTTTACATCAACTTTGACCATTTATCTTATTCAAAAAAATTTACGAAATTATCATTTTCTTTGCTGTGACTTGCTTATTAATAAAAATTCTTTAAGACTGACTTAAAATTTTTATTTTTTATAAATTTTTTAATAAGACGAGTGGCCAAACTTAGGGAAGAAAAAATCAAACGTCTTGTAATTTGAGACGGAGGAAGTACATGTAGATATGTAACCAGATAGAAGAAAAGATTTCCATTTTATCAGTTGTGGTCTATCGATTCTGTTATTTTGTCTATCACTCCTTCCCCATCTAGGGTCTTGTGTTATAGGCGGCGCCTGTACTCTAATCAAGTCATACACCTCAATCCACATATAGATTGAGGTCGATGGATCGAAGGACAACCAAATTAAACAAGCTTAGGTAAAACACAGATCCGACACGTCGTTACCCGCAAAACCCGCCGAAGAAGACTGCGGATCATTCGCCTAGGGCATGAACCTTGCTCAGAGCAACCCGACAGTAAAATTGACTAAGATCACATGTGGAAGAAAAATTGCCGACTACCCGAAGTCTTAATTAACTGAGAACTATATATGCATGTTGCGTGATGCCTCGATCCGGCCTGATCTTGACGGGCGCCATAATAAGCAACTACTCCGGGAACGAACGGCCAGGATTCACTCTCTAGCTTCTTGTTGTGGTAACGTACGTGGTGGACCACGCCAACGCCAGCACGGCCTCGCACGGTGGCGCCTGTGAGTCTGTGTCTGTGACAAACAATCATGCGCGCGCAGCCGCGCACGACGCGATGACGCGCGAGCGGGCTGGCAGCACCGTGCGGCGGCGCGGCGTGCGGCGTGCGCCTGACCGACAAATTCAATGCCCCGCGCGGGGGGGTACAAAATGTCTGGGAACTGTCCGGTGTGTGTAGGCAAATTAATTGGGTTTTTTGGATTGAGGCCATTACAATTTTTAGAGTTTGGAGAAACGCCATTGTTATTCACGTATTCGGAGAAATGCCATTATAATTTTTAGACTCCGTGAAGTATGCCATTTTGTACAGATGAAGCGTACAAGGCCCACTTGCAGGACCGTATACGTACATGGACTCAAACGCGCGTTAAGTGCTGGCCCCCTCCGTTACTCTGCCGAGAGTTGCTCTCGTTGTCTGTCTTTCTCTCCTCCCCATTCCCTATCTCAGCGACGAACTCGACGAACCCTAGCTCAGCGATTTGGCGGCGGCGACAGCGGCTGCATCAGTGCTGATTCAATGCTGGGTCGTTCAATCAAGATGAGAGGAGCAGCTTCGACAGCATCTAGCGCCAGTAGTAGCAGAGGGGAGTGCCCCTTTTGCTTCGTTCCATTGATCTGAATCCAAAGCAAACAGGAGGGCACGAAAGGCAAGTAGTTCGTGAAGTGGTCATACAAGTATACAACGTGAAGGATTTGTTGCCTTGAGGGCAACTGAATGTGCTGCTGGCCTGTCATTTTGGACTGTCGTTTTTGGTGGCTCTGAACTGAACTTGTAATCTGTCATTTTGGTGACTGGAACCATACACCATTTGGTACTTGTAAATTGCAATATAAGTGTATGTGATAGTGAGTGTCATGTAATACAGTACTTAATGTCCTGTCAACTTCTAAGTGGCCTTCGTGAACTTTTAGTAGCCTGAACAGCTTGTGTTATCTATCAATGATATTGGCCTATTTGTTTGAAAATTATATTTCAATGTGCTGTCATTTTTTGACACATGTCTGCATGGTAATATACTGTCATTTTAGCCACATTTCTTTTGTGCTATCAAAGATGTGGCCACATTAAGGCCCTGACTGCCCTGAATCTAATCTGGAACATGTTGAACTGCAAGTCTGTCTGTCTGCCCTATTTCTGTTCATTGCACATTCAGTTAAGCACAAGAAAACAAGTTGATTGCACATTCAGTTCAGAGGTCAGCCAACAATTACATTGCACATCACATACTTGATTAATTCTCATACATCATCTACCTTACATTACGGACACTAACTAAAACCTACCATCCTACAACTCTCACTTCCACATAAGAACAGCTAATGCACCGATTGCAATACCTACCAACAATACAAACAGAGGTGCTACAGTTGAAACAATGTGGAATTTCTTGTTGTCCAGTTCGTGCTTGGGCTCAACAATAGGCAACTTGGCTCTGCAGGCGTGTCGTCAGCTAGCTTGTTCAGAGACAAGAGTTTCCACAATTTGCCGAACCTCTGTCAGTTCGTCCTTCAGATCGGCATAACAATCAGCAGAAACTGGAATCACACGTCCAGCGTCCGTCAACTGCAACCGGCGTCCACGAGCTTGTGCGGCTTCGTACTCTTCCTCTGACCGGATGAAAGGACATGTGGAAGAATCACCCTGAGTTCATCCAAATCGATGGGGTCAATAAACAACAATAGCTACCACCAGCCAAGAATGCAAACAAAGCTAACCTTCACGTTGTATGGGCACTTCACAAACCACTTGCTCTTCATGTCCTCCTATTTGCTTTGATTCGGATCAATGGAACGAAGCAAAAGGGGCACTCCCCTCTGCTACCGCTTGCGCTAGATGTTGTCGAAGCTGCTCCTCTCATCTTGATTGAACGACCCAGCATTGAATCAGCACTGACGCAGCCGCCTTGAATCGCTATCGCCGCAGCCAAATCGCTGAGCTAGGGTTCGTCGAGTTCGTCGCTGAGATAGGGAACGGGGAGGAGAGAAAGACAGACAACGAGAGCAACTCTGGGCAGAGTAACGAAGGGGGCCAGCACTTAACGCTCGTCTGCGTCCGTGTACGTATACGGTCCTGCAAGTGGGCCCTTCTACGCTTCATCTGTACAAAATGGCATACTTCAAGGAGTCTGAAAATTATAATGGCGTTTCTCCAAATACGTGAATAGTAATGGCATTTCTCCAAACTCCAAGAATTGCAATGGCCTCAATCAAAAAAACCCAAATTAATTTGGGGGCGCTGGCTAGCTGCAGGTGCAGGTGCACCAGTGCATGCAGGACCCGGCCGGGCCGGCAGCCGGCGGCCGGCGGCCGAGTGATTGGAGTAGGCGAGCGAGAGACGAGGCTCAAAGTTTGCGCGTACAAACGCCGGCATGGGCCGCCGGTACCATCTGGCTTCTGGATGCAGAAATGCTCGCCCATGCAGTCACCGTTCATGTGGAGAAACAACCGGCTCAAATTTAATTATTACCGAGAAGATGCGGATGGATCGATATGCGGCGCAGCACCGCACGATCGATCGAGCTGTCGCAGCTTGATTCTTCGATCATCAGCATTTCACGTAGGACGACGTCCTGATCGTCGATGACTCCTCTTATTACGCTCCCTGGGCAGGGCCGCCTGGCCGCCTGGGAGGGAAGGACGACGTACACGAGGCGCACGAGCCGCGCCGTCGCTCAACGCACGCGCGATCGACGCACGGGACCGACCGCCGCTCTCATGCCCAGGGGAACGAGCGACCGGCGCCCGGCCGGCGAGCTGGAGGGAAGCACGGCGCTCGCTCCGAACCCACGAACTCATGACCCACGCGGCGCGTAGCGATCTTAGCCGCCGCTAACATCGGCGCGATCTGAGATTCGTGCGGCTCGGCAGTCGTTCTAGGCTTCTAGCATGCATGTCGGGTCGCTGACAGGGCGGGCCCTTTGTACGCTGGGGTCACCCGCGCATATGAACACTAGCTAGGATTTCATGGAATTTCAACGGGGTCGCCCCAATAGGTGATACACTTATTAGCTTAATTATTAGTTATTTTTTAAAAAAAGTTTGAATCTCTATATACGTACGTGTGTGCCAGATAAAATGTAACGGAGGTAAGGCTATGAAACCAGTCTTTGCATTTCCACTGCAGTCCCATTCTAGAAATCGAGGTTCCCGTGCTAAACCTTTAATTAGACCATTAACTTGATTGTGAAAGCAAAAGACTAACTTTGTGCAATGGACAAATGTTTTTAGACAATTACCATGCAGAATTTCAGGTATAGATCTCGCTTTCTTGCTTTTTAAATTTACTTCAAATTTTCCCAACATGTGGGAGACCTAAACCCATTCAACATTTTAAAAAGAAACTAGCATGCACAATTGTGAGGCTACTATACAATTTTACTTTAAAGCTAATCAATATGCATCCTATAAAGTTTTTGTGGAATATGATACCTTCTCAGGCTCATGGCTTCGTTTTAATACAACTAGAAATAACCCTTAGCATGGCATGCTTTACAAGGCAGGAAAAAGAAGATTACAACAATAGTGTACAATAGGAAAGGAATGATCTATCCTTTCCTAATCGAATGTACACGTAATTCCCACTCCCACACACAATCACAAATGTCGTTGTCAAGTTAAGATTGTTCCTGAAGGATGGCACATGTTGAATAGAAAGCGCCTTGGTAAACTCATCTGCAAGTTGATCGCCAAAACTAATAAACAAAACATGAAGTTGTTTAGAAGCAACTTGTTCTCGTACAGAATCAATCTCACTGTTCTTTGTGCTAGCATGGAACATTGGATTATTGGTTGATAGCAACGTTTTAAATCTCCGGCTAAGACTCTTAGCTGCTGACCAGCTCAACAGCTAAGAACAGCTATAGCCGGAGATCGCTGCAGCTAATCCATTTAGCTGTAAAAAATAAGAAAAAACACATTATCTTGACATAAACTAGATAATCATTACGAATTGATCCATAATCAGTTGATAGGAGTACACGGGTTCATAGGAGTAGTGGATTGCATCACAGGCAGAGAGAGTGCCAAGTACCTGTAGTTCTAAACCATACGAACAAAAAATGCGAGGAGGATCTGAGCAGTGAGCACTCAGCAGAGAAGTAGCTTGCCAGATTGTTGTGCCATGGCATTTCCGTGGGTGCTGCTGCATCAGTGCTTCCACGCCCAGCTTCTTGCTTCTTAAGCCGCCGTCGCTGCCTCTGGTCGAAGCAGCCACCGCCTCCGGTCGCCTCCGCGCGCCGATGTCGTCGTTGCCGGTCGCTCGCTCCGCTCGAAGCAGCCGCCGTCACCGGTTTCCTCTGCGCGCCGCCGCTGTCGGTCTCTCCTCTCGAAGCTGCCACCACCACCGGTCGCCTCCATGACGCGGCGGCCGCCGCCACTGCTTTTCTGCGGGGTTGGATAACGAGCGTTCGATAGCATGGTGGAGAGGTGACTGGGCTGACTGCTGACTAGGGTTACGTATGGTCCAGTGTTGGGCTGGCTTGCTTATTAGGCCAGATGTCCAGATTTTTGCCCTTTAGCAGTTTAGCGGCAGCTAACTGAAGCAGCTATTAGCGGCTATCACCAGCTAAATGGCGCTATTAGCGCCTAAACATGCTTAGCGCGAAAAAGTGAATCTCTTAGTAGCTGCTCTCATCCCCACAGCAGCTATCTCCGGCTATAGCGGCAGCTATAGCCGGAGATTTAAAACTTTGGTTGATAGATATTTGGCACCAATATATATTATCACACCAAAGACCGGTTGCAGATTGATAAATCTATAGTGATAATTTAGAGCAAAAGGACGTTATTAGATGATGAAAAAAAATTAAATTTATAAGACAAGAAAAAATAAATATTTTATGAGAAACTTAGACAATGATTTATCTAGAAATCGAGAAGAACTTAAGGATGATCTTGATTTGGCCTCAACCATAGCTATCAGGATTGGAACCGGTGGAAACATTGGTTTATTTTCAACTGTTGTAACTGGTTGAACTTTCAATAGTTTTGAACCGGTTTAAATTTAATTGTTCAAGCACAAGGAGCATACATACTTCATAAAAACATAGAACCACAAAGGCCATAGGGATAGAGAACGAAGGGTGAGCAGATCGAGAACTCTACCATTGGAAATGATGCACTCTTTCGCCTCTAGATTTCGGCATTTCACATGCACAAATACTCCCTCCATATAGAAAAAAGAAGTCGTTTTGGACAAGGTTTGGGTTAAACATTGGGAACATAAATCATAAATAACTTTTAAATTATTGAGTTTAAAAATATGAAAAGTATATGAATAGATTTGTCTTGAAAAATACTTTCATAAAAGTATAAATATATTATTTTGTGATGAGTATTGTTACAAAAATATGAAGTCAAAATTATACTTTGGAGTCCGTGTCGATGTCCTAAACGACTTCTATTTGCAACATGGAGGGGGTAACAAATATTATTGACTTGTTTACACCTCTGTAAAATTGAAAATAAAACAAATAAATTGAGACCATCGGCATTAATTAGCTACTAATTTCTTGTAGCAACATAGACTTCTCTTTTCTTGTGACAGTTATAAGCTCATGCACAAAAAACAGTCAGGCCCACCTGGACAATTTTTTTAGGGCACCTACCTACACAATGTCCCCTCCTCCCGCCCACATATACGACACGATTACAAACGCCTCACGGTGTCGCCGGTCGTCACTTTCATGTCATATATATCGTCCATCTACTCTCTCTCCAAAACAAACACCCGATTAATCAGCTACAAGGAAAAAAAAGCAAAGCCTGTTGAAACGAGGAAGCTGTGGGAGTAGAAGAGGAAGGCGAGGGCCGAGGAGTTCATCACCGGAGCAGCCGGCTGCCGGCGCCTCGCATCCTACTCTGATCTTCCAGCAAGGGAAAGAAAAATAGAGGTACGCGGCAGCATCGGATCCGAATGCTTGATATGCTTCTCATTCTGTCATTTCTCACCCTTTTTTTCTCGTTTATTGGGTTCTCACGCTGAGATATGGACCTCTTAATTAGTCCCGGATCTTTCTTCCCGTAGAGAGAGATAGATGGCCGCCTCGTCAACTTCGTCGGTGCCGGTCGTCTCCACGGGATCCGTGATCACTGTGGCCTCGCCGCCCACGGCCACGGGTGGTGGTGGCTCGATCTCTGCTGGTAGCACAGGCGGCGGCGTCGGCGGTGTCGGCACAGGCTCGCCGTGCGCGGCGTGCAAGTTCCTGCGGCGCAAGTGCCAACCGGACTGCGTGTTTGCGCCCTATTTCCCGCCGGACAACCCGCAGAAGTTCGTGCACGTGCACCGCGTCTTCGGCGCCAGCAACGTCACCAAGATCCTCAACGAGCTCCACCCCTACCAGCGCGAGGACGCCGTCAATTCGCTCGCCTACGAGGCGGACATGCGCCTCCGCGACCCCGTCTACGGCTGCGTCGGCGTCATCTCCATCCTCCAGCACCGCCTCCGTCTCGTCCAGCAGGAGCTCGCCCGCGCCAGCTACGAGCTTTCCAAGTACCAGGTGTGATATCGATACGCCTACGCCTCTCTTCTTCCTGTCATTTGTACAATTTAATTATACGCGTGTCGATCTCATTTACAATGTCCTGTACGTGTCCATGTTCTAACAAGTATGCGTGCGCTGTATTTTCGGGTGTAGACGGCGGCGGCGGCGGCTGCTGAAGCTGCGGCGGCCTCTGCGGCCGTGGGATCCCATGGCGTGGCAGCAGGGATGGCAGATTTCGTAGGCAACGCAGTGGCCAATTGCACGCAAAACTTTATCAATGTCGGGCACTCCACAGCGGCGGCGTCGATCAGTGGCGCCGGCGGGTTTATGCAGCAAGACAACTTCGCCTCCGTGCAGATGCTGGCCAGGAGCTACGAAGGTGAAGGTGGAGCTGCGGCGAGGGTGGGGATGAACGGAGGTGGAGGCGGCGGCTATGGCTTCGCGTACTCGTCGGCCATGTGCGTGGGGCATCACGGCGGTGTAGTGTCTGGCCTTGGGCAGCAGCAGATCAACGGTGGGCAGTTCTTGAAGCCCAGCACGACCGGCGGCGGGGATGACCAGCCCACCGCCACGCAGTAGTCAAGTGTCGTCTGATCTCTGTCGTCAGGTTAGTTTCTATGCTGCTATGCATATAGAGGATCTTCCTTCAGTAATTTCTGTGTATTACCATATACTATCTACAATCTGCTAGCAATAATAATAGTTGTTATCATCCATGACAATATATTATTTTGTGGTAGCAAGCTGATGCATCAGGATTACTAAATATTGAACTGTCCAAATGGTTTAATGTACTACTTTATACTTTATTAATTAAAATAAAGTCGCATGGCACTAATCTGTTTATCATATATTCATGGCTAATTCGTAATACCCTTAATGTCATGCTAAAACTGCAGTCTCAATACCTTGGCATTTGGATTATCTAGTAGAGCTCTAACTATCTACTAGATTAATTTAACCCGCTTCTGTGCTAATGCTAGATGTTGCCTATAATCTACAAACATATTTGTTTAGAAATGAGAGGGTGTGTGGAGACTGCAATAATCAGAGTAAAGATTTTGTGCAATGTGCGATTTGCATGGCTACGTGGAAAACTTTTTGGAACAACCTTCATGGTGAAAAAAAAAAGATGGATACTAATTTAGGAACGTGGCTGTAGAATAAATATAATGTAGTTTGTGGTTGTCACATTTGGACTTTGTTCCTCCCCCCAATCACTTTGTTGGTTCTAATCATAATTTTATAACCTATGACTATCATATGAATATGGAGAGAAAAAGCTTATTCAATTTCAACAAAAAATATAATTCAAATAATGTAATTACAAGTCTAGGTATAAAATATAAAGAACACAAATTAACCAATTTGCAAACAAATAATTATAACAATAAAATAAATATGGTGTGTATAGAAACATTATTTCCCAAGTTTGAGTCTATGAATAGTAAATATAAATATCATGGCGCATGCACATTAGGACAATGTAATACTCTAGAATTTGCTTCTAATAAGAACAAGGTGTGTCCTTAAAACTTATATCAACTCATAAATACTACTAAATACTAAAAATTTGTTGAAATAAAAATAGTGTTTAAACTATTTATCTGTGCCTTCAAGACCATTACATTTTATAAGAAATATTTGTTTTGATATTACATGCCATAACATCCATTGAAATATAACATTTAAGATGCTCTAACAAAAGCACCTACTAGAATTTTAGTATCATAACTTGATACATAATTCAATATAAGACTGTATTATATAAACTATATATAAATATCAAACATAGAAAATAGTAGTTCTTTATTTGTCATATAGCTATGAATATATCAATTATTATCTCAATCCATCTTTATTGGCATAATATTGGGTTTACCAAAAATGAGAAATTGTATTTATATTGATCTTATTAAACACTATAATTTATTATAGTAAAAAGTAAGTGACTTATCTTATGATTTGATAAGCAATGTCCTACTTAATGTTATCATAATAATTCCAATGATTCTTTAAAATATTTATATATTTAGTACATACTACAACAATTTATACATGTAAATGTTTCTTTTAACTTTTAGTACTAATAAAACATATTTTATATGAGAAATGCTAATGATGCAGTTTATTTATGAGTTTTGGTTGTGTCATCTTTTATGCAAGATTTCATACTTACTAATAATAATATGCAGGCTATGACCGCTGAGGCAAAGATGTCAGCATGCTAAATTAACAGCTCGATGAGGAGGTGAAGACTAAATTAAGTGCAAGATACTAGCAGCCTTTATAATATAGATAAAAAGAAATGAATCCTTTATTTTGTACTTGTTGGTTTAAAATGTTGATGTAGTTCACAAAGTCGACTTGAATGTTGCTCCATGTTTGTGTTTGAGTTATGTTGTTGCTTTGTCTCTAGACAATGTACTTGTATATGGGAGCTTTGACATTAATCCAGTCAAAAGAATATAAAGCTAAGATATTTTATCTGCATAAAGAGAGCTAAGATATTTTATGGAGTTTGACATTGATAATAAAATACTATTCTCTTCATTAGACGTTTTGACTTTTCTAGATACATTGCTTTAAATAGGTATATAGACAGTGTATATCTAAGTACATTGCAAAAGCTATTGTGTATCTAGAAAAACCAAAATGTCTTATGGAATTGAGGAAGTAGAATTTTAAAAATCCATATTATTTTATTAGGCATCATGTGAATTTTTACGGCACACACATGCATTTGATTTACTCTGACAAAATCAAATCTTCACTTTATGTACCAAATTAAAGCTAGTCCATTTTGATTGCACGAAGATATACTTGATCCGGAGATGATTTGTTTATACATAAATGTTGAGCATAGAAGTTCAAAAAACCATGATAGAATCTGTTTCCTCATGTTTTTGCGCTTAGCATGCTCCAATATAGTACTGTGATCGCCCGAAGATCCTCGATATAGATTATGATCTCTAAATATGAGTTGAATATATATAGCAGTATATATATAAGCCAAGTGGCCAGCAATAGCCTGCAGGACTTTCCTGTTCCCCACACACTTAGCTCGAATAGAGGCAAGCCCAGCAGACTATATAGTGTGTAGCAAAGGAATATGACCTAACGAGCAGCCAAGGTAGATAGCATGCCTGGCACCACAGAGACTCATATATAAAAGCTAAGTCAAACCCTGACCAGCCGTGTGTCGTGGTCTTGCCTGAAAAGAAACCCAAAAGGAGTATGATGACGGGCCAAATATATATACGTATATGTGTATAGGCGACTAGTAGGCGTACGTATATGTATAGCTTCCATGCATAACAAGTTAACAACTTTGAGAAAATACAGGTAGAAATGTGTAGGCACATGCAGTCTCCTCAACAACATGGCGCTCTCGATATCCACTTGTGTACCGCCCGGGTTGTTATGATTCTGATCCACAACCACGCCGGATCCACTAAACTTTGTTTAGCTCTAGCTCTAGCTCTACGATCCAAGCCTGAGAAATAGCAGGTGTGTGTTGTTGTCTTGGCGCGGAAAACAACAATCTGAAACTGAGGAAGTTGCTTGGCTAGCTAGCTGCACCAAAGTAGTAGTGGCCACTGTGCTGGGGTAGCACGCACGCATGCATGCATGCTGTTGCAGATACTGCAGCAGTGCAACTAGCTAGTTACTCCTAGGTCCTAGCTAGGAGTTTCAGCAGCAATGCCAATTGCCGCTGCGAAGAAAAGCTGATCAGGATAGCGGAGTGATTGAGAACCATGCGTGTGGTGTGAATTGTGAATGTCTGTACCCCGTTTGTCCCAGCTCTTCTAGCTGCTCCTCGCTCTATAGGCTATAGCTAAGACTCGAGGAGGGCAGAAGGCATTTTGCAGAGCGAGGGTGACAGGAGACAAAACAACGAGAGTCGGGCGGGGGGAAGCAGGCCGGGCCAAGCGGCCGAAGTGAGAAGTCCTTCCTCCCAATGCAAGAATGCCGTCGTCGTACGTGTAGGTGTAGCAGAAATTCAATGCTCCCATCCCATAGAGCTACTGCTCTCATTCATAATGTATCATGGTGAGTACTTCTGTACATACCACAACTCGAGGGGCCTTGTGTCTAGCTATAACTAACAGCTTCAACAATTCTACAGCTGTTCAGAGTAGTAACTATGGGCATGAAGCAAATCCATGAACTACGTACCACAAATCTGCATCAGCCACCAAAGTGAAGCCAGAATGCAGGCCAGATCGGGACCAAACAGCGATGCGATTCCCAGGTGAAGTGGCCACAGTCGTCCAGCGAGACTCTAGAGTTTACTCCGTAGAGCGCAGAGCGACTGCGTGCCCTGCGTTGAATGCGAATGCCCCGTCGGCCTCGCTGACACCGACTCTGTCGTCTCGTCTCTGCTTCGTCATCAGGCCAGACTCCTTAGTCCTGACGCCGACTACCCCCGATCAGCGTCGCGGCGGGGCCCAGATCAGATGAATGCGCCACGCACGGAGTTAAAGCCCTCAACCGTCTGGGCGGGCGACCGATGCATGGACCATATTCATTCATTCATCATATCCCATCCCAAGAGAGAGATCGATCGATATGCATGAGGTCGGTCGATCCCATCTATCCCGACCGGGCCTAATTATAAGATTATTTGTCTCTGATCGATCACGTCGCTATCCCATAGAGGCATCAGTGCCGGGCCAGAGAGCCCCTGTATGCCATATGCTAAGCTAGTCTCATCTCGCTCTCGATCCACTCTCTAGTACTTGGTCGATATACGATGGCGTGCATGATAGTCTACGAGAGAGCCGCTTTGCTATCTCATACATATACCCTTCGGTTTCTAAATATATCACATGTTTAGTCTTTTCTTTTCAAGCTTTTACCAATAATGACATTGCACACGACTCGTATATTTCGTTGAAGCCTCTAGAGGGGACCAGATCAAGGGGAGGGTCCTTGCAGCCACGACAAGGGACCTCATGAACTACATGCAACAGGATGGCAAGCATTTTGTTCGATTATCTAAGACGGGTTTTCCTACTCAAGGCTCATGCCAGAATGTGCTAGAGGCCATTGTCAATTATCGAAGTACCCTCGAATGGCAAATGTTCTTCATATTTCACAAGAAACCCTCCCCAGTCAGTAAATTCAACAGCTCAAAGGCATGGAAGAATTCACCAAGTTTGATAGAAACTGCATTTTCTTTTATTGAGCAGAAGCGATATTTTAAGTTCAGGAAGCAATGTTTTGGCTTCATATGAAAATATTCTCCATTCAAGAGAACAATACTCTACATCTAGGAGAACAAATTTTAGGTGGTTCATGCAATGGTTATTTTATTATCCATAGCAACAAAAAATAACAAAAGCTATAAAATATCTACAAATATATAAATTACATAGCATAACATGAATAAAATTAATAAAATATAGAAGAAAGTATAAGGGAAAACAAAATTACTTAAAACAAAAGAGCATGCATGTGATAGAGGAAAAGTTCTAAAAATATCACATGGATACTATTTGAATAATCCAAAATTTACTATATAACATCTACCTGTGTAAATATTCATACTACGTGAACACCCTAAAATACATAATAAAACATCACTTGTATAGTACGTGAACATCACACGTATCCTATGAAAGTATAGAAAATAAATATTAAAATTAAAAATAAAAAGTAATTGAAATCATTAACTAGAGTACAATCTAAAAGAAGAAAAAAGAAAAAATTCATGAATAACAAACTCCATGAAATATATAAAAAAAAAAAATAAATTAATAATTTTAATACAAAAGCAAAGTTAAATGTTTTGGTATGTGATGTAAGCCACACAAATAATGCAGAAGACACATCATAAGTGCATAAATCATTTCCATAGTTAAGCAAAGCCGAATATTTTGGTATGATATGTAACCACAAAAATACAAAAGACACGTCACAAATGCGCAAACTATTTTTATAGTCAAGCAAAGTCAGATATTTTGTTATGTAAGGTAACCCATGAAATTAAAGCACAAAAGACAAATTACAAATACAAATATATGCAAATGTCTGAAGTCCACAAAAATAATATAATCCACAGAAAACATACAAATACAAATATATGCAACTGTGTGAAGCCCATGAACCCACAGAAAAAACATAAAAAAGAAAGGGAAAGGAAAATAAATATAATAAAAAAGAAAAGTGATAAACATTAAAATAAAAAATAAAAAATAATAACTATGGTTAAATATAATAAAAATATAAAAACGATAAGAATGATAAAACCCAAAGAAAGAAAAAAAAAAATAAAAAAATAAATAGAAGCAAGGAATGAAAAAAAGAAAGAAAAGGTAAAAAGAGAATAAATAAAGAAAAAAAAAAGAAATACTACACCGAACATAATCCTAAGTGCTTGTGGCCCAATTAAGAATTGATTAGCTCAATATGAAATTATGTAAATTCCCACCTCCGGAAGGACCGATCCTCTAGTTCTAGCCATGAACACCAATTGAGAAAGAGAGACAGTGCACAAATGAGTACAAATATTGAAGGAGAGTTGGGCAACGCTGAATTAGAAGTATAACAAAGAGAAGAAAAAAGAGAGGTGAAGTGTAAATTTACGATCAACTTATGCATAAGGAATAAAAAAACTATGAGACAAACAGGTGGATTATAGCTGAAACAAATATTATATGAGTAGGTCAATAAATAAACTGTAATAAATATATCTAAAAAAGAGATATATTATTAGCCTTGCTCTCAGACAGTGCCAAGACCATACATGCATCATGCACTCTTGATCAATTGAGCATCTATAGGTTTTACTAATGAAGTAATGTGTGAATCTCCTCTCCGTTTTCCTTACTTAGAGTTTGCTCGCCAGTGTACATGTCATGTGCTCCTTTTCTTGTGATGGAGTTGAGGGGGTGAATCTAGCTCACAACAATATTAAGATTATCAAAATTAATGTCAGTACATGACATGGATTTTCTTAATTTATAACAGCATTTTATTAAAATGATTTGCATATGTTATCGTGATTGGTGGATCCTGATAAACATGCCTTAGGCCCCCTTTGGCTGAAGCTTTTTTTTCTTTAGCTTCATGAACAGTTCCACCAGTAGAGTTTAGTAAACCGTTTGGCAAAACAGTTCTATATATTGAGGTCCTTAAAATATGCTCTTATAGGACGTTATGGAGATTCCACCACGACGAGATGAACAAGTGAAGCCACTATTTGTGGATCGATTTCCATCTCAAATCTCTATGAAATTATGATTTAAAGAGCTTCTTAGATAAAGCTATTTTATTATACCTTATTTGACAAAAAAAAAGGCTTTAAATGGCTCGTGAAGAAGCTGTTTAGAGCCTTAATCGCCCTAAGATGAACAGCGGGTGGAGTGAACAATATCAGGAGGCCCCTATCCAGCAGCACAAACCGATGTAGGCTTTTCATTTCATCCCAATCGATTCTCATGGGGGGAGAGGTACCTGATGAGCACAAGATTACAAGGGGAGAAGCGAAGAAGCAGAAGTGCAGAACTGAAAGTGATCATATATGCTTGTGCAGGAAGGCACGCACACGCACGCGGCACGGGTTCATGATCGAATTCTCTGCACTGCACTGCCACACATGCCTTCTGCAGACAGGAATCTGCTTCGCCACACCTAGCAATTGCTATTCCCTCCTCCAATCCTTTTGTACTGATACTGACGGCGCTCGGTGCGATGCCGCCGCCAGTTATTCACCATCATTGTTGTCTTACTGAACTATATTTTGATACAAAAATGATTAGCTTTCAATGACTAGCACAGCAGGGCATCACCAATATATTTTGATACAACATGGACGGATGGACATCCAGTACGTACATTATACCACACGACCATGCGACCAAGACTCGACTCCCGGCCCTGACCCTGAGAGCAAATTTCAACCTTGGCATTCAATTTCATGGCCGGACATGCAGGCACCGGCCACGACAGTCATTGGAGACAACTCAGCAGCAAGCGCAAGACGATCCCCCCGAGTCAAGAGTTGCCCCCGGGCCCCGGGCCCCGGCGCAGCGACGTCGTCGTCGATCATTCAAGTCAGTGCAAGCGAATCAATGCGCGCGCGAGGCGCGACTGCGTGCACGGACGACCGCGGACGGATGCATGCATCGGACTGTCGCCGGCCGGCCGGCCGGACGGCCCCTACACGCACACACCTTTCCAGTCTTTCACTTCACCTTTGCCTCTGGCTGACGACCGTGTCACTTTGTCGAAGAAGAAGCTGCACCGGGAACTCCAGCGGCGACGCTGACGTCCGCGGACGAGGAAGAGCAGGCCGGGCCGGCCCGCGGCGAGGAGGTACATCCGCTGGTGCTATTGGGTTCTCATTGCCGGGCTTGCTTCTACTTCTATAGGCCTTTCTTTCGGCTAGTGACTAGTGAACTGAGGGAAAGAAAAATCAGCTTAACTTCACTATGATTCAAGACTTGGTATCCATACAAGAGAGCTTCTAGGAAAATTCAGCTACAGATAGATATGACCTTTTCTCCTCAGCAGTCAGCGGCTCAGCGCCAGCGCTAATGGATGGCGATGGTCTCCGTGTTCACGCGTCAAAAGAAACATATAGCAGTCTCCCCGCATGGCCGCGCGCAGCCTGCGATTGTCAAGCCTCTCTGCATTATTGTTTTCGTCAACTACTGCCGGAGTAATAATGATATAGTAAAACACTGGTTCTTTGATTTGCCGTCAGGTCTTTGACAATTTTCACCTGCGCGTCCGCTTTGTCAGACAAAAATAGGCCGAATTCCAGAACCTCGGGCAGTCATACTAGTGCGTCCGGTCTTTGATGCCCATCCATCAAGCAGCGCATAGGCAGATGACAAGAAGGCATATGCACGCTTAAGTCTCTATTTTCGAAATTGATTATACTATATTCTTACTGGTAAGGTATGCTGCTAGACACTAGTTATAGAAATATAACCCATTTCTATTAAGTGACATGCACTAACTACTTCAATTCAAAAGCTTAAATTGTTAGGAAAGAATGGAAAATTTACTTGGTAAAATAGTTATTTCTGTGTAGTTCTCATCATATAGAGTCTAACGGATTTTAGTATAATTTTAGGGTACTTATATGATTTTATATCTATTTTATAAAAATATTTTGTTGGATACAATATCCACCAACCAATTTATCAAGAAGAGTGTCTTTTAATAAATCTCAATATTTTGTGTGTCCAGCAATAAAGAGTAGTCACTTGCAGTGTCATGTGACAAAATTTCTCTTGTTATAATAGTACCATATTGGGTTGTATGCAAAGACCATTCAACCCCAAAACTTAAAACTAGTAGAAAAAATGGAGAAATCACTTCAGCAAATCAACTTCTCTTGTATCACATTCAATTAGTGGCTTGGGGACGACACAATTAATATATCTTAATAAGCAAGCATTGTGGAACTTTGTTTGCCGTGTGAGGGGAATCCGGTAGTGATATCAACATTATTATTACATTTTACATTATCCTAACAGAACTGCCGCCTACCGTGGGCCCGTGGCCTCCCATGCATGTCGTCCATATACGATTTCTGACCCCGAGCTTGGTCTACTGCATCATTCGTGATCATTGGTCAAACTAAATCTGTTTTCAGGTAGAATCACGAATCAACCACCCCAAATAATCGTAACCAAGAGAGCCAGGGAAAAGACAGCAGCACCGTACCTAACCATTAACCAACCATTGACTCGAGTAGCAGCCTCAGACCTCAGTCGCGCGGACGCGGATGGCGGACCGCCCACACCCCCGACCCCGACCGCCGCCAGTTCGCAGACTCCCTCCCAGTCGTCGTTGCCGCTGGCGCGCGCGGGCGACCGATGAATTATCCGTCGACCGTCGGTGAGTCGGTCTACGGGCGCCACAAGTATATACGCTTCTGCTCTGCTGATGCTGTTGCACTTGCACACCCAACGCCCAACAAACGCCCAACGCGAAGGATCAGTGACTTCTGAGCGGCGAGATGGCAGGTGCTGCACGCGCGTCTCCTCCCCAGCTGGTTTACGCCGCGCTCGTGCTAGCGCTGGTCGTCCCGGCGCACGTATCTGTCCTCGTGCGCGCCCAGGACGCGCTCGCCGCCGACCGGCCGCTCTCCGGCGACGCCAAGCTCGTCTCCCGGGGCGGCAAATTCGCTCTGGGCTTCTTTCAGCCAGGTATCATTTTTATTCCCTTTCTACTCGTGTGTACATCAAGTGATGCACATGAGGAGAGCACATTCCCCTAAGGATAGATTTTACTTTTCCTGGCTATTGGTGGTACTCCTATATTTTAGTTCTAGAGATTATAGATAAAAAATATCTCTTCAACAACTAAGGTAATAATAAGGATCAATTAGAAACAAAATAATCTCTCTATTGTGTTTTCTCAAGTATATCTCTTGATTATATAATTCTACGTGCGTAGATAAAATAATAATATGATGTGAACCATTGATTTTGCAAACAATGTCCTTTTTATCTTCGATTTAGACAATTAGCACTTATTCGAGATGATTTATAGGTTTTAAGATCAATAATTTAATAGCGTTTGACATGGATATCCTAAAATTTTTTGTCGACCCACATAGCTCCCCCCAGCATACAGTACATGTAATCAGCATGCGCACGGTACACTGGTGCGCCAGAATGTACGTGACATACAGTAGTATTCACTATTCTGTCCTTGGCAGACGGAGGAGTGTCAGGCAGCTGGTACGCCGGCATCTGGTACAACGACATCGCTGTCCGGACGCCGGTCTGGGTAGCCAACCGCGACAGGCCCGTCTCCGACCCGGCGGCCTCGCGGCTCACCATCGCGCCCCACGGCGACCTCGTCCTGCTCGACCGCCCGTCGGGCACGCCCGTCTGGTCCACCAACGCCACCGCCACCGCCAACAGGAACGCCAGTGTCGTCGTCGCCGTCCTCCTCGACACGGGCAACCTCGTGCTCGCGCCGGCGTCGAACCTCTCAGACGTGCTGTGGCAGAGCTTCGACCACATCGGCGACACGTGGCTGCCCGGCGCCAAGCTGAGGCGGGACAAGGCCACGGGCGTCATCCAGGGATGACGTCGTGGAGGGCGCGCGGGGACCCGGCGCCGGGGCCGTACACGCTCCAACTCGACCCGGCCGGCGCGCCGCAGTACGTGCTGCTGTGGAACGGCACGCGGGAGTACTGGCTCACCGGCGACTGGAACGGCCGCTCCTTCACCGGCGCGCCGGAGGTCGCCGCGTCGCCCGGGAGCTCCGGCTACAGCTTCCGGTTCGTGGACGACGAGCGCGAGAGCTACTTCACCTACGACTTCGCCGACAACTCCACAGTGTACCGCTTCGTCACGGACGTGTCCGGCCAGGTCAAGGGGTGGTTCTGGGTGGAGGCGCTGCAGCAGTGGAGCCTGGTGTACGCCGAGCCCAAGGCGCGCTGCGCCGTGCCGCGCGGCTGCGGCGCGTTCGGCGTCTGCTCCCAGGCGGCGTCCGGAGCCTGCGGCTGCGCCAGGGGTTCACGCCGCGGGACGCCGCGATCTGGGACCTCGGCGACTGCACCGGTGGCTGCGTCCGGAACGCCGAGCTGCAGTGCGCTGCTGCTGAGAATGGCACCGCCGGTGCCGATGCCGGCTCCAGGACAAAGGCAGTGGAGATGGATAGGTTCTTCCGCATGGATGGCATGAGGCTCCCCGATGACGGCCACGTCGTCACAGGGGCGGCGAGTTCCGGCGAATGCGAGAGGACGTGCCTCGGAGACTGCACGTGCTCTGCTTACGCGTACAACGGAAGCTGCGTCCTGTGGAACGGCCAGCTGCAGAACCTGGCGGACGGCTACGGAAGCCAGGCCGGCGCGGGGAGCCTCTACCTCAGGCTGGCCGCGTCGGAGTTCTCCGGCGCGAGGAGCCACAGGCGGAGGAACGTAGAGATCGCCATCGGCGGCGCACTCGCACTCGTCTGCTTCGTGCTCGCCGCCTCCGTCGTCCTCGTCCGTAGAACGACGGCACGGCAAACGACAAAGATTGTCCAAGCTGCTGAGGGATGCGTGGCTAGCTTCAAATACAGGGAGCTCCGGTCCCTGACCAAGAACTTCTCCGACAAGCTCGGTGGTGGCGGCTTCGGCTCCGTGTTCCGGGGCCAGCTCCCCGACGGCACCGCCGTCGCTGTGAAGAAGCTGGAGGGGCTCCGGCAAGGCGAGAAGCAGTTCCGCGCGGAGGTGAGCACGCTCGGCACCATCCAGCACGTCAACCTGATCCACCTGCTCGGCTTCTGCTCCGAGGGCGGCGACCGGAAGCTGCTCGTCTACGAGTACATGCCCAACGGCTCGCTGGACCGGCACCTGTTCGGCGCCACGCTCTACACGCTCAGCTGGCGCGCGCGGTACCAGATCGCGCTCGGCGTCGCCAAGGGGCTCGCCTACCTGCACGGCGAGTGCCGGGACTGCATCATCCACTGCGACGTCAAGCCGGAGAACATCCTCCTCGACGCCGACTTCTCCCCCAAGGTGGCCGACTTCGGGCTCGCCAAGCTCGTCGGCCGGGACTTCAGCCGGGTGCTGACCACCGTGCGGGGAACCATCGGGTACCTCGCGCCGGAGTGGATCAGCGGCGAGGCGATCACCGCCAAAGCCGACGTGTTCAGCTACGGCATGATGCTGTTCGAGATCGTGTCCGGGAGAAGGAACGTCGAGCACGGGAAGCCCGAGTCCGAGCCGGACTCGTCGTCTACCGGCGGCGCCGGCAAAGACCACGCGGCGACGGCGACGTTCTTCCCCCTGCTGGCTGCGAGGAGGCTGGCGGAGGCGGCGGCGGAGGGGGACGGGGTCGTGAAGGCGCTGCTGGACCAGGAGCTGGGAGGGGACGCTGACATCGAGGAGGTGAGCAGGGTGTGCAAGGTCGCCTGCTGGTGCATCCAGCACGACGTTGACGCGCGGCCAACGATGGCGGAGGTGGTACAGGCGCTTGAGGGGGTTACGGACTTCGAGCTGCCGCCGGTGCCGAGGTACATGGAAGCGCTCACTGGACGGTCGACGCACCAGATACAGTAGATAGATTACAAGAAGTTCGCGAGTATTTGATCCGGAAATTATCATAATTTGTAGCTGATTGTATAAGCTTTTTGTTGTTTCAAAATCTCATTGCAAACATGTCCTTGGGTTATAATGGAACATACATCTTGTTGTGCGGCTGACTATCATCTGAAATTCGACTCTATCTCGGACTCACGAGCAGGCTCAGTATCTGATCCCGTACATCCTTCATTGTTCGGAGCAGACTAGCGTTGAAGGCGGTCGAGGGAGGGCGATTTATCGCTCAGTATCTGATCCAGATAGACACGGTTTGATTTCACTTGATAAATTCAGTCACAAATTTTGGGCACTACTAGCATAGAGCGTCGTGGAATTAAGGATGGCAGTTGCTAATTGTATTATTTGGCGTCATAAATAGAGGAAGAGGAGTTCCTCTTGTCTGGGAGCTGCAGCCTGCACAGTTTGCAGGCACCTACGTCTATCCAAGTTAGTAGTTATCTGAGAGCGGGGGATTTCTGAATGTATTTTTTTTAACTGTGCTTGTTCGATCATTGTGGCACTTGTCATGTAAACTTATTGCTAAAGATAGGCATATGTTCATGCGTTTGAGCAGTTATCGGTACTGGGGCTGCGATGATCTGGTAAATATGAATTGACAAGCTTTGTCAGAAATGCTCTTTGCGAAGGAGAAGGCGTTATGGATGCAATTTCCATTAAAAAACCTGAATTAAAATGTTCGTTCTTCAAGGGTTTAAGCACCTTTTCTTGTAGACCAGATGCTAAGAATGTTTTTTCATTGGTGGTATGCAAACAAATCTTGATATTTTTGACCGCACACTGAAAGTAAAACAGGGCCGGATATCTCCAAATGAAAGCACCGCATCAGATATAGAAAATAGGGACATTCTGCGGGTTCGCCATACATTGATCTGAGCTATTTTAGATTGCTCAGAGAAGTAAATTGGATGCCTGGAATAATGTTTATTCTCCTCAATGAAATATGTATGCACATGTTACGAATATCTATATGCACATGTTATGAATATCTACTGCCTTAGGCAGGAATCTGGTTCTGATGGTGCAGAGCGGCCATAACCAGCTAGTGGTGCAGCAGCAACCCCTCTTTGATTCAGCAAGCACCTGAAGCGTGCCAATCTTGCATTGACCGATCCTGTGTCCTTTGCAAGCTTCTCAATTGGTGTCCATAGCCGCTCTTCAAATCAGTAAGTGATGTGGTGAGTCAAGGCAACTTGATACCGACATATAGGTTATTTAACTTTTTTTTTGCAAGAGAACTCAGATCAAAACCATACATTGTTAATGAAACATAATTATGAGTGTTTAAAATTCTGATAGACTTAACTTATTATGCCTTATTTCATACTATGCAGGCATGTCTAGTCTTTTTGTAGTCTGCGTAGACATTCATGTTCGCTTAAAACAAGAAAGAACAAATGTTTCAGTTTGTTAGCTATGGTGTGATGCGTGTCTCCCAAGTCCCAGTTCTCTCAATACAACGAAGCACATCAGAGCACTTGGTTATGAAAGATCCCCATTCTTACAGATTGGTAGCAATTACTGCTCAAATTTCATTTGCTTATATCAAGTGCTTGTGTTCTGGGTATGTGAAGAGAACATCAACTGCCTTGGCGCAGATATTGCGTCATTGCGTCCCTTGTGAACCCAAGATGATCTATGTGCTAGTTCTACTCTATATAACCCAAGAAAAGAATGTATGTATGACAGTACGTAAAATTAGTTCAAAACATATTGAGCTTGAGCTGATCATACCTGCAGCTGCTGCAGCACGTGGCCAAATGGTCTGCTGAATGTCTGATGCATCAATGTGTTCACCCCACATGCATACCTCACCACCAAGTACTAGTTTCTGCTGCTCCGGGTTGTAGATATTTTTCAGTGGTTCATTCGTGTAAAATCCTTCCCATGTAGCATCCAAGTGATCTAGGTACCACTTATCCTGGTTGCTTACGATGCATCTCAGACCAGCAGCAACCACTTTCTCTGCAACTCCACTTCCAAGCCTACCAAGTTATGAGGAAGAACTAGCACGGTTACTTAAGCATGTGACTACAATGAATCTGTTCATTAGTTCATGTGATGTGCTCCTACTACTTAGGGAGTGAGAACTTCCATAGCCCTCTATTTAAATTTGGGATATAAATCAGTGACTTTTTTAATTAAGAACTACGATTGGTTTGCTCTAATGGATTTGTTGTTAAAAATCAGCCAGGGGTACATGGTCATATGTTGGTACATGGTCTTATGCCAGATGTTATTTTCCAACAAGGATGCTAGTAAATATTTCTCAAATGCCTGAGCAATATAGACTGTGAGGAAATACCAGTTATGCACCACAGTTTTACGATTCAGCTTGTCTCCAAAGTTGTTAAATGTCTCTTCCCTACACGGATGAGAAACAGTTTATTAGAATTAGTTGGACATTTTAATCTGCAAAAAGATAGTAACACCGTACCAGTCGCCCTACCAATTAATGATGTCATAACCGTGTGATATCGCTATCTCTTGAGCTCTCAGTACAAAATATCTGTAGGCATCAGATTCGTTCATGCCATGTTTCAGCAACCTGCAAAACAGGATAAAGAGTTCTGATCAGATTAGATGACTGAACCGGGGCAGTTTATTGTTTCTACCAATTACAACAAACAGAAAGGTCATCAATTGTCATATCACATTAGCAAAATTTCCTGTTATTTCTTTCGTATATTATAAGATAATTTCTTACCATAATTTAATGCGTGGTGTGATACTCCAGCAACCTGACATCATAATAAAGAATGAATAGATTCTAGCATACATAGATCAGTTGTACAGTACATATTTCTGAAAGCTTACTTGTGTTTACTTCATCTCCCCCCAAATGGACAAACTTGAACTTAAAAATCTTGCTGAAATCTGAAAAGGCAACCAAAGGTAATGCAATTGATTCAGTATTATACAAGGCCATATATGTTCTTTCGTCCAATGACTGACTCATAATTCTGGTCATTGAAGCATCTTTTTTGTTGCTGAAGTTTAGCATAGAGTGGTACTTAATTATATTTTGTGACAAAACCATGCATGAAGGTGTATATTAGTTGATCTTTCAAGTGTTGAATGGGGGCTTTTATAAAAAAAAAGTGTTGAATGGGGGCCTAAATCTATAATAGTACATTTTGATAGAGCACAACCTGAAAGAATTCCATCAATCACTTGAAATGTAAAATTATTGCTGACATCAAGCGGTTCTTTGCATATAGGTGATGGCCACAATTGTGGATATCCGACACCCCTGAAACAAGAGAAGTACAAAACAATTTCACAATTTTTATTACGTATGTTCAATTCCAAATATATTTGTATTAAGATAAAATGAATTTTCTACATGCTAAAAATATAAGGAGGGTGTCTACATACGAAAAATATATATAATGAGAGTGTTGCCAATGATAAACACTACAAAAATAATTTTGTATGAATAAATTTCGAAAAATTTATCCATGTTCTTGAAAAGAGTAATATTGCACATAATTAAACGCATTACCATGAAAGAGCATGGCCAGGTACATCAATCTCAGCCAAGACATTCACGCCTCGTTTTTCAGCATACCTGTGAATCCCTGATATGTCATCTTAACTTGGGGGAAATCCAGCAGCATACAGATAAGTAATCTCCACAGTTGAGTCTAAGCAAAGGATGATGAATATTTGGAATTCTTTTTAGTTTCCTTTTCAAATTATAGTACTGTTGCTTTATTAACAATTTTGATGGCACATTTTTGTTACACTTTAATGTTTAGGTCTAGGTGTCAAATGGCTGCTGAGGTATAGTTCCAGTACGATGACAAAAGCAGAACTCACTGTACGATGTCGATGGCATCCTCAGATGTATATCTCTCTGAATAAGAGTATGCACCATTCCATAATTCTGGGTAGGAAGGTATTTGAAGCGGAAATGATTGCTCATCCACGATATGCCAATGAAGAACGTTCTGACATGATACATTACACAGATCACATGACTGAGCTGGAACTAATTTAAGAACTTTGCAGGAAAGGAAAAAGTAGCGCTAAGAATTAATGAAGTTGCTTTGCATGTGGAATCGTGGAACGTACCAGCTTACTGAAGGTCATTGAATCGATTACACTTTTTATTACTGGGACAGGAAGATAATGCCTTGAAGTATCTGTAATTTTGGTACATTAAGACAAAGAATTTAGCATTATCTTGCAAGCCTGACCATAGTTCGTTTCTTTTCATATCTAATTTGTTCCACTTTGATACTTGGATGAAGTCCTCAACCGTTGCCTATGCTATAGGTAACGGGGGGTTGCCTGGCTTTCCAAATAGAACAAAATTCAGACGAGCTTACCAATAAGGGGCCCTCGGTAAGGGAATCTGGGAGCATCCAGTATAGTCCACGGAGCTGAATGAAGTGCAATCAAGTTTGCATCCAAGTCAAAGTTGCACAGTTGACTAAATGTCTGCATGACACAAAATACACGTTAGGTATCTTTGAAAATATAATATGGCAGATTTTAGCTTATGCACACGTTTCATTTTCATTTACCTCCAAGGCATGAAGCGCTCCATATACTGTTTGAGCCTGCGAAATATTTCAATACAAACAGCATCAATAATCTAATATTGTCATAATTTTTACGGTGAATAAGTTATTGCAGGAAGTGATAGGAATGATCTGTCCTCCGAGGCTCGATGAGCCACAACAATCAGCCATTCAGCTCAGTACAAATTATTCTGTAGCGCCTTATTGACTGGCACTGCAGCTCTTTGCATTGCTAGTCAATTTGACAAAACAGATATGATACAGTGTTTAATAAATGTTACCTGAAACCACTTTTGTAGGTTCTATTAAGAGAGACATGCTAACTTCGGTTCTCGGCTATATTGCAGCTCATGGAGATGATCCCAAACGTAGGATGCTTGAGATGTGTTGATGCCATAGAGTTCTTCGCATCAATGAATGACCTTTCATTTTTGTTTATAATAATGTTGTGGAATTGTTGTAATGTGTTTAAAGTGGGTTTACTTGTTTAACTTTGGACTGGTACTTTTTTTTTAAAGAGGACTGAGCCAGAATTTTCCATTATCTTAAAAAAAATATTTAGTTTGTAGTTTAAGGACATGGGCGTTGCATGGACATAACATATTTTTCTTCCTAACTCCATATATCAGGGATGTGGCCATGTGAAGGAGGAGGTGGTGTAAACTCTCCACATATCAACGATGTTATGGGGGTGTTCGGCTGGTGGAATAAGCCGGCTGATTTGGTGTGAAAGAAAAATACTGTTTAAATAGCTGATAAGTACAGCTGATAAGTACAACTTTGGTATGACGGGCATTGAGATTTGAGCGCAGGTCATTCACTAACCTCGATCTGGGCATACAGCGGATTCCCGGTGGCAGGCACATACAGCTTGTACGATTCATCCACCCCGAAGTTGAGCTAAAAAAGCCAAGAACAATATATCAGCAAGACAGCAAGAATGCATGCAATGCAGCAGAGCAGCGGGCCGGCCTCTCCGTCAGAATTCACCAGTTGGTGCGCACCTCGTCGTTTGGTGAACTGATGGCGACGTGGATGCCGGCGAGCACGGGCAAGCCCTGGGAGTAGGTCCCGTCGATGGCATGGCCCATCTCCACGACGGCCACCATCCGTTGGAACGCCTCGCTGAGGATTCCCTTCCCGTCGGCATAGTTGCTCCCGGCCGTGGACAGCTCGAGGTCCTTGCTGACGAGGAGCGTCTGCGCCCCGCTGGTGACCGACGCCGGCATTGGCCACAGGTCGACGCCATCGGCGCCGGCGCGCGGCCCCGGTCGCCGCGGCCGCCACCGCGAGCAGCAGCAGCAGCGGCCTGAGCCTCAGTGCCGACGCCATCTCTGCAGGCTGGTGGCGCCTGGCAATGGCAGACCACCGTGTACAGTGTAAATGGTGGGGGACTGTTATTATCTTGTGACACAACTCGCTTGTGTCATGATATATATAGACGCAGTGGCAAGGCACAAATAAGCAATTAGCACTCCTAACAGTCGAGATCCAGCTTCTATCTCTATTTTAGTGTTTCTTGCTGCTGCATGCGAAGCGCGAGGGCCAGGTGAGATCACTGCGCACATGCTTGCTGCCACGATCCACGGCCCAAGGCCCACGGGGACGTGAACGTGGTGCCACGATCGTCGTCGGCCTGAAGGAATATGTGAGAACTCTATCGATGTCCGGTGTATCAAAATACGCATCAAAATGGGTTGCCAATATCTTCCAGATATTATTGGTGACATATAATTTCCAAACAAGTCACGTTAGTCTGGATCAATAGTCTTAATTTTAGGCCCTAATGTTGTCAAACAAAAATAGGTCCTACTATCTCTGTTTTCTTGTACAAGACACAATTTCACCGCATGACACGTGACACCTAAAAATTTTACTTTGACTATTTTTTTTAAATATTATATTGTCTACACTTGTAAATTTATGATAATTAATTAGATAGGACTCTCGTATCACGGGTGAAACACACGGCCTGTTAAACCTCCGAATAAGCTTGCCACTAACCGGGCAGTTAGGCCAGCCCTCGGTTGTTCTCGGGATTGGCCCAAACAACGCCAACAAGTCGCAAGCCAAGGCAAAGGTGGAAGTGCGCCACGCACTACCCATGCGCGGGGGCGGAGCCACGACCCCACGGGCGTGTGGTCCGCACGACCCCCTCCCGACAGGAGGACCCCGTAGGGCTTCCGACCCCGGAGCATGCACGACTCACGTGACCCCGTGGTGAGACTTCTCCTCCCACCGCGTTGTCCCTAGCGACCCCCAGCTTGCATCGCAAGCTACCGGGAATGTGCTGTAGCCATGACTCACACACGGTCCGCGCATCGGTCAACCTGTGCCTATTGCTTCCGTAACTGGCACAGGGTATGGACCACCATTAGTGGCACTACTGACACACCCTGACTGTCAACTCGCACGCAGCGGGCCATGCCTAAATAGATCGATACTATTACGCCTAACCGCGTATGATACGGGTCCAAATCAACTGCATAGCCTCACCAAACACTGCACGGGCATGGGCGGACTTAGTGCATCTTTAAGAATTTGCCAAAATTCACTTGGCAAATCTTGTTATTTGACAACTCTCTAAAATGTATATCAAGTGAAAAAAGTAGCTCATCTCCAATAGTTTGGCATAACTCACTTGCCAAATCCAGATCAAACTTATATCAAGAACCTGAGATAGAAATAAAATTATATTTATGCTCTTCCACTTCTTGAAAACTTACATTAGGAACCCTGAGACAGAAACAAAATTAAGTTTATGCCCTTCCACCTCTTGCAGGAGGCCGATGCGCGGGCGGATGCGCAGGCACTACATGCGCGCATATATGCGTGTGCGAGCCCGGTCGATGGTAACTTGCCAAAATATGCCAAGTCATTTGTCAAACTGTTGGAGGGTGAATTTTCTAGTTTTGCAAAAAAAAATAAGGATAGCAAGTTTTTTTTGCCAAACTCTTGGAGATGCTCTTACCCGCGACACGACAACATAGACGATAGCCCGGAGCAAGCGCCACGCACAGGGAGAAAAAGGACACCTCAACCCCGAATAGCCGGACGAGCCACTCCACCTTTTTCGTCCTTTCTCTTCTTTTTTCTCCTTTTTACATATTCACCAATCACCATCTCTCTCATCGTCTCGACCCCCGTGTATCTGACCCTCTCCATTCAGTCTATAAAAGAGAGGGCACATCATCTATCTCCACACGCTCTACACTCCAATCGAGCACACGCATTCAGAATCTGATATCGGCACTCACACTCAATCACACACACCACGCTCGAGCCCAGAGACTTTGAAACCGTCTCCCTCTCCCGAATCGTTTGTATTCTCTTACTATAAACCCCGTTAAGTAACACAACTTGCTTGGAACTGGACGTACGGCCTCTCGATTGAACCATTTATATCTTGTGTCCTCTTAGCAAACTATCTGGGTACAAACGCGCATAATAGAAATTCACTAGTTAATGTTTACTCAAAACACTGATACTTCAATTATATCAAGTTTTAATTACAATAGTAAAAATCGTTAGATAAATTATCAATTAATAAGTGTGCGCCTTAGAAAGCAATAAAAAGGGAGTAACAATTAACACTAAAAGGATACATATAGGCCATACTGCTTTCGTCATAAAAAGAACGCAACTCTAGATCCGCTCTAAGTAAAACTAATATAAATTTGATTAAATTTATAGAAAGTAATATTAATAATTGTACTGGTGGCTTTTTTAAGAAATAGCCACTAGAAATCTATTTCTACTGGCATTTTTTAGAAGCAGTCACCAGGAATTACTAGAATTTTAAAATTTGAATTTTTCAAATAACTTTAAATGGAGAAACACTCTATATGAAAGTTATAGATCTTAAAAAATTATTAAACTTCGTAGCTGAAAACTTTTTCATTTGAAAGCATCTAGTTGAAGACAATTACCTTCAAAGTTTGAACAAAAATTTTAATTTTTTAAAAAATCTTGAATGGAGAAACACTCTAAATAAAAGTTATAGATCTCGAAAAGTTATAAAACTTTATAGTTTACTACTGTTTCATTTAAATTTGTTTAGAGGTTCAAACAATCAATTTACACTTGATTTTGTACAATATGTGGGAACCAAAATAGGATACAAACACAAATTGTGCGGTGCAATGGTAGGAGAGAGATTACGCGAGGGGAAAGGCCTTTTGGGTTCAAAGGCTGACAACTGCGTAGCGTGTGAATTTTGCGCGAAAAATACCGCGTAAGGCTAGTTGGTGGGCCCTTTTCTAGGATTTTTTGGAATAATTGATTTTTAATGGACTCTCCCATTGACGGGTTAAAAAGCACTAGTAAAAATAACTCTACAACCATCACTACAAATATTTTTTTACTAGTGTGAGATATATAATTGTTTAATCTAAGATACACTAGTGTGAGCAACACTTTAAATTATCGTGAAGAGTTGGCTTGTGTTTGTCGGAAGCGCTCAACTAATAAGAAAATACAGCTCATTCAATATGAGACATGACATGGTGTGTCATACTAGATATCAATAAGCACGGATCAGGGTTGCTAGTGTGAAGAGCAAGTTAGAGGGTCAGGTGTGATAGACCATCGAGGGGGTGAACCTGTAGATCGGACTTGGCACCCATGAATGAACGGGTACAAAGGTGAAAAGACCGATGGAGATCGATGGAGATCGCACGCTGCAGCCTGTCTTCGCGACGAAGTGCCGGTGCTAGTGCTACGCAAAATCCCAAGCAATTAGCTGATGAATATTCAATTAGCCACTATGTACGGATAAGTATCATGGACAAGGAATGGTGGCCTTTGCGCGGGATATCCATCATGGCCGCTGATGAATATTCAGTTAGCCACTATGTACGGATAAGCAATTAGCACTCCTCCAGCCAGGGTTGAGATCCCATCTCTATCTCTATTTTATTTCTTGCTGCTGCATGCAATGCGCGAGGGCCAGGTGAGAGATCTTTGCGAACGTGCTGCCACGGCCGTCCTCGTCGACGTGAAGGGATCTGGAGTCAACTCTATCTCCGCTGTATCAAAATACGTATCAAAATGGGTGTCAATATCATCCAGAAATTTAGTGGTGTAATTTTCTATCACACGTTTAATAAAGACGGTGACAAATTATGAAATTGACGGATCAAAAGAAACCTACAAGAATGCAGCCGAGGTTAGTGAACCCCATGGCCCGCCCTAAAAAGGGGTGGCATTGGGTCCCGGGGGTGTGGCTACCCTAACCGCCACCGCGCCGAGTGGCCATATGGGCCCCACGCTGCCGCTCACCGCCGCCGCCGCAGTTACCTTTTTATTATTATTATTACCTTATTTTATTATTATTATTATTATTATTATTATTATTATTATTATTATTATTATTATTATTATTATTATGAAATTAAAGATAGGAAAAAGGAAAACGGAAAGTTTATGTTCGATAAGGACTTTTCTTTTATAGTGCACTTGAGGCTATAAATACTAGGAGATTGTAATCGGATTAACTAAGAAGTAATTGGGTGAAAGTCCTTTATTCCAATCTCTCCCGTGCTCGCGCGCTCTCTCCCTCACCCTAGCCGTTGTCGCCCTAGCCCGCCACCGCCCTTGCATGCGCCGCCGCACCCCACCCCTTTGGGCGCGCACCCTCCCCTCTCTCTCCTCCTCCTCCTCTAATCCACCAAGCCCAATCCACCTCCCCGCTGTGTGTGTTACATTTCCAAACAAGTTATGCTAGTTTGGACTAATTTTAGCTCCTATTATCTCTGTTTTCTTTTATAGACACAATTTCACATGACACTCTCAAACTTCACTTTGACTATTTATTTACTTTTTGACCGAATGACTATTTATTTACATTATGTTGTCTATAGTTATAAACATGATAATTGGATAGGACATTTGATTGTATCAAGTAACAGTTAGAAATCGTTAGCTAAATTATTGGTTAAAATTTTTAAAACTTAAATCTTGATATAATTGTGTGTCTTATAAAGGAACATAGAGGGAGTAAGAATTAGCACTGAACAGATACAAATAAGGCATATCCCTTTATTGGTAAAAAGAATGTAATTCTAGATCTGGTCCAAGTAAAACTAATATAGATTTGACTAAATTTATAGAAAACAATGTTAACAATTGTGGTTTTAATAGGTATCCTACAAAAAATGTTGCATGAAAATTTTATGATATTATTTGATGTCATAATATTAATATTTTTTTAAAAAAAGCAAACTAAAGGTCATTTCTTTGACAAAGGTAAACCCGACTTTTATAGAAAGCCAACAAAAGTTTTACAGAGTATCAAACAACACTACACCGGAAAGAAGACAGAAAACAAATGACTCAAGCCACCTCCGCACCATAGAAGCCCAGAACCATCTTCACTCATACTCCACCACCTTACATCTAAACCAAAGACTAATAGCTAGACCCTCACAAAACCCCTTCTACCTCCAAGCTGCTTGTGCGCTTCCAGAATTCTTCAAGCCAAGTCTTCAGACACCCAAGTCTTTCATCCAAGTATGAAGCATCCTTTTCCTTCAAGAGAATTCACCATTTCTGCAGAAATTTGAGAATTTTGCAAAGAACTCCATTAGATGATCTTGGAATTTCTTCTCAATTGCCATCTTATTTCTAACCCCCATAAACCCCATAGAACTATGATCAGGGTAAAGAGATTAATATGATAATTATCCCCCTAGAGGAATCCAGTGATCCATCACATCAGTTATACTGTTAGGTAACCTATCCCAACTCAAAACTTCTTTGAAGCAGTACCATACAGATTTAGCTATGTGGCATTCAAAGAAAATGTGATTCATACTCTCCACCCTCTTACACAGGCAACATCTCTCATCTCCTTTCCATTTCCTCTTCTTCAAATTTTCACCAGTTTGCAATCTGTCCTGTGCTACCGACCAGGCAAAAACTTTTAATTTCTGCAGGAGTTTACTCTTCCACATTCTCATCATTCTTTTATTGACAAACCCCCTGTGAAGCAGCCTCCTGTACATCGAATAAGTAGAATATTCTCCAGCTTTCTCTAGCACCCATGAAAACTTGTCCTCTTCTCTATTGGTCTGAAAATCATCAAGCATACTCATGAGTTGTTCCCATTCTGTCATCTCTCTCTCCCCCAAAGGTCTTGTAAAGGTTAGTTTCCAACCATCCCCCGCCCAACATTTTGAAATCAAGCAGTTTTTGTCTCTGTAAAGCTTATACAAGGCTAGGAATTCCAACTTTAGGGGAACTTCTCCAACCCAAATATCCTCCCAGAATCTTATTTTCTGTCCATCTCCCACTATTCCTTTGAGCCCCCATTTTAAGCTCTCTCTGATACTTAAGACTCCCTTTCAAAATTGTGACTCAACTTTATCAGAGCACTGCATGAAACACTGTTTGGACAAACATTTCTTTGTGAGTAAGTTAGCACACATATCTCCCTTTCTGTTTTGTAGTATCCTCCACCCCCATTTCCCTAGCAGGGCCTCATTCATAATTCTTGTTTCCATAATTTCTAGCCCCTCATATTTCTTAGGTAAGCACAGGTTTCCCTATTTGACCATATGGTATTTGAAGGCATCCGATGCACCTTGCCAAAAAAAACTTGGCCCTGACTGAATCCATTTGATGGTGAGTCCCTTCTGGTAGTCTGTACATCCCCATGGTGTATATAGGTAAGCTACTTAGAGAAGAATTAGTCGAGATCAGTCGCCCACCAGAAGTTAAGTTCCTGCCTTTCTAGGGTTGCAGTCTCTTCCTCATTTTGGTTGGAACACAATCAAACTCATTTGCCCCCAAATGTTTCTCAGACACTGGAATCCCCATCAGAAAAACTTTAGACTTATGATAATTTATTTTCAGACCCGTCATCCACTCAAAACAATATAGGATAAACTTGAGATTCCTTATACTTCTATCATCATATTCTGTGAACAAAATCGTGTCATCCCCCATGAACTAGATGTGGAATCAACCCTTTAATGTGCCCCTTCAGCTTTGCTTTGCTCAACATATGCGCCAAGGCATCTCTCACTAGGTTCAAGAGAAGAGGAGATAGTGGATCTCCTTGCCTCAGCCCCCTGTGTGTTTTAAAGTATGGTCCATTTTCTCCATTTATATTGATGCATACCTTACCCCCTTCCACAGTACTCATAATCCAATTAATAAGTTTGTCATCAAAACCTTTCCTTCTCATGACCTCCCTCATAAATCCCCATTTGACACTATCATAAGCCTTTTCAAAGTCAATTTTGAAAATCACTCCTTTAGTCTTCCTTGTCCTTAGTTCATGCAAAGTTTCATGAACGATCACAGCTCCATCCATAATGTACCTTCCTTTAAAAACTAAAGGTCATTTTGATTTAGCAGTGCGACTATAACTATATTATTTCTGAAATGGACAGGCAGCCTCGGATGATATTAGCTTTTCCTTTAATTGCTCAAAGTAGTAACAAGGAAGCCTTAAATGGTACTCCCTTCGTCTAAAAAAGAATGCAATTTTAGCACTGTGTCATGATTTAGTATCCTAAATTTGATCAACTATAAATAAAAAGGTATCAATATTTATGATAACAAATAAATACTATTAGATGTATTACAACCTTGTTTGATTGAGGAGCTATTTGCATGGTGGATGCCACATCGTCTGGATGATCAAGTGGCTCACGGTGTTGTTGCTGTTGTGAATGATGACGATCAAACGATGAAGAACACAAGATCAAACTATAGTGAGACACAAGATTTAACGTGGAAAACCCTCCCAATGCGAAAGGTAAAAACCACGGGCGTCAGCCAGCAAACACTCCTCACTATTATCAAGAGTCGGGTTACAACGTCGTATGGCAGCTTACAAGAGAATGAATCAAAGTGGAAACTCTAACACAGGGTATATGTAAGTCGGCCAATGATGATGTGGACTGAGTTTGGAATATATTCAACAGTTGCACCGATCCTGCGGATCATGGCGCGAAGTCCACCATGGAGGTGAATTCGGTGACATGTCCTTGTCTATAAGTAGTCCCTGTGTTCCTCTGTATTCAGCTGCCAAGTCCAGTGAATATGTAGCAAGACAAGATACACACGAATTTGTCGCCGCAACAGGCGGTTCACGACAGCCAGCTCGGGTCGTTGAAAGTGCTGCAGCTTGGGAGCAGTTGGTTCGCCGCTGGCCACAGCGAACTCGTGGCGCCGTTGAGCTTGGTTAGTGCCTAGACTGCGCTACACTGCTACTCAGGTCGCACAATTAGGGAACAATGTAATCCTTGTCAGTGTTCAGGTTGGTACGAGTATGTGCAGTGTCAGCGCTACACTCCTGATCGCACTAGCGCCGAGAGTTGTAAGCTTTAAACTTCCTTGTTGACGAAACATGTGTCAATGGACACGCTCTCGAAGAAAAAATATTCATGACCGTACACTGAAAGTAAAACAGGACCAGATATCTCCAAATGAATGCACCGCATCAGATCCGATATAGAAAATAGGGACATTCTGCGGGTTCGTCTTACATTGATCCGAGCTCATTTTCAAATGCTCAGAGAGGGAATAATGTTTATTCTCCTCTATGAATAATATATGCACCTGTTATGAATATCTACTGCTTTAGGCAGGAACCTGGTTCTGATGGTGCTGAGCGGCCATAACCAGCTAGTGGTGCAGCAGCAACCCCTCTCTGATTCAGCAAGCACCTGAAGCGTGCCAATCTTCCAGTGACCGATTTTGTATCCTTCGCAAGCTTCTCAATTGGTGTCCATAACCGCTCTTCAAATCAGTAAGTGATGTGATGAGTCAAGGCACCATTGTTAATGAAATCTAATTATGAGTGTTTAGAAACCTGATAGACTTAACTTTTAACTTATTATGACTTTCATACTATGCAGGTATGTCTAGTCTATTTGTAGTATGCATATACATTCATGTTCGCTTAAAATAAGAATAAGAAAGAATAAATGTTTCAGTCTGTTTAGCTAGTGTCCATATACAAACATACAGTACAGGCTATTCTACTTACCTTTGTTATTTTATAAGAATGGATCTGCTAAAGTATTAATGCAGGTAAAGTTATGTCGAAACATATTTAGCTGATCATACCTGCAGCTGCTGCAGCACGTGGCCAAATGGTCTGCTGGATGTCTGATGCATCAATGTGTTCACCCCACATGCATACCTCACCACCAAGTACTAATTTCTGCTGCTCCGGGTTGTAGATATTTGTCAGTGGTTCATTCGTGTAGAATCCTTCCCATAGAGCATCCAAGTGATCTAGGTACCACTTATCCTGGTTGCTTACAATGCATCTCAAACCAGCAGCAACCACTTTCTCTGCAACTCCACTTCCAAGCCTACCAAGTTAAGAACTAACTAGCACGGTTACTTCAGCATGTGACAACAATGAATCGGTTCATGTGATCCTATTACTTAGGGGGTGAAAACTTCCATAGCCCTCTATTTAAATTTTTGGATATAAATCAGTGCAGTTTTTTTAATTAAGAACTATGTCTGGTTTGCACTAATAGATTTGTTGGTACAAATCAGCCAGTAGTACATGCCTACATGGTCTTAAGCCAGATGTTATTTTCAAACAATGATGCTAGAAAATATTTCTCAAGTGCCTGAACAGGCTGTGAGGAAATACCAGTTATGCACCACAGTTCTACGATCCAGCTTGTCTCCAAAGTTGTTAAATGTCTCTTCCCTACAAGGATGACAGGAGGTTTATTCGAATTAGTTGGACATTTTAATCTGCCAAAAACTAGTAATACCAGTCACCCTACCAGTTAATGATGTCATAACCGTGTGATATTGCTATCTTTTGAGCTCTCAATACAAAATATCTGTAGGCATCAGATTCATTCATGCCGTGTTGCATCAACCTGCAAAAGATGAAAAAAAGTTCTGATCAGATTAGATGACTGAGCCAGGGCAGTTTGTTGTTTGTACCAATTACATAAAAACAGAAAGGTTATCAATTTTCATATCACATTAGCAAGTTTCATGTTATTTCTTTGCTATATTATAATCTCTTACCATGACTTAATGTGTGGTGTGGTGCTCCAGCAACCTGACATCATAATAAAGAATGAATAGATTCTAGCATACATAGATCAGTTGTACAGTACAGATTTCTGCAAGCTTACTTGTGTTTACTTCATCTCCCCCCAAATGGACAAACTTGAACTTAAAAATCTTACTGAAATCTGAAAAGCCAACAAAAGGTAATGCCATTGATTCAGTATTATACGAGATCATATATGTTCTTTTCTCCAATGACCGACTCATAATTCTGATAACTGAAGCACCTATTTATTGCTGAATTTTAGTATAGAGTTCTATTTCATTCTATTTTGTGGCAAAACCATGAAGGTGTATATTAATTAATCTTTCAAGTGTTGAATGGGGGCCTAAATCTATAATAATTCATTTTGACAGAGCACAACCTGAAAGAATTCCATTAATCAATTGAAATGTAAATTCATTGCTGACATCAAGCGGCTCTTTGCATGTAGTTGATGGCCACAATGATGGATATCCGACACCCCTGAAACAAGAGAAGTGCACAAAATTTTAACAATTTTTAGGTATGTTCAATTTTAAATATATTTGTATTGTATTATTTATTTTTTTTGCAAACAAATATTTGTATTATTTCACCTATAAGATAAAATGTACTTTCTGCATACTAAAAATATAATGGGAGTGTGCGATAATAAACAAGACAAAAAATGTATCAACAAATTTTGAAATTTTTTATTCTTTTTTTAGAGAAAAGTAATATTGCACATAATTAAATGTATTACCATGAAAGAGCATGGCCAGGTACATCAATCTCAGCCAAGACATTCACGCCTCGTTTTTCAGCATACCTGTGAATCCCTGATATGTCATCTTAACTTGGGGAAATCCAGAAGCATAGAGAAGTAATGTCTATAGTTGAGTCTATGCAAACGATGAATATTTGGAATTCTTAATAATGTTGCTTTTTTCACAGTTTTGCTGGCATATTTTTGTTTACCACTTCAAAGTTTAGGTCACAAAAGCATAACTCACTGTACGATGTCGATTGCATCATCAAATGTATATCTCTCTGAATAAGAGTATGCTCCATTCCATAATTTTGGGTAGGAAGGTATTTGAAGCGGAAATGATTGCTCATCCACGATATGCCAATGAAGAACGTTCTGTGTGATGATACATTACACAGATCACATGACTGAGCTGGAACTAATTTAAGGATTCTATGTTTAAGAACTTTGCAGGAAAGGAAAGAGTAGCACTAAGAATTAATGAAGTTGCTTTGCATGTGGAAATGTGAAACGTACCAGCTTACTGAAGGTCATTGAATCGATTACACTTTTTATTACTGGGACAGGAAGATAATGCCTTGAAGTATCTGTAAATTTGGTACATTTAAAACAAAGAATTTAGCATTACCTTGCAACCATGACCATAGTTCGTTTGTTTTCATATCTAATAATTTGTTCCACTTCCATACTTGGATCAAGTCCTAAACTGTTGCCTATGCTAGGTGAATCTGTAAATTTGGTACATTTAAAACAAAGAATTTAGCATTATCTTGCAACCATGACTGTTTCTTTTCATATCTAATTTGTTCCACTTCCATACTTGCCTATGCTAGGTGAGGAGGGTTGCCTGCCTTTTCAGAAATAGAGCAAAATCAGACTAGCTTACCAATAAGGAGCCCTCGGTAAGGGAATCTGGGAGCATCCAGGATAGTCCATGGAGCTGAATGAAGTTCAATCAATTTTGCATTGAAGTCAAAGTTGCACAGTTGACTAAATGTCTGCATTAACACAAAATACACGTTAGGTATGTTGAAAACATAATACGGCAGATTTTAGCTTATGCAAAGGTTTCACTTTCATTTACCTCCAAGGCATGAAGCGCTCCATAAACTGTTTGAGCCTGCAAAACATTTAAATACATACAGCATCAATTATATATGTGTCACAAATTATGCGGTGAAATAAGTTTATTGTAGGAAGTGATAAGAATGATTTGTGCCATTGCAAATTGCTGCCAAATAGGGTCTGTTTGGATAAACTAGGACTAGCGATTAGCCTAACAAAATGAGTTCTACGGACTGGTAAACTAACAACTAGTTGTGGGTTTGGCTAGTTGTTAGCCCAACCACTATTCCTCCCATGAGCCACAACAATTGTTAAGCACAGCACGTGATGTTATGTGTCAGCTTTCTACTGCATATTCTAGTAATTGCTCTGACGAGCACTGATTGAGATTTGAGCCAGCTCGCTGCACTAACCTCGATCTGGGCATACAGCGGATTCCCGGTGGCAGGCACAGACAGCTTGTACGATTCATCCACCCCGAAGTTGAGCTGCGAAAGCGAAGAAGACCAATCTATCAGCAAGACGCAGAGAATGCAGTAGGGCTCTCCGGCCGCTTGGGTGCCCGTGGCTGTGGCTCCATCAGAATTGGTTTGGTGCGCACCCACCTCGTCGTTGGGCGAATGGACGGCGACGCGGACGCCGGCGAGCACGGGCTCGCCCTGGGAGTAGGTCCCGTTGATGGCATGGTCCAGCTCCACGACGGCCAGCATCCGCTGGAACGCCTCTTTCAGGATGCCCTTCCCGTCGGGGTAGCTGCTCCCGGCCGTGGACAGCTCGAGGTCCTTGCTGACGAGGAGCGTCTGCGCCCCGCTGGTGACCGACGCCGGCATTGGCCACAGGTCGACGCGGCCGGCGCCGGCGCACGGCCAGGTCGCCGCGGCGGCCACCGCGAGCAGCAGCAGCAGCCTCAGCCTCAGTGCCGACGCCATCTCTACAGGCTGTGCCTGGCAGTGGCAGACCACAGTGTCGGTAGTCGGTATAGCCCCCGCTGCAGAACAGAACAGAAGTGGTTTGTCAGATATAATCGGGACGACGCAGCGGCCGGGAATGTGTGGAGACAAGGAGATTGATGGAGATGGCACACCTAATGTTATTGTCTATTGATCCGGAATCAATCACTCCCAAGCCCCGGCCGCCGCCGCCGTCGTCGTCGTCGGCGGCGTCGGAGGAAAAAGGAAGGAAAGGTGGCCTTTTGCGCTGTCCGGTCTGGGCGCCCCAGGAGAGGAGAGGAATGTGAGTGATGTGCTTTAGCAGTTTCTACCTCTACCACCTTTATTTATTATTATTATGGCCTGGCCTGTGACAGAAGTGTGCATATATGGCAGACCAGCTGCACGGATGCGCGCAGCACGCAACCGCTCCTCCATCTGCTGCGTGCTGCGTGCACCCGCTACCATGCGGTCCATCTGGGTTCGGCCGTGGCACGGAGGTGGTGGGGCTGTTTTGGTGACTCAAGGACAAGGTGATGCCTGGGCAGTGAGGAGAGTGGGAAGTGGGGGAAGGAATCGGGTTTCAAGGGGAAGATGCTGATGCGTTCTCGTTAAAAGTGAGGTGGTTTTCTTTGGAAATTAAGTGATGTAACTCTTGAGATTGTTTTGTCCCTCAATTTTTCCGCCATCGTGTTTCAAGGGGAAGATGCGTTTCTTCCTATGTTTATCATTTGCAATCATCTGAAAGCATCTGATGTTGTTATTAGCTTCAAGGAGTGCATCAGCTCCTTTAGCCCGTTGATAATACTAGGAAAAATGCACGTACGTTGCTGCTACGAAATATATAGTTTGTAGTACAGTAATCGTGTTGTCATTGTGTTCTTATTCATCTAGTAATCGAACTCTATAACATGTCTAGACATGCTCTATTCAAATTCATATAGTAATGATGCTTGAAGTTTTATCCAATGATCGGGTCATGTATTTTAATTTATCTTGGGATTGAACTCCACCATGTCTTGACATACTGTTCTAGCTCGTTAAAGTATAGAAGAGAGTAAATGATAACAAAATAGAGGCATGTTTGATCGACATATAGTATTATTCTATAGGTCTAGATTTGTCCTTGATGTCATCTTCTCAGTACAGGAAAAACTCTTTAAGCAGTGACATTGGAAAATTGAAGGATATCTTCCGCCAATTTTATTCTTTTATCCAAACCAAGAAGCATTTATTTTTTCACTAGGTTCGTGCCCGTGCGTTGCTACGGGACGTTAAACTTTTATACTAAAATATAAGGATCGCAGATAAAATAATAATATCATAAAATTAAATACCAACGCTAAAGTGACATTTAATTCAATATGCAAAGTGTTTATATGCTAGAAGGGGTAGATAGATAAATGAGCTTTTTAAGATGGTCATAAATAGTCCTCAAAACCATGTCATATAGGTGAGCTTGGCTGGCTATACCTCTACCTTGAAGTAAAGTATGTAACGAAATGCTCTTTGGTAAACATGAGTAGAAAATGGTTATAAGCCACCATTGAGATTCTCCTGAAGCCATTTCCAGTTCTTCGTGTTGATATGGCTAACACACCACGAGAGTACTACCTTGAATCATGCCAAACCAAACTCACCATGGTGCCTGCCAGAGACTACTCCGACCAATGATAAATGCCTTACTTTCGCAACACTTGGTGACATGCAAAAATGCAATATCTTATCCTCAAACCATGAGTTGTGTCGACTCGCCACATAACTCATGTGGCCACGTGGGATGAATCAAAATTTGCACGTGCATACTTATAAACATAAATTGCTTGAATAAGATCAATGAAGTAGATTAGCAGTAACAATGAACAATGCTGCTAAACAACACCATGCCAGGAGTTAATACTTACCGGTGGCAAGTCTTGAACTGCACCAAATTGAAGTCAAGAAAAGATAACACTGGAATCAGTAATTGGAGATGAGAAAAAATTTGTACGCAAAATAAGCACAAGTGCAACTCTTCCACCGTGTGATGCAAAGAGGCCATCAAAATTCTCTCAAACTGACTAATAAGCAAGTTAACCAATAGAACTGGGAAGAAGCAAAATGATCTTTTCATTTTCTATAAACAGGAAAGTGAAAGAACCTAAAATCTGAATGCACAAAGCCAAAAAATTCTGGACAAAATAAGAATTTGGAGCGTGAATGCCTGATGCTGCAACAGAAAAAAGGGAGCCGGTTTTGGAAGCAAATATCCAAATTCCCAAATCTGGCGCCATTTCACAAGCAAAGAAACCAGATGCGTTATATGTCACATGATCTGTGCCTGCTCTAGTAATGGTAATCATAAAAGAAGTTATGTGGAACTGGCAAGTGTCACTTCAATCATGCTGGTGGAAGTAGTGAAGGCAAAGCTAAATATATAACAATTGCATAATTAGTTTAGGTACCTGTCAGTTTGCAAACGGTGAAGAGAGTAGACTTCTTTGATACTCTCATGTTTGGATTGACTGATACCCATCAAATCTTCTGTACCTAAAGACTATTTTCTTTTCTAAAAAGGTCGCAACTGAATTTAGTAAGTATCTACAACATAAAACATTGATGAAACAATCTAACTCATGTCCTGCTCCTTTGGTTGCAAGAGAAGATTCCACAGGAGCAGCAAAGTGCAAAGAGTGAAAACAATGCCGACCCCTACTTGCGTCAGTAAACTGAATTCCCATATAGCCATATATATTGTACTATTTTTCATGTACCGATATAACTATTGAAGAATTCATCTTGTCCCTTCTTCCACAAGACCAAAGAGGCAGAAACCTGATCTGGCAAAAATCTATAAGCATTACACAATTTCCTCCTATAGATTTTAAAGCCTCAGTCTAATAAATTTTAAAGCCTCGTCCAATAAGAGGGGCATTGCTGGATTCACTTTGAATCATCCATCTAACAATCACTCAAATTGAAAACCCCATTTGAATTAAGAGATGAAAAAAATTCAGAGATTCTAGAAGAAGACATTCAGAGATGTTACATACTGAGGTCAAGGCAGGAGAAGCCATACATGTAATCATTTTTCATTAGATAGTATTTTTCTGGAGGGGGTAGCTCTGCATATATATTCTGAATTGAACTCAGAAGCATGTCTAGCATGCAGCAGATTTCCATGTCCTCGTCCAACACCATGAACTGGGAACATAGATAGATGATATGATGACTGATCTCTTGTACATGAGAGAGACACATGATTACATGGGGAGACAGAGATACGATACCTGACTGTACGTGAAAGGAAGATATAGCCTGAGCGATCGAATTTTTGATGCGCACCTTGCTGGAATTGTCGATGTTGTAATTGTAATCATGGACGTCGCAGCTGGCGTCGAGGAGCTGGAGGCCTCCCCTAGCGCCGAAGGGAGTCGGCGCCAACCACAGAGGTGGAGAGGCTTTGCCGTAGCGCCGTGGGAGTCCACGCTAACCACCGACCTCGTCGAGTCATGTTGGACGCTCGACGTGGGTCTTGGGCGGGTTCACGACATTGCCTTCCATATTAAACAGCACCTCGGTGGATTTTACGATTGATTAATTTTTGTTTTCCTTCATCAATCATGGCATTGCCTTCCATATTGAACAGCACCTCGGTGGATTTTATAGGTGATTAATTTTTGTTTTTCTTCTCCAATCATGGTATTACCTTCCATATTTTCGTTCCACAATCACTGATTTTTGCATCAGGAATCATATACTATATCTAAATTATTTTAACCACTTTTACATATTCTTTTCTCTATCGTCCATTTGCATCAGAAATCTTTTCTTATTCTTTATTCTTTTCTCACCCTTCCACCTGCTAGGACTGAGAGTTTTTTTTCGCACGGAAGGATGTAGGAGCGATCGGTGCGGGATCGCAGAAGGCAGAACCATGGGCCCACGTTAGAATGTCGCACCAAAAAGTGTTCACTCTTTAGTCTTTTTAGTTGTGAGAGATGAGAGATACTTTACTTTGCTAGTGGACAAGCACATGCGGCACATTGAAAAGATTTTCTTTAATATGATATAGAAAAATTCGTGTAACATATATATAGAAAAATATCCATGATGCACACACATGTGCCAACTCTCATCTTCGTTTGGGTATGCTTAGGCGTAGGGGCATTATGGCGCCGCCGTGTCTATACGGCTGGGTATAAAACTGCTAATATAGGACTCTAGGACGTGCTTTATTAGAATTTCTGGTACATGGCTTGGCCACAGAAAAATATATAAAATATAAGGTTTTAGGCTTTTAGCCTGTTGTATTTAGGTTAGAATTTCTAGCTGGATACTTATGGGATGGATCTACGTGGATTAGGATTCTAACTATTCAGACCTCAATTAAGAATACTAGTTCATCAACCCGTGCTCTCGCACGGGTTAGAATCTTAGAAGACACCAACTAATTAAAAATATATTAAATATTTTTTCTCTTCACTAATAATGTTCTAATATAATAACTATAATAGGTACACCAACTAATTAAAAATAAATATCATCGATTAATATCATAATTAATTATTTTCTTTAGATCTATTTTTTTTAACAAACTTATTTGGACTATAAATAATGTTAATAAATATAAATAACTATAATAGGTAGGGAGTACTCTATATCTATATTCCATTTTGATAATGTATCAATTATTGATTTTCATGTAATTTTCATTGATATCCATTAGTTTTTTTTCTTATGTAACACCTATGTTTATCTCCAATATACATTTAGTTGAAACATTTGTTTAAACTATGATAGCTTTAGTTGGAGTTTTGATTCTTTTTTCAAAATTTTGACCTTATTAATTGATCAAATACGATGACTATTATTTACAATGGTTGATTATAGTTCACCAATTTGACGGTAAAATGGTTTAGGGTTTTGTAAGAATTTTAGAATCTATCTTTTTTTATTTCTAACGGTTTCATGAGTAATAATTTCTAGAATTAATATTTTTTGTTTCTAGCATGAAACATAAACTTAAAGTATATAATTATTATCACTTTACACTTTATGTGATATCATAAAAATCTTTATTTTAAATTTTGGCTTTTTAAATTTTTGGCTTTTATTGAAGATTTATGTTATTATTTAATTTGAAATTTTATTATTATTATTATTATTAATGCTTGCTACTATTATTATTTTATTATTATTATTATGGGTCCTTAGATCCCATCTTAGTTCTTACAATGACAAAATAATTGTTTTAGCATGCACCATGGCAGTCATGATGTTGTTTTTATATTATATTAATATTTCTTATTAAACAAATAATCCTTGAAATTAAATTACTGATATTCATATGATATAATGTTCCAATGAAATTGTTTACACTTTTTTTGAGACAATGATGTGCGAATTTTAGTATCATGAGTATGTGCGAATTTATTATCATGAGTATTAATATAAAGTAATGTGAAGCATAACTATCATTACTATATAATTTGCTAAGGATATTTTCCACTCTTGATAATCTTATAAAATAAATATTTATCCTAATATATACATGTTTTCTTGGTCTACACAGTGGAACAACTTCGTGTATAGTTTCAACTTAATATTGGTAGAAGTGTGCATTTTAGATAGCTTTGTGCGTATATCGTACTTATGGATGTTGAGTTATTTTGTTATAATTGCATATATTATCATTTAAATATAGGTTTAGTTTCTTTTGTAACATTTGAGATGGATAATTTAGGTGCAAATTATATAGGTATATATTACATTTTATTATCTTTCATATATGGTTAATTTGAATGCAAATTTAGGGGTCAAAAGCATTACCTTTCATAATGATAGAGGTTGAAAATTATAAAAAAGAAATATTATTGGATCAGTTAGTTATCTTATTTTAGAATTGTGGAGGTTTGAGTTTTTAATATAGGCATTATTGATAACTCCTTGGAGCATCATTAACATGTAAACTCGAAGTAATCTAATGAAGTTAATATTAATGTAAAGAAAAAATTTATTTAGTTATGGTCAATAAGCATTATATCAAGACTTATTGGTCCAAAGTAATCCAAGACTCTTGTTTTCATTTTTCACAATTATTTCTCTAGTCTAATCTCAACTAAAGTTTTATTGACCTGACCTGCAAAACAATATAAAATAAGTACTTATATTAGGAGAAGACAAATTAAATTGTAAATATGAGATAGCCAAATTTATTAATACATTCTAGGAGAAAAATTAAATTGTAATTATACGATATAGCAAGATGGTCATAGCTTTATAATGCAGGTGCGGTTGGTTGGTGTCAACATTAACGTAGATGCAGTAGACCCGGCCATTTGCACGTACTCTCTCCGTCCCATGGAGTTTGTCACTAGAAAAACGTGTTTATGAGAGGGGCACGGATTTCTAACGATAAACTCCATGGGACGGAGGGAGTACTTGCCAAGTATTGATGCATGAATGACCTGCTTGCTCACTTAGATGTGCGCGCATATATGCATGCATGTCAGGCAGACCGCACATTCATGCATGCATGCACCACGATGGATGAGTCAAAAAAAACATGGATGCATATCTGCCCAATGCTTAACCGGCGGCTTTGGGTCCTCACGCGCGCGTTCGATGATTGTGCAGATGTTCTGCCTCCTATCTTCACCTCACTGGCACCACCGCAGGTCGGAGTCTACCGACAATGTGTGATCATCCATTCATGCTATGATGCCTCCTGCGGTCTAGCGTTGTCTCAATTATCTATGGCTATTTTATGCGCCTAATACTTCTCATCCAGCGCTACTGTAAACACCGCAAAACGTGCATGCTGGTGTATAAGATTGGAGAAAATAGTAACTAGATTAGTTTTCTCACCAATCATGGAGGATGACGTACGTGAAGCCATGCATATCATCATCCTTTCTTGATCCCTTGCTCCTAGTCCGTTTGTCCTTCTAGGTCCCAATGCAGATGAGCAGCGAGGCAGGAAGGTCACAGCTCCTCCCGATGGAACAATGCCGACGGCTGGTGAAGAAGTGAGGCGCCGCCAAAGGCTAGATTAGGTTTTACAAATAAAAAGGCCGGATTAGGGAGTTGCACCTCGGCTGCGGCCTAGTATAGGGCTGGAACTCATGGGATGCTCGTTGGAAAAAATATTGCTTTATTTTTTTATTTCTTTTTCTGGTACGTATTAAAATAACACATTTATCTCTTTTTTCCTTCTTTTATCTATATAATGGCATAGTGGGTAATTTTGTAGAAAATAAAATAGATCCAATGGTTACAAATCGTGAAAACCTATAGATTTAACGGCCAGATGTTTCTAATTAACGTGACAATTTCTAGCATTTATCTTTTTTTTCTAGGGCATCTGGTGAGAATTAATGTAGAGTCTCTATTGGAGCCTCTAATTAGTAATAGTAAGATATATTCATGCCGGCGGTAGGTAGACGAATAGAAACATTGTTTACATTCACATAGTTAGTTAAGGGGGGCGATAAAAAAATAAGTAGAAATTTGGCCTCTTATAGATTTAAACTCCTCATATAAGAGCTTAGTCAAATTATCTTATGTTGAAGTTTGTTCTTCAACATGAGATAATTTGATTAAGCTCTTACGTGAGGAATTAGACTGCCAGTTGGATCTGAAAATGATCGCTCTAGGAAGCAAGGAGAGGATGCCAGGATGGACAAGAGAGGAGACAGTGGAGGAAGGAATTGGGTCCAGCGTCAGCAGCCCAGCAGCTTACTGCCAAATTCTACAATAGAATGCATTAAGATCCAAACGCCGTTTTGGAATGGAATTGCATGTATACTACTGCCTCATCTCATGTCTACAAATAAACATCGTTAATGATGCACTAGTGTTTTTTTAGATAAAGTATATTTTCTATCCGGCTTCATCTATCAACTGACATAATCATGTCAATTATTACGAAGTTCCATCCAAAGGCACACACGTGGGCTGTAATAAAACTGAAACGATGATAACGTTTTAACTAAACATGACTAATATACCTAGTTGACAACCACCCATTAGAACTACAGTGGTTGTGTAGGTGGATGGAGTAGCTAACTGAAAACAAGTAGTTATTTCATGTTCTATCCGACCTTTGGGATAGGGAACCTTCCGGGCAGGAAGGATTCTCTCTCCCTTTGGTCTCAGGATACATATGAGATATCACTCTGCTATGCTTCCCGGAAATCCGGATTAAAGAAATAGAACTTCCATACCTTTCCGGGAAGCAGAGCCGAGGGAACGGAGCCCTCGCCCCCGGAGGGGTAGGTAATTCTATGCTTGATATAAGTCTAGATCACTATCTAGACTTAGATTGCTATTGATTTCACCTCCCGGTGAGCTGTCTTACTACCCTTCAAGTCCAATCTCAGGGTAGCGCTTAGGCAAGGATCCTATCCCATAGGCTTGGTCGTCTTCCCAAGGGGAAGATCTCCCTTATCTCAATAGGGCTTCCCAACCTGGCAGGTTGGGTTATTCCACTAGTTCCAGAGCGAGAATTCAAAGATGTACTTCCTTCTACCACTAGCTAAATGAAGTGTTTTGTTTGATGTTGTGTGTATGAAATCTTAAACTCTTATAAAGCCAAACTCCACTAGCTAATTTTCTCATTCCACAACCCTCCACATCACTGTTTTTTCCTGACCCACTCATCTACTTCCCTACATGCATGCACCATGAGAATTTATTTAATTCCTGTCATGCCTTTTCATCATGGTTTACATTTGATCTTCACATTCTACTACTCCCTCTATTCAAAAATCTCCTTCCTATTAGCCTTCGGCACAATGACCCAAGAAACGGAGCAAATGCACTCAGTTTGCATTTAATCAAGCAAGGAATAACTAATGAGCAGCAAAGAAGCAATAAATGCTAACAAGTGGTAGCCAATAAGTAGCAAAGAGACAATAAATATGGGCGAGTCCCAAGCTAATATAAAGGAGATTTTTGAATAAATTTTTTTTACTTAGATGAAAAAGATAAATGAATGGAGGGAGTATTACGCATGCAACGTTCAATTCCAATCCACTTCTTCACTAACGCATTGCCGTTATGCCATTATTTTCCATTATAATACTTCATTCAGCTTCTCACTCTATATATACAGTGCTACACTACACAGAAGGAAGGGGACAAACCGTAGACAAATGCTTAGAGCTTATGTTTCTTCTCCATGTTGGTTTCAGAATTTTGAAGGTGCGAGATCGATCGATCAATCTACGTTTGTGTTGAATGATTCATTTTTCCACTGTTGTTTCCCAGGTCAAAATTAGCACAAGGAGGATTACCATGCCCACACACATGATGTAGCATGACAGGAAGATTATGATAGATATAATAAGTTTGTTTGACTTTTCCAACGGTTAATGTTCCTTCTACATCATTTTGCATATCAATCCAGCTAGGACATTACTTTATAGTTTTAAATAGCTTCAGCCATTTTTTTTTTCTTCCGATGACATATTTGGCATTGGTCTTCATGTATATATATATACTTACTACTTTGCTGGTTGGAACAAGTCACCTATAATACTATAAGATTTTATTTCACTTTTGTGGAAGTTTATAATGGCATTCTAGGTTTCATTTTCATGAAATTCTATAATTAATTTATTTGACACTACTTTCTAAAGTCCTGTAGCAACATGCGGGGTATTCACCTAGTTTTTCTGAATCCACAAGCCTCCACGTCATCCTACAAGTTTTATCTGACACCATAGTTTGATCCACATCAACCTAATTGATAACAAATCAAACTGCAGCACACCAAATGGCGGGCTTCCATTCACATCGAATAGGTTTAGAAAATCGTAATCCTTCGCCATGTTCACTTGTCTTATAAATCGGGCTTATCAACCGTTGTAACAGTATTTTTTTCTCAGAGCAAATCAGTTGGCTTATGTCACCAACCAAAAACTGTAGCACACCATCAAGCGATTGTGTTTGGTTTGATGGCTTATTCTTAACCTGGCTAGAATTTGGGCCAGGCTAGGCTAGGCTTGGCTCCAGCAAGCCAACATAGTCTTGTTTGGTTAGCTGCTATTCTTGACCTGGCTTGTCTTAGACTGTGTTTGGTTGTCTAATTTACGCTGCATAGAATCACCTCTTCTCGAAATCAGTAAGATTACCTCCTTTGAGTGATTTCCTCAAACAGGTGATGAGCATGGTAGGATAAAACGAGTACCACGGCGAGCGCATGGCAGCCTCCTCACGATGACATGCCCAGGAAGCAAGCAAGCAACCAGAAGATTCACGGCAAGCAAGTGGCGCAACACAACGAGCAAGCAGCAAGCCTCCATCGCGACAGGCAAGCAAGTAAGCCTCCGTCGCGGCAAGCAAGCAAGCACAGCAAGCGGTGGTGACGCGCCTAGGAAGAAGAAGAGGCTCCGTCGCGGTCTCCTCTAGCAGCGACGCCGCGGACTGCGTGGCATCTTGCCGAAGATGCACCGGCGACACCACGAGCTGTGGAAGATGTCGTGCCGCTGCAGCGGAGCCCCACCTCTTTGGAGTTGGAGAAGACAAGGAGCATGAGCCACTCCACGCACCAGCATTGATGACGGCCTCCGCATCCGTCCCCATCAACCTCCGCTCGTGGATGGCAAGCTTCACGACGGCCTCCGCTTTGGACAATACGAGCGCATGGAAGGGGCGCGGCGCCGGCGAGGAGATTTCTCCAGTCCGCCCGTGCTGAGCGCTGCAGTGTTGTCCTCGCCGGCGCATGGAGGCTGGGCACGGCGTCGGGAGGAGATTTCTCCAATACGCCTGTGCTGAGCGCCGCAGTATCGTCCTCACCGAGCGCGAGCCGAGCCAACGATGAGTAGGCGCGACCGAGGAGGAGCGGCGATGCACGTGTGCGGCGGTGATTGCGCAGAGCGAGATTCGCGGAGGTGACGCAACCGAGACGACGGCTTGGCCAAGCGGCAAGCCAGCCTCCGCAATCCGTTTTTCCTGAACCAGGCAGGAGCATCTCCAAGAGTTTGCCAAATTTCACTTGGTAAATCTTGTGTTTTGGCAACTTGCTAAAAGATATGACAAGTTAAAATAAATCCCTTCTCCAACAGTCCTCTATTTTTGACTTGGCAAAACTTAAAAAAGAAAGGACCCACCAACATGTTTGTTGACCGGTACTTGGGGAGGTCACGCATGGGCCTTCTACTTCATCCGTGAAGGACCGTACGCCGCCACTGGAGGTCGCGATACTCCACAACACGCCAGGGAAACAGGCGGCGATCCTTCTCTCCCTATGCCGCCTGTCTAGTCCACCAGCAACATTACCATCTTGTCCACTCAAAAGAATGTCCGTCTATGTCCGTCAAAAAACCCTCTCCTTCCATCTCCATGAGCCTATGGGAAAAAAATAATTGAGGCAATGCATTGGGGAACATTGATCAGCAACATAAAGTATCATCAATCGGTGGCAGCAACGACAAAGCCTGACAGCTCAAAGTCTGAACGAAAGTGCATTTTAATTTGCATACCCTGCTACACAGAACTGCTTTTAAATGACGAACTGTAGGCTGATGGCTTGGGTTGCAGAACTAGCGAACTGCAAGCTGATGGGCGGAGGATTGCAGGAACTAGAAGAACAACAGCAGCCGAGCAAGCAGCAGCCTGCAGGTTGCAGAATAAGGACAGGGCCCAAGTATCGATTCGTCGAGGTGCTCTCATCTTCTTTCTTGCGTCCAGCACCCATCGCTACTGTGGACTAGCGTCCAGCGGCGCCCATGGCTATTGGCCGGCTTGCATCACGAAGTGATTCCAGGTAGGAATCCGCGGCCGATCGAGTCGAATCACGAACTACAAATAGATGACGACCAATGAACCCTAATCGACGGCAGCAGCTGATCACGAGCAACGAACCCTCGACAGGAACAGATCGACGGAGATCGACGGATGACATACCTGATCGTGACGGCCTTGGAGCGGACGGCCTTGGCGCGTGGCCTCCTCATCACGCAACGGACTTGGGCGGGATCAATCTCCTCGTCATGACAGCCTTGGCACGGAATGAATCATCGCGAGGAGGAAGGACGGGGAGGAAGTGATCTCCGCGCGCGGGAAGGAGTGGAGGAAATTTCCAGTCGCACGCGGGAAGGCTTGCGGCGACGCCCGGGGACTGCGATGCGGAGTGCGATACGCGCGCGGAACTATAGGCGCGCGGACGGGAAAGATAGCAAGTTCGTAAAAATACCAACCTCATTTGCCAAAATGTTGGAGAGCAAATTTTCACGTTTTGCCAAAATTTCAAGGATAGCAATATCATTTGGCAAACTCTTGCAGATGCTCACAGATGGCCTTCATTGACTAGGCTCTGGGCCAAAAATAGAAAACCAAACACTTGAAAGTTGGGCCTAGAGAAATAGGCTAGGCCTTAGGGTAAGTACATTGCTACATATCAGCAGTCTCATAGTCTGTCTCATGCAATGACACGTAGGATTTTTGTCTATGTGGAGGAAAGAGAAAGGTGAGAGAGAAAGAGATCGTTGTTTCACGAAACAACTACCTCATGAGCTAAGATTTAGGACTATGAGACAACTATTTTATCATTGTATGAGTTGTTGTTGCCATGTAACTCACAAATTAGCATTTCTTCTATCCTTAAATTAAGTAACTGTCATTTACTACGAGACAACTTAAGAAACAACTATTGTATACGTTGTCTATTGAGTCGTCTTGAAATTACGTGGCATTACATGAGACCACTTATAAGACAATATCAATGTACTTGTCACCTTAGCAAACAAGCTATTAAATAGGTCTAGAAACTGTTGTCCTTTCTCCTCCTAGTGGAGCACCATTCACCAGGCTGCTCGCATGCCGTAACCGTCGTTGTTTTAATTTCCTTCCAATTGTGTCCTTTAAATTTTTCTCCGGTCTCATATGTTCACTACCGCCCGCCCAAATCCTCCGTTCGCTGTAGGAGAAACCTCGTTGGCTCCAGCGTGCGAGCACCTGCCAAAGCGTTGGGTTCCGGGGACAGCAGAAAGCAAGCGCGCTCTCGGTCGCACAAGCTCCCTACATCTCCTCGCCACGAGCTCAGGTGGCCGCCACTATCCACACAAATCGTAAGCCTCATGCGAGCTCCGTTCATGCATGATGCTTTGCTCAGAGTGGAGAGCGTGTGCCAGACATATGAAAATGGATGACGGAGGCCCGTAAAAGAGACAATGTTACTTCTAATTAGGCCCACCACATGCATAGCAATCGACTAACAGTTGCCATGGGCAGATCCGCACATGCCCCTCATGTTCTGGATTATTTGCTAGCGTGCTATCATAAATTTGATAGAGTTCAAACACCAAATAAAATGAAATGATTATGCATACATGTTCAGCCTTCTGCATGACAATAATAATATGACTCGCTTGAATTATATCTATAGCTATCAAGAAAGTTATCGTCAATTCCAGGGGCAACCCACGAAGAAGTCATCTAGTAACTGAGAGTTGAAAAAGTTGCTGGTAAACTGATTAACAAAGCTCAAACAGCCTTCCTTAAAGGCAGAAACATCTTATCTGGCGTAATGTGCCTACATGAAATCATTCATGAGACAAAAAGAAGAAAAGAGGTTGGAGTAGTCCTAAAATTAGATTTTGAGAAAGCTTATGACAAAGTAAATTGGAACTTCATAATTGAGTACATAGAAATGCGGGGTTTTGATATAAAATGGATTGAATGGATCAGGAAAGTTATCTCTGGTGGAACTGTTAATGTTAAAGTGAATGATATAATGGGACCGTATATCAAAAGCCACAAAGGAGTTAGGCAAGGGGACCCTTTATCCCCTATTTTGTTTAACTTTGCTGCTGACTGCCTAACCCAAATGGTTCACAGTGCACAGAGTCAGCATTTATTCACTGGTTTGATTGAACACATTATTCCTAATGGTATTGCCATCCTCCAATATGCAGATGACACAATTATTTTCTTGAAACATGATTTAGAAGGAGCTAGGAACATGAAACTTCTTCTATACATGTATGAGATGATGGCAGGACTGACAATTAACTTTAACAAGAGTAAAGTCATTATGGTAAATGATGATGGTGAATTGGGGTCCATTTATGCAGACATTTTTAATTGTCAGGTGGGATCTTTTCCTACAAAGTATCTAGGAGTCCCAGTCAGTCCATACAGGCTGCACCTATGTGATTGGTCCCCTCTGGAAGAGAAAATAGCTAAAAGATTAGATGTATGGAAAGGTGGCACTATGTCAATAGCTGGTAGAACCACGTTGATATGTGCGTGTTTAAATAATGCTCCTATCTACCAAATGTCAGTTTATCTTGTTCCTAAAACTATCACTAACAAGATTGATAAGATAAGGAGAATGTTCTTTTGGCAAGGTGGGAAAACTAAGAAGAAATATCACCTTGTTAAATGGACCAAGATATGTAAGAGCAAAAAGAAAGGTGGTCTTGGGATAAAAGAAGTAAGGAAAATGAATGTGAGCCTCTTGATAAAGTGGTGGTGGAAGTTAGAGAATGAAAATGGGCTTTGGCAAGAAATCATCAATGCGAAATATCTTCAAGGAAAGAATATAATATCTGTCTCCCATAAACCTTCTGATTCCCCCATGTGGCATGATCTTCTAAAAATCAAAGATCTGTGTCTCCAGGGGAGAGGGGTTAAGATTAGGAATGGAAAAACATGTATGTGTCTCCAGGGGAGAGGGGTTAAGATTAGGAATGGAAAAACATGTAGATTCTGGTGGGATCCTTGGCTATATGATGAACCCATCAAAGATATCTCTCCAATCCTTTTTCTGCTTTGTAAACAAAAGGAAGCATCGGTGGCAGATGTTAAAAATGGTGTCATTCAGATAACTTTTAACCGTTGGCTTCATAACGACTTACAGTCTGAATGGGATACTATAGTTAGAGATAGCCAGAACTTTCATCTGGAGAGTTCAGATGATGAAATAGTATGGAAGTTGGGAAATAATAAGCGCTTTACTGTAAAATCCATGTACAATGCACTAACCAAGAATGATTCTGGTTGTGATTTTAAAAGAATTTGGAAAGCTAAGGTGCCACAAAAGATAAAGATCTTTCTCTGGCTCATGTCAAATAATGCTATCTTGACAAAAGATGTGATGATCAGAAGGAAATGGAAGGGTAGTTCTAAATGTCAATTCTGTGAATCTGATGAATCTCTGAATCACTTGTTTTTTACCTGCTCGGTAGCAAAAGCTATTTGGATTATCATTGCTAGATGTATAGGTGCAAATAACATTCCATCCTCCCTTGAGAATTGCTGGACCTGGTGTGAAAGATGGTTACCAAACAATAAAAATTGTCATGTTTGGGGGGTAGCAGCAGTTTGCTGGGCCATTTGGAAAGCACGAAATAGAGCTTGTTTTGATGGTCATTATAAAGAGCCCGATTGAAATCTTGTGTCATGCAGGGGCACTAATGCGTTTTTGGACAGGTCTTTACGCCGAGGTGGATAAGGAAATGCTTGTAAATGGAGTCAACACGATGATCAAGGTGGCAATGGAGCTACTTCTTCCTCCGGGGACGCCAGGCGACAACATGAAGCGGCTGAAACAAGAGGATGCGTCCATGGGATGATGTTCAGGACTGGTGAACCTAAGAGGATCAGAACTGTGATCTTTTGCTTATGCTGTAATGTCATAAAAGTTGGTGGCGAGTGAGCCTGGTTAAGTCGTTCTACTTGTTTCAGCTAGATGGGTACTTTTTTCTGCAGTTTATGCTGGTTCAGCAGTAGAAACTTGTTTTAGTTCAGCTCGGCTTATGGGCCGCACTGAGTCAGTGCTGAGTGCCCTGTCTTTCTCCTCTCTTCCCCTCTGTTCCCATCTATGCTGTATCAAACTCTGGTATTTCCGTTTGCTTGAATGGAAATGGGGCCTGCCTCGTGTTGAAAAAAAAAAGCAACGCGACGAATGGAGCCATTGCATTGCTTTGCACTGAACTGGAGCGGATGAGGTTTTTCTGCTTCTGCTGTACAGTATACTACTAGAACTGTAGGAGTGTGGGAGGAGTTAATGGATATCACGGCGGTGACAGAGCACTGGGTGATGTCGGAGTCAGTGACGTGGTGGTAATGGAAACGGGAAACGGTCTGGTCGTCTGGGCTCCTACTCCCTCCGTTGAAATGCAATTAAACATGTCAGTCAAAGTAGTAAGTTTGATTAAATTTATAATAAATAATATTAGTATTTATCTCTCTAAATAAATTTGTTATAAAAAGATATTCTATAAATAATTTAATCATATTTATTTTGTTTTATTAGTATTAGTATATTTTTATATAATTTTAGTCACAATCTATATTGTTTGGCTTCTTAGGAGGTAAGAGTTGCGTTGTCTTGTTATAGACGGAGGAGTAGCACACTTCATAATTCACATGCATCTATACAGTTTTTTTTTTTGAATAAAAATACATGCACCTGTCCTTTCTCGCTGAGTCGCTGACCACTAGTAGTGACACGTGATGGCCCTGCCCCAGCCTCGTGACGCATTGGATTTGCCGCTGCTTCTGCCTTCGTGTTCGTGCCATTGTGCTTGTGCGCTCTTGTTTGATTTGTTGGAATGCTATCAGGCTGCTGCGGCCGATGAATATTCAATTTGCCACTACGGATAACCAATTAGAACTCCTCCAACAAAGGCGGAACCAGATCCATCTTAGTATATTTTATTTTCTCGCTGCTGCATGCGATGCGTAAGGTCCCCAGGTGAGATCATTGCGCACATGCTGCCACGATCGGCGGCACACGGCCCACGTGGACGTGATGCCATCCTCCGATCCTCGTGGACATGAAGGAATCTGGAGTCAAACTCCTCAATGTGCGGTGTTTCGGTACCGGTGTGCCATCAAAATGGTGTCGTCAGTATCATTAGTCATGCTAGTTTGATCCAATAGTACTAATTTTAGTTCCAACTTTCTCTATCTTTTTATAAAGCACAACTTTACGTGACATTGTCTCTCAAACTATACTTTAAATATTTATTTATTATTGTATTTTTTGTGCTTATAAATTTATTATAATAGTTAAAAATTATTAGCTTGTGTTTGTGTGTGTGACTAATAAAGGAATATAGAGGAAGTAACAATTAGCACTAAATAGATACTACAAATAAAAATACTCCTTTTATCATAAAAAGAATGCAATACTACATCTGATCTAAGTAAAAAATAATATAAATTTCACTGATTAATTGAAAACAATAGTAACAATTGTGATTTCAAATAGGTATTCTATGAAATATTTTTCACGATGAAGTTTATGTACTTATTTGATATCATGATGTTATATTAGTATTTTAGAAAATTATCAAACCAAAGATAGTTTGGCTTAGAACTCAAGCTATAACTGCATTCCGTCCAGAATGGACAGGGTACTTTGCATTGATCTTAGTTTTTTTAATTTCTCAAGTCAGTAACAAGGATTCCTTAAAAATGGTACTCCCTACATCTAAATTATAAGTCATTCCAATATTTTTAGAGAGTCAAAGCATCTCAAGTTTGATCAAATTTATATAATAAAAGAATAACATTTATGATACTAAATTTAGATTTTTTTTTATTAATTATATTTTCATAGTATAGCTATTTAATGTCATAAGTCTTTATAATTCTCTATATAATTTTGGTTAAATTTGAGATACTTTGACTCTCTAAGAAAGTTAGAATGACTTATAATTTCGAATTGGTGGGATATATATCCATATAGATAAGGTATTACCTATTTAATGTCATAAATAATTTTATTTTATGCTATTTTGATAAATTTAAATCATACAACATATTGCTCCAAATTAAACATAGACAAACTGAATGCTGCATTAATTCATTTTTTGCTCAGTGTTAAAATCTCGTTTTCCCCTTGAATTAACACTTTTAAGTCCCTAAACTAATAGAAGGGTCATATATATGAAATTGGGGATAGTTTTCAAGCTAATAGCTAGGTTTTTTTTTTTTTAAAGAAAACACGCACACAAGAAAGGAAGCCGGACTTTTTTTTTGAGAATTACACAGTACAACGCAGACGCTCACAACACGCACGCATACTCATCCCTATGAACACATGCACGCAAACCCTACCCCTATGAGCATCTCCGAAGGACTGAGCCGGCAGATCTGGAGATTCCTGGAAGTCACCACTGACGCCTCGTCGTCGACGGGAACGTTGCTTACCACTTAAAGCATGACACTTTTTTCGATAAAGCAAGTAATTTTGTCTTGCTACTATTTCAGTTCTGGGATCGTTAGGCCCATGATTTGGGCTTGGTCGGACATGAAATTTGGGCTGATCAAGATCTGCTTACTTTGATGGCCTTTTAGCGCTTCAGATAGAACTGTAACTTCAGCCTAGCACTAACAGTAACTTTTAAATAGTCCCGTGGCTCACGCCGGGCCGAAAGCCTGGTTGGTTTTGGGTCTAAAATGCTCGGAGCCTCGGGAATAGTTGGGCTGGCCACTTTGGATCATCGCTTTTCCTTTTCCGAGTATTGGCAACAGTCGAGAGAGCACGGATTGTAGGATTCTTACAAGTAAAAATGCCCCTACATTGCAAGGGAAGAAAAGGTGCTACATAACTATTTATGTTTCTTATACTATGAAATTTGATATCTTAGTTGGAACATTAACATTAAGTTTCATATCTTACATGCAAAGTGAGCATACACAATGAATGCCCTTACAACCACGGCTGTCACTTATGCTAGTAAAGTCAAAACAGCTGTTTAGCATCTTTTGAGCCATCACCCTCATCTTCACCCTCGTTGCACTCCGTAGTCCATCAGCGGGCGGCGCTCCAACTCGTCGTCGTGCTCGTGCTCGCGCACGCAGTCCGGAACCTCCATCTGCCCCTTATCTATGTGCGCCCAGATGCACATGCACTCAAGCCGACTCAAGTGCCGCAGCTTCTCCTACACAACCTACAAGCAAGACCCGAGCCTCGTAAATTTTCTGCTCTCGAGGCATGCCAAATGAAATCGACAGCTGACCGGATCAATGCCAAATGAAATCGGCAGCTGAACGAATCAGGGATTAGTAATCGTAACCTGAGCTGAAGAGGAAGCGCCCGCTGGTGACGAACAAGAGCCTGGACTGGAGGGCCGACGCCGGGCAAGTTGGTGGCCGTGATCCACGCAGTGCCGGTGGCGCCTTGCCGATGTCGGCACTGTGGCTGGTGGCCCAGCTGCAGCTGGCGCTGGTGGGTGCGGAGCTAGGAGGCGCTGCACCTGCCGGGAACACCGCGCTCTTCTACCAGTTCCCCATGGCGCTGCGGAGCACGGCCACGGCGATGCCGCCGCTGTTCGTCGCCGTGGGCTCGTACGGAGAATGAAGCTGAATGAAACAGTAAAATAAAAATATTCATCTACTTATACTAATTAAAACATTAATTTTGTATTTATGGAGTTACCGTTTTACCATTGATTAGAAAAAAATAATCATGAGTATGGAATTACCACTCTATTATTTAGAGTCTTAATTCACTCAGGTTTGAAGGCGACGGAAGACGATTTGGCGCATATAGGCCATCAAGCATAGATACATCCATCCCATCGCCTTCCATTGTCTTCAGCCTTTCTAGCCGTCGGATCGATCGCTGTGAACCGTCGAAATTCTCCACAAGCATTGTAAAAAATTTTAAAAAATATATTTCTTCCCCCTTGTGGATCATTTACTTAATAATCTATTTTTTTGGAAAAAAGGTATTTTTAATCCCACCTCTGCACATGTTATGCGCCTAACCATTCACTACTATTACAGAATACCGCAACTTCGAATTTTCTTAAGTCAAACTTTTAAACTTTGACTAAATTTCTAGAAAAAAGTACTAAGATGTACGATACCAAATTAGTACCATTAGATTTATCATACAATGTATTTTCATAAGATACTCATTTTATATCATAGATATTAATACTTTTTTTTATAAAGTTGGTCAAAGTTAAAAAAGTTTGATTGGCACGGATTCTAGGAGTTGCCGATACAGAACCCGTTTTCAAAAACCATTACTTACAAAACAATTAGGCCGATTAAAACCTAAGCCTATTAGAATTAGAACAGAGCCATCTAAACTTGGCGAAAATCTCATAGTTGTATTCTCCACCGTATGACATACCTTCTTCGAATTCAGACGGTTGCTCTCGTTTGAAGGATGGTCCGGAACCTTGTCTAATAAGTGGCTATAAAAATCACCACAACAATAATATAATATTTATTTATCAAAAACCGCATCATTGCGGCACTGCAGAATAGACCAAAGTATCGCACATGCTCCTACACAAACTTGAAAGCAATTATATTTGCAGTGGCCATAGTGTCCTGTTGAGTTTGTGTGTCGCTAGGTCCCTCACCTCCTGTCTGTCCATGTGTCGCAATCGCTGGCGTCGGTGTGCCACTATCAGTGCCAAGACGCTAACCATTTGATGCCTTGCACTCTTGCTGTACCAATTACAATGGATGTTGGATGGATCACGACTTGGGGGTGCCCGAAATAAAAATAATAATAATTTCCTCATCTAAATATAAATTAAACCAAGCGTTGTAGTTGTCAAACACACCAAGAATTACTTCGCCAAAGCACATCCGCTTGTGTTCTACAGCCATTTAATTAATTAGTGGAGATGCACGTGGCACTTGTTCAAACAAAATATGATAAAGAAGATGGTAACACTCATAGAATGACAAATAATTTAAAGACAAATGGCAAATTAAATGCTTTCGTGCGCTTCATAATCCATGCATATACCACTTCTAACTTATGAAAAAATAAAAACTATCCGTGTCGATGGACAAGTTACCTTTGGACCTTATTATCAATAATGCTAGTAATTCACCTTCAGATGTTGACAGTCAGCCATGGGTATCTATTAGTTTCATTTCACTGTGTTTTGGTGAAAATACGTATCCAGTAAAAATTACCAATTGAATCTATTGAAAACCATACTCAGGCATATCAGGGTCATTTCATATTCGACGTGAACTTTTGTGGGCAAGACAAAGTGGTTCTGGTTGGCTTCAAGTAATAGTCTGTGGCTGTTGTTGTCATTGTGATGGATCATCAGACGGAGGAATGCGATGTTAAAATTACAAATAGAGTTATACGATTATAGAAAAATGAATATTTATGTTATAATCGATCGAAATGATAAGAACTAATGCTGCCTTGTACCATACGCTTGATTAAACTGTAAGATGCGGGATCAACAAAACCTACGACCAACATCAATCATATATGGTTCCATGATGCTTAGCCATAGAGTCGCCAAAGATTGGAAATCATCAGATGAAACTAATTTTGCTATAATGCACCAGGGTGCATTTTGTATAAAGAATGCACCCACCCTGGGTTGCAATTGGTGTAGTCACGCAGTTGTAATTGCTTTTGGTTCAGTTGCCGCTGCGCTAGGTCAAATTGAAACTGGACCTGACCTAGTTGCAATTGGTTCACGCCCACTTGCAATTGGTTCTGGTCCAACTGCAACATGGATCGGATCTATGCAATCAGTTATGTCTACTTATAGTTGATCTGTTGTCATAATAAACGCGTCCTCTGACTTGAACACCCAGCCAGGCTGCACTCGCATCGGGCCCTGACGGAGGAATGCGATGGTTTTGAGGCCCAAACCGGGAAACCAGCCCACTGGGTGGTTTTGAGGCCCAAACAACCTAAGCCGTTTGTCTGCCTCTACGTAGCACCTATGTGAGGTCTCCAATGTTGACGCGTGTCTGGTCTCCGCCAAGCTTGATGCCTTCAAGTCTTTCGCGCTCCCGCCGCATGGGCAGCCTACTCAAGCTTGCAATCGCCTACCTCCTTGACTCAACCGACACCATCTTCATCACCATCTCATCTCCACATACTCTTGCTTTGATCACACCATGTGAACCACCCATGACTCCGCCCGTACTTCTCGGGTATCTCGGTGTCAAGCCTCCACTTGTCTTTCACCACTACATGGTGCATCGATGCCAAGCCTCTTGTTTGCCCATCACCACCGCATGGTATATACATCGCACCCACGCTGGAGCTTGCCCTTCACCGCATGCTGTCGGCCGCCATGTCACGTCCATCACCTGCACATCACAAGCCAAGATGTACATCACACGCACGGTATTGTCCAATCACTCATCACAAAGGGAGTAAACCTCCCTTGGTTTCTAATAATGACATGGTGTTTGACAAATATTCCCCCCTGCAGATCATTTTCTTAATTATCTTTATCAAAAACCGCATCATCGGAGCACAGCCAAATAGACCAAAAAATTCCACATGCTCCCAAACAAACTTTGTGTGTCGCTAGGTCCCTTACCTCCTGTCTGGTGTTGGTTTGCCACTGTCACTGGTGTTGGTGTGCCACTATCACTGCCAAGATACTAACCATTTGATGCCTTGCACTCTTGCTATACCGACTACAATGGTTGTTGGATGGATCACCATCTGGGTGGTGCCCGAAATAAATGACTATTTGGTGTAATTCAGAGAATGTACAACCAACAATGCCAAATACGTATCATCTCAGGATCTAGACGACTACAATAAGGATCAACAACTCAGCCAATGCGCTAAATGTAGACTCAGAAGCAACTGTTGACACTTGTATGTCCATTTTCTCATGAGCAATTTGTGAGAGTGTTGAGACCACTAAAATTGGCATGGTGAGGAAAACCGGCCTAGGCTAGTTTTGTAAACTTCGTCAACATGCAATTTGGACTTCACAAATGCACAGCTCTTGTCGAGACAATCAAAATTCATATGTAGAACGTCTCATTCGGAATTCGGATCAGAGAGATATGACCTCGAGAAGACTCACTCAACAAATAGGCTTAGATCAGTTTCCAAACCAGCCTAGGCCTGTTTTGCCTGGACAGCTCAAATTAAGTTTGACACGGGATTTGTAAAGAGTTTGGACTCCTAACAAGATAAGTTCACCCCACCCTATAAATAGGAACTCACAGCCAATTGAGTCATCCAATCTATCAAAAAACATGACAAAAAACTCTTTTCTTACCAGCATTCTCCAAACCCTTGTTTTTTCCAACCCCCAACCCCCCCCCCCCCCATACTAGCAGCAATTGTATTTGCCGTGGCCATAGTACCATATTGAGTTTTTGTGTAACTAGGTACCACACCTCCTGTCTGTCCCTGTGTCAAGGTCACTGTGTTGGTGTGCCACTTTCAGTGCCAAATACTACTACCAACCATTTGATGAAAAGCGATGGGAGAAAATATAAAACATATGCTCATACTCTGAAACAAAGTTCAAAGCAAGATGCGAAGTGCAAATGTGTGTAGGAAAAGTTGGTGATCCTTTTAGATACATGCAAAACATACGCTCTTGGATCCCCTTGATAGTATGTCATCGTATGATTAGTTTCATAAAAAAAGTGAATTAAGCCTGCACTTTTAATCCAAGAGCCAATATTTACCAAATGCTCGTAAATGGGGTCGCCTTTCATATAAGTCACAATTTGGAATGTACAATCTTCCAATACACCAAAAACTCACTAGAACTTCAATTGCATTGCCATTAACACACCAAAATTCACTAAAGGGATAAATGCACTTTTAGGCACCCACCATGAATATTGAAAAATAAAGGTGCCTAGCTATAAACATAAACATCACATAATTTCCACGCCACAATTTGAATCATAGTTAAAACATATTTACTCGTTCTGAATTATAAATCATATTAGTTTTGTCCTAAGTCAAACTTATCTAACTTTTGATATATATGGTATCAAATAATCCACAACCATTATACATCTAATGAAAGTAGTTTGATATTGTAGATGTTTGTACATTTTCAATAAATTTAGTCAAATCTAGAGAAGTTTGATTTTTATGATAAAGTGTACGAGTATATTGTAAGCTTTTTCCAATTATTGATTGAGGTCTTCTAATGAAAGGACAGCATGAGTCACTTTTATTTAAAGATATAAATGTTATGACACATGGTGCTAAAATTAAATTCTTGATTGAGGTCTTCTAATGAAAGGACAGCATGAGTCATCTCCCATGACACATGGTGCTAAAATTAAATTCTTGATTGAGGTCATCTAATGAAAGGACAGCATGAGTCACCTCCCATGACACACGGTGCTAAAATTAAGCATACCACTACCAGAAATGATGTTGTTCGTAAACTAGCCCTGCTTGAGTCAGTGATGCCCAGTGTTACTTACTCCCTCCATCTCAAATTATAAAATATTCTAAGAATCTTAGAGAGTCAAATTTTTTTCAAACTTGACCAAATTTACATAATAA
>JADLZL010001715.1:0-16968 GCA_015844335.1 Chrysopogon serrulatus | reverse complement strand
GTGGCCGCCGGCGTGCCCGTGGTGACCACGGCGAGCGTGCGAGAGTAGATGCGATCTAAGCGATGAAATGCTCAGCAAACAGAAAGATTTTCGCTGCCAACGGCGCAGCCTTTAGGGTCCTTTATTCCTTGTATTTATACACATAGGTTTGCAACAACCCCCCCCCACGCCACGCCATTACACAAAGTGCGCGCCACCGTTTCACCGCGGTGCGCGCGCCACGTGCGCCACCACGGCGTGGACACAAGACGACCCAGGCCATGTCATGATCAAGCACGTCAATGATCATGCCCAGCCCTCTAACCTGACCTGATGCTAGACTTAATGAAACGAAATTACATGATAAATATGCAACAATTTAGCTAACAAACTCCTCCTAAACTTGTTGCACTTGGACGACGCCCAGAGCTCCTTGCTGCTCCACAAACTTGATGCGCCCGAGCGATTTGGTGAAGATGTCGGCGAGCTGCCCTGCAGTCCCGACGTGTTCCACTTCAATCTTGCCTTCTTCGATGCACTCGCGAATGAAATGATACTTTGTATCAATGTGTTTGCTGCGATCATGATGCACCGGGTTTCTGCTCAACGCAATAGCTGACATATTGTCCATCAACAACTTTACTGGCGCCTCCTTCGTTCCCAGCATCTCAGCCATCAGGCGGCTCAACCAAACACCCTGACAAGCAGCAGCAGCTACAGCCACATACTCCGCTTCACATGACGATAACGCCACAATTTTCTGCTTCTGTGAAGTCCAAGTGACAATACTGTTGCCGAGGAAATAAACAACACCTGTTGTGCTTTTTCTATCTTCCACATCTCCGGCAAAATCACTGTCGCTGTAACCCAGTAGCACTGGTTTCAGCCCAGCACCTCGCTCATACTTGCAACCATAGTCACTTGTCCCTTTCAAATACCTCAGTATGTGTTTAACTGCACCCCAATGTGCCTTGCCAGGTGCTTCCATATGTCTGCTTACAACACCAATAGAATAAGCCAAATCAGGCCTGGTGTTGACTAAGTACCTCAAACTCCCAATGATGCTTCTATATGCGGTTGGATCAACAGCTTCTTCATCTCTGTTCTTGTAAAGCTTGAGCCTCGGCTCCATTGGTGTGTCACAGGGATTACAGTTTAGCATTCCTGCTCCCTCCAAAATTTTCACCGCATAAGCTCCTTGACTCAACGTGATGCTCCCGGCTTCCTGCTTCACCTGAATACCCAAATAGTAGCTTAGTAGCCCGAGATCACTCATGCTGAATTTCTTTATCATCTCTCCCCTGAACTTCTTTATTTCAGTCACACTCGGGCCAGAGATGATCAGGTCATCAACATATACTCCTACCAACAGAAATGATTCCTTGCTGTTCCTCTTGTATACTGCATGTTCCAGCTTACTCCTAACAAAGCCTAAGTTCATCATCTCTTTATCAAGCTTGGAATTCCAAGCTCTGGGAGCTTGTCTCAGCCCATATAACGCCTTCTTCAGTTTAAGCACCTTGTCCCTTTTGCCAATGATGAAACCCGGTGGCTGCTGTACAAACACAGTCTCAGAGAGATCTCCATTCAGAAAAGCGGATTTAACATCCATATGGTGTACCTCCCATCCATACTGAGCTGCAACTGCCAACAACAGCCTCACTGTCTCAATTCTAGCAACCGGAGCGAAAACTTCATCGAAATCAATTCCTGGGCGCTGGGCATAACCTTTGGCTACGAGTCTAGCCTTATGCTTCGCAATGTTACCATCTGGATCTTTCTTAACTTTGAAAACCCATTTCAAACCGATGGCCTTGTGACCCTTGGGCAAGTCACTGACTTCCCAGGTTTTGTTTGCCTCAATGGACTGCATCTCTATCTTCATTGCCTGAAGCCAGCATGCCTCTGACAGAGCTTGCTCCACTGATCTTGGCTCTTCTGCTGCAAATAGACACACACCGCTGTACTCCTGCATCTGAACCTCATTAATTGAGTCAAGCAGATCAGACATTGTCCTATACCTCAACGGTACGCCTTCCGAGTCCACCCAGCCACCAGTTGGTGGTGTGGCCCATTGGATCTGCTGTGTGCCTTGAATTGTGCCAGCAGGTGTGACTGGGGTTTGTGGAGAACCCTCATCATCATCATGCATCGCTGGAATTGAGGGACCAGGCGAGTGCTGCGCAGCTGCTTCTGAATCAGCCTCCTCGTCCGCTGTTGTCGGACCTGCTATAGTACCCTCATCAGGATAGAATACGCCGAATACAGGATCTTCAGCAATGGCATTCCTGGTTCCTTCCTCCTCCCAATTCCAGCTCTTCTTCTCATCAAATATTACATCCCTGGAAATAATTAGCTTATTGTTGATCGGATCAAACACACGATACGCTTTCGTCCCTGGCTCATAGCCAAAGAACACTCCAGGGGTGCTTCTATCTGACAGCTTCGTCACGCCCACTGCGTTTCTCTTCGCATAGGCGAGACACCCGAACGTGCGCAGATGCTGCACTCCAGGCTTCTTCCCGTGCCATACTTCAAACGAGGTCTTTCCATTTAGCGCTTTGGTGGGCGCTCTGTTGAGCAGATACACCGCTGTCTTCACAGCTTCTCCCCAAAAACGGCCTGGCACCTTCATACTCTTCAGTAAGCAACGAGCCATCTCCACAATGGACTGATTTCGCCGTTCCACAACACCATTCTGTTGTGGCGTATAGGGAGCAGTAGTATTGCGTTTTATGCCATGCTCAACACAGTAGACCGTGAACACATTTGAGTTGAACTCACCTCCACGATCTGTTCTGAATGTTTTCAGGCGTCTGCCTGATTCCACCTCTGCGGCCTCCTTCACCTTCTTAAATGCCGCGAACCCCTCGTCCTTTGTTGTCAGCAGCTCAAGCCACATATATCGACTGAAGTCGTCCACCATTAATAAGAAGTAGGACTTGCCGCCTGGTGTGGGCGGTGTAATGTGTCCGCAGAGATCGCCATGCACTAGTTCAAGCCCAGTGCTAGCTCGATATGTCGAGGCTCACGGGAATGGCGCGCGATGATGCTTCCCCAATGCACACCCATCACACACCTGCTCCGCTCGCTGGATCCGAGGCAGCCCTTCTACCATCTCCTTTGCTCCTAGCTCGCGCAACGATCTGAAATTCAGGTGACCGTACCTCGCATGCCAGAGCCAAGTTTGCTCGTCCATTCTTGTCATGAGACAGACAGGTGCAGTGACATTTACATTCATGATGTAAAGTCGATCTTTCCTCGTCGCTCTAATCAAAACACCATGCGGCTGAGTCGTCGTCACCTCAGGCTCAAACACCTCCATGACACCCTTATCGATCACCACTCTGCACCCTGCCTCCTCCAATTGTCCCAAACTGACAATATTGCATTTCAGTGAGGGGATGAAATATACCTCCGTTAGAACTCGATGATCCTGGTTCTTCCCGGCGATCGTGACTGCACCGATCCCGCTGATTGTGACCTTGGATCCATCACCAAAACGGACCGCACCTTTGACTGATTCATCAAGCGTTGTCAGTGATTCCCTGCAACCCGTCATATGATTTGTGGCACCCGTATCAAGTACCCAAGCACCTGGTGCATACGATGACGGGAAGACACGTTCCTGGTTCAGGAACACCTGCTGTGGCGCCGTGGGCTTGGTCCGCACCAGATTGCAGACCTGCGCCACCAGCAGTGCTCCCTGTTCCGCGTCAACGCCGGCATGGTGCGTTGCTTCCTGCCGTTCCTCCTTCTGCGGAATTTTGCATTCCTTTGCCCAATGACCATAGATGCCACATTTCTTGCACCTGCCCTTGCGACGAGGAGTGCCCCTACAGGTCAGCTTCGTGCCAGGTTCTCGCGCGTCACCGCCGCCGCGTCCCCCGGCTTTCTCTTTCTTCACATAGTGCTTGCCGCCTCCGCCCTTCCCACCAGAAGACGATGACTGATCTGTCACCATGCGCGCTTTACTTCTTGCCGCCCACTCTTCCTCCGTCAACAACAGTTTGGGCATCTTTTCCGCCACTTGTTCTACAGAGGGCTCGAAGCGATCCTCGGCGGCGCGCAAACGCCCGACGAGTTCCTCTAGCGTGAGCGTCTTCAGTTCCACGAACATCTCGATCGCCACTGCAACTTGGTTGTACTTCGCTGGCACAACCCTCAGAAACTTCTTCACGACCCGAGTATCATCAATAGATGTCTCCCCCAGCCCACGCAGATCCGTGGCCAGTTTTGAGATCCGAACTGCGAAGTCGTCGATCGTTTCCCCTAGCTTGAACGAGATCGATTCAAACTCCGCCAACAGCTTCTGTGCATTCACCTCCTTGACACGTTCCACCCCGAGACGCATCGATCTGATTGCTTCCCAGGCTTCCTTCACCGACTTCTTGCTGAGTAGCATCGGGTGCATGTCACCTGGCACACCCCGCAACATCGCCCCCAACGCCAGCCGATCATGGCGCCTAGCCACCTTGTCAGATTCGATCGCATCCCACAGATACATGCCTTCAAGATTGCATTGCACATGTGCCGCCCACTCCTGATAATTTGTGCGGGTAAGCATCGGCCAAGTCAGATTACCTGCCGCTTGATTCCATGCCCGCTCCATGATCTCCTTGTCGGCGTCACTCTTCGAAGCTTTCGGAGAGGTTGACATGGCGCCGCCTCTGTTCGCTACTCCTAGATGGATCTCACCACCGGACTTCGACTACACCTTCTAGCCTGCGCCTTGAACGCCGGGAACGACCACCCTTCGGCTCTGATACCACGTGTTGGAACCGAGACCTTGAGTCACGGCGAGATCGTGGCCGCCGGCGTGCCCGTGGTGACCACCGCGAGCGTGCGAGAGTAGATGCGATCTAAGCGACGAAATGCACAGCAAATAGAAAGATTTTCGCTGCCAACGGCGCAGCCTTTTAGGGTCCTTTTATTCCTTGTATTTATACACATAGGTTTGCAACAAACCCCCCCCACACCGCCCGCTACACAAAGTGCGCGCCACCGTTTTCACCATGCGCGCCACGGCGTGGACACAAGATGACCTGTGCCATGTTATGATCAAGCACGTCAATGATCATGCCCAGCCTCTAACCCGACCTCGATGCTAGACTTAATGAAACAAAACTACATGATAAATATGCAACAATTTAGCTAACAGTACATCCGCTGGTGCTATTGGGTTCTCATTGCCGGGCTTGCTTCTACTTCTATAGGCCTTTCTTTCGGCTAGTGACTAGTGAGCTGAGGGAAAGAAAAATCAGCTTAACTTCACTATGATTCAAGACTTGGTATCCATACAAGAGAGCTTCTAGGAAAATTCAGCTACGCATAGATATGACCTTTTCTCATCAAGAATGGCTCGGCGCCCGCTAATGGATGGCGATAGTCTCCGTGTTCACGCGCGTCAAAAGAAACATATAGCAGTCTCCCCGCATGGCCGCGCGACTGCGATTGTCAAGCCTCTCTCGCATTATTGTTTTCGTCAACTACGCCCAAGTAATAATGATATAGTAAAACACCGGTTCTTTGATTTGACGTCAGGTCATTGACAATTTTCACCGCGCGTCCGCTTGTCGTACAAAAAAATAGCCGAATTCCGAACCTCGGGCAAATCATACTAGTGCGTCCTGGTCTTTGATGCCCATCCATCAAGCAACAAGATAGGCGATGACAAGAAGGCATATGTATTATAAAACACGCCGTTGACGCCGGATCGGCTCTCGCCACAATTGCAACAAACACAAGTAGAGAACACAAGAGAACAATTGTGGGACTATTCTTTATTACTTTCTTGATATTGATGATCTACAATGAAGGATCTCCCACGTATATATAGTCCGAATATGTCCTAGAGTTTTGGTAAGCGCCCACACAACAAACGGACTAGGATTAGGAATCCTTCTCCTCTTCTTTCTATATTCAAGTCCGTATGTTTTACAACACTCCCCTTGGGCGATTACTACGATATTATGCCTCACTAAAAACTCCATTCGAAAACCCAAAGGGGAAAAAAACGATATGGAGAAAAGAGCACATATATATACCGTCCTTGTTATTGCACATGTATTGCCTCGTTAAAACCTTTATGAGAAACTTCAAAAAACTCATAATAGGGAAAAGAGTACAATAATAATCTTCAAGATTTTAGTGAACATTCTTCTAGAATGATCCCAGTTGTCTTCTAGATAGAACAATCGGGCAATCTAATCAAGGAGTTCTCCCCCCGATTCTTGAATTTCTCTCGTGTCTTCTCATGCCAAGCCCACGTATGCACTTTTCAAAAGTTGGTGGAGCTAAAACCTTTGTGAATACATCTGCGAGATTATCACAAGATTTGACACGAGTTACCATAATTTCTCCATTCTTTTGCAATTCATGCGGATAGAAAAATTTAGGTGAAATATGCTTTGTGATATTTGATTTGATATAACCCGATTGAACTTGTGCAATACAAGCTGAATTATCTTCATAGATAATAGTAGGGGTAGGCGCAATGTTAATTCCACATGCATTCTCGTACATGGTGATGGACACGCCTAAGCCAAATGCTCTCTTTGGTCGCTTCATATAATGCAATGATTTCAGAGTGGTTAGTGGATGTAGTTACCAAAGTTTGCTTAGATGACTTCCGTGAGATGGCTGTTCCACCACTAAGAAATACATACCCAAATCTGGATAATCCATTATGGGGATCGACAAATATCCTCGCATCTCAGATACCCAATTATGCTAAGATCTTGTTTCTTCCGGAAATATAATCCAAGATCAATAGTACCCCTAAGGTACCTAAGAATTCTTTTTACACCACTCCAATGCCTTTTTGTTGGAGCTGAACTGAACCTAGCTAATAGGTTAACAAAGAAATGCAATATCTGGCCTTGTACCATTTGCAAGATACATTAATGCTCCAATAGCACTTAAGTAGGGATACCCATCCTAATAATTCTTCTCCTTTTTTCTCTAGGTCTAAAAGGATCTTTTTCAACATCGAGGGATCTCCCCATCATAGGTGTACGCTCGGGATGTGCATTTTCATGATGGAATTTCTTTAATACCTTCTTGGTATATGCAGACTGGGTGCACTAATATCCCTTCATGGGTATGCTCAAGCTGCAAGCCTAAGCAAAATTTAGTTTTACCTAAATCTTTCATTTCAAATTCAGATTTTAGGTAAGTACTAGCTTCTTCGATGTCTTTTGTAGTTCCAATGACATTCAGGTCATCTACATAGACTGAAATTATACAAAATCCTTTCTCGTCATTTTCGTATAAAAAAACACAGGGACAATCTTCATTCTTCAAGAATCCCTTCTCTTCAAGAAAATCGCTAAGACGATTATACCACATTCTTCCAGATTGTTTCAAGCCATAAAGTGATCGTTGTAATTTTACACTGTACATGTTACGTTGTTCTGGTTTGGGGACTGAAATTCCTTCAGGGACTTTCATATAAATTTCAGCATCTAATGACCCATATAAATATGCGGTCACGACATCCATTAATTTCATCTGCAAGTTCATACATGCTGCCATTGATATCAAATACCGGAATGTGATTCCATCCATTACAGGAGAATAAGTCTCATCGAAATCGATGCCGGGTCTCTGTGTAAACCCTTGTGCTACTAGTCTCGCTTTATATCTTACCACCTCATTATTTTCGTTTCTCTTTCGAACGAAAACCCATTTATGTCCTACAGGGAATATACCTTCAGGGGTTCGACCTACTGGGCCAAATACTTTTCTTTTATTTAGCGAGAGTAATTCAGCTGCGATTGCTTCTTTCCACTTAGGCCAATCAGAACGCTTCTTGCATTCTATCAATGTTTTTGGCTCAGGATCTAGATCAATTTTAGCAATCTTCTCAGCAAAATAAATGTCGACATTAGTAGTCTTTCTATCATATACTTCTCCAGTTTCAACATAATTTGTTGAATGTTCCAAAATTCTTTCACATTCATCCTGATTAACCGGTATATTTAAATCAGGAATTTCCGGTCTCCCATCGTGAGTTTTCTCTATGTGCACATTCTCACTGGGTTGTTTATCTTCAAGATGTGTCACTGCAGGTGTACCTTCACTTTTATTCTTATTTTCTTTCTGCCCAGTCTTAAGCTTCTTAGGACGTCTCCATGTAGCTACGGACTGAGTAGATGCACCTTTTTCTTTATTAGCATTGCTACTTTGTCTCCCCCCTCTTCAAGGTACGAGGAGTCAATGTAGTATTTGCTTGGAATTCCAATTCATCCACTTCATGTGGTATTTCTATTCTTTCAAAAGTGTTTTCTGCAGGTATGTGGGATTTCATAATCCCTTTAGTATTAGTGAAGGCTTCAGGCAAATGCGTTTGCAATTCTTTTTTTGCAAATCTATTATATTCTGAACTTCAAGTTCATTTTCTTTAGTGCGAGGATCCATCCCAAGGACCCCAAGTGCTTTCCCATGTTATTTCTCGGCATTCGCCTCTAGCGAGGTACTTTCCTCCCCCCTAATGCCGGGAAATGATCTTCATTAAAAATACAATCAAATAACCGAGCCGTATGCAAATCTCCAGTTAATGGCTCTATATATTTTATTATAGATGGGCTTTCAAATCCCACGTAGATTCCCGTTCTACGCTGAGGTCCCATCGTTGTTCGCTGAGGTGGTGGTATAGGAATGTATACAAAGACATCCAAATTTACGCAGATGGGAAATATTCGGTTTTATTTTTTCGCACTAATTGTATCGGTGATACATCATGATATGCAGATGGTCTAAGTTGAATTAATGCTGCTGCATGCAACACAGCATGCCCCCAACAAGTGGAAGGTAGCTGACTATTCTGTATTAATGGTCTTGCAATTAACTTGATCCTCTTAATTAATGATTCTGCCAGACCGTTTTGCGTATGCACGTGTGGCAATGTAGTGCTCAACTTTAATTCCCGAGCCATACAATAATCATTAAATACCTTCGAGGTAAATTCTCCAAAGATTATTCATTCTAATGGATTTAATTCTAGAATCGAAAATTGGCTCGTAATTGAATTATTTGGGATATTAATCGTGCAAAGGCATGATTTCTAGTAGAGAGAAGACATACATGACTCCCACTTCGTGGAAGCATCAATTAGCACCATGAAGTACCGAAATGGCCCCGACAGAGGACTAATCGACCACAAATATCACCCTGAATTCTTTCCGGGAATGATGGTGATTCATCTCTCACTTTTAAAATAGAGGGTCGAAGTTATTAATTTCCCTTTGGCGCATGCAACGCACACAAAATCTTCATGATTAGGGAAATCATTCTTCTTTAAATTATGACCATTTGAATTTTTTGTAATTCTTTTTTATCATACTTAGACCAGGATGTCCCAAACGATCGTGCCATATTCTGTATGACTCATTATTTCTTAGGATCGTTTGCATTGTAACATGTTTTTGAGTTGGCTTAATGTATGTGTAGTACAATGCTTGGCGCATGGAAGGAAAAAAATTTCGACAATCTTCTTGTTGTCTCCTATTGACTTAGTCATGATTAGGCGTTCTTCGCCATCATCATCATTTGTTTCTAAATGAAAATTGTTTGCACGTATATCCTTGAATGAAAGCAACGTTCTAGTTGATTCTGGATAAAGTAATGCTTCTTGGATTACTAGTTCCGTTCCATTAGGGAGAATTATAGCGGCTCTTCCAATGCCAACTATATGCGTATCACTTCCAGTGATAGTAGTAATATTTTCATCATTCTTTCTAATAGTCTGAAAATATCGTGTGTCCCTAAGGATAGTATCGGTTGTGCAACTATCAATTAAACACAATTCATCTTCCATAGCCATTTGTACTCCACAGGTTCTATAATAAAGCAATTAAATTTATTTAGCATGCAACTAAAATAAACTTTAAAATAGAACAATAATATAACTAAGAATTTATTTAACATGAAGCAGTCTGCAAGACTCTTATTACATTAGGCTCTACGTGAGCTGACTCCAATCCACAAATTCATGCAAGAAATTAAATACTTAATGTATAATATTATTTATTACTATGCTGCTAGATAGGTAAATAGGAGCTCAAATCGAGTCTCCGTGCATATCTTCGTCTTCTTTCTCAATATCATCAGTCTCCATGTCTGTACGCATGCCTTCAAGGTTTCTCATAATAACATCCCAGCTATCATTGGACGTGATGTCTGCAGGCACATCTTCAATTTTTTCAGGAGCTTTAATCTCTTCATGTTCTTCAGGTTTAGAAGATTCTTGCTCCCTGTCCTTGGATTTGGAACATTCACCAATTTCTAGCTTCTTGGTAGAGACAAAATGAGCTTCATGCTTTGCTTCAGGCTGATTATTCTTGAGCTGAGCTTTTAATTCTTGATAGAGTTTCACTATATGCTTAGGAGTGCGACAAATTCTAGACCAATGGCCTTTCATCCCGCACTTATAGCAATCTTGGTCCTGCTTGCCATATTCTCCCCCCCGGTGGAATCTTCTTTGATTTCCACTGTTTCTTCTTCTTAAAGTTATGAAACTTCTGGTTCTTTCCTTTCCATGGTGCCTTCTGTGGCCCCCTTTCCTTTTCCTTCATGCTTATGAGATGAAGAAACAAAGATGTGCTTCAGGCTTACTTAAGTCGCCAAGAGGGACGAGTTAGATGGTTCTGCATCAACTCTTCATCTTCACCTTGGTCTTGCTGTAAAGCATTACTAAGGTCAATGTACTTTTGTACTTTTCTTTCTTATAATACGACGACTTAAGTAGGTAAATTTAGGGTGGAATGTTGACGGGGTTTTTCTATGAGATCCGATTCACGATCAATGCCACATAGCTTCATGCGTGTGACAATCCCATAGAGTTTGGCATTGTAATCCTCAACAGCTTGTAGTCTTGGTAGCGAAGATTCTCGCCATTCGCGTTTCACCCGAGGGAGAAGTACGCCTCCATCTTTTCAAAGCGTTCATGCAATGCATTCCACAAGACTTGAGGATCACGTTCACCATACTCATTCTTCAATGATGAGCTTATGTGATGCCTCGAGAAAGTGTAGGGCTTGCGCCCTTTCAAAGACTTGTTGCTTTTTTTTCATTGTTTTTATAGCGTGCAAAATATTCTTCCCATCCAAGACAATCTCAAAGATCTAAGGACCAAGAAAGATAGTTGCTGCCATTCGGGGCTAACTCAGTGATCTCTCTTTTCACAAGGTCAGACATGTCTACATGATAAAAATAATATGCACATAAGTTTACTGCTAGTAAACATATAGTATACAAAAGTAGTGTGGATGAAGAAAATTCTTAGTAATATAATTATAGCATCTTCAAAAATTGATCGACATAATTTTCAGAATTATATATCAATTAAATATGCTAACAAAAAAAATAGAATATGAGTCTCGCGGGGGGTTTCAACATCTGAGAACTCATTTTTACTGTAAAAGGTTATCAGAATCTGCTATATATGATTCAATTTACATAATATATTTTCTATGGGTGAAAAACAAACTGGCCCAGCCGGCCCGTTTAACACTATTTGGGCATAAAATCTGTTCTAATTCCTACTAGTTGCTCTCCACTGCCTTATCTTCTTTCTTTCTCTCTGTGCAGCAGAGCTAAAGCGGCGGCGATGTCTACGGCTTGCATACGGACAAGCGGCGGCGGTATCTACGGCTTACATACGGGCAAGTGGACAACGGCGCACATCTAGGCGAGTGGATGCAGCTCACGTGCGGGCGAGCAGACGGCGGTGCTGGTGCATCTGCTCGCGTGCGGGCGGCAGATGGCGGGGCACAGCAAACTCGGATGCGGGCGAGCAAGGGGTGCGATTCAGCTCGCGTTCGAGCGGGCGGACGGCGAGGCGCATAATCGCGTGCCGGTGAGCTACTAGTAGAGATTCTTCTCTGAATATTCAAATCGGTGAGTACAGTAGATCTTCTACTACTAGTAGATCCAGATGTATGTAGATTAGTGAAAGTATTTGGCTTCCATGCCAATTAATCAGCTTCCGTGCTGAATATGATTTCTGTCACCAGACTTCGTGCCGGTGAATTTGTACTCTTATTGTTTCATCATTCGATTTTTTTTTTCCGACAGATTTTTCTCTGAATCTATCTATGCCCTGATCTGGCGTTCAAGCCTTGTATATTGATTTCGACATTGTAGATTAGAACGCATCCAATCTAATCTACTAAAAGAAATTCTGTACCTTCGGTTTGGTTCTTGATTTCGGAAAACGAAAGCTGTCGCGTAGGACAGTTCGGCTAGGCCGCGGTGACCTGCCGGCGTGGTGACGAGTTGATGCAGATCGGTTCGTCAACGACGTTGATGTTCCCGGCGTTGTCGAAGTCGGCGTTGATGTAGTCGTACAGGATTTGCTAGCTCGGTGGCTGCTTGTGTAGATGTACGACTGCAGGCTTGCGTCAACTTCGGCGATGTCGATGTAGCAGAGCGGTCGTGCTGATAACGTATTATAAAACACGTCGTTGACGTCGGATCGGCTCTCGCTCACAATTGCAACAAACACAGTAGAGAACACAAAGAGAACAATTGTGGGACTATTCTTTATTACTTTCTTGATATTGATGATCTACAATGAAGGATCTCCCACGTATATATAGTCCGAATATGTCCCTAGAGTTTTGGTAAGCGCCCACACAACAAACGGACTAGGATTAGGAATCCTTCTCCTCTTCTTTCTATATTCCGAAGTCCGTATGTTTTACAACAATATGCACGCTTAAGTCTCTATTTTCGAAATTGATTATACTATATTCTTACTGGTAAGGTATGCTGCTAGACACTAGTTATAGAAATATAACCCATTTCTATTAAGTGACATGCACTAACTACTTCAATTCAAAAGCTTAAATTGTTAGTAAAGAATGGAAAATTTACTTGGTAAAATAGTATTTCTATGTAGTTCTCATCATATAGAGTCTAACGGATTTTAGTATAATTTTAGGGTACTTATATGATTTTATATCTATTTTATAAAAATATTTTGTTGGATATAATATCCACCAACCAATTTATCAAGAAGAGTGTCTTTCAATAAATCTCAATATTTTTTGTGTCCAAAGAATAAAGAGTAGTCACTTGCAGTGTCATGTGACAAAATTTCTCTTATTATAATGGTACTATATTGGGTTGTATGCAAAGAACATTCAACCCCAAAACTTAAAACTAGTAGAAAAAATGGAGAAATCACTTCAGCAAATCAACTTCTCTTCTATCACATTCAATTAGTGGCTTGGGGACGACATAATTAATATATCTTAATAAGCAAGCACTGTGGAACTTTGTTTGCCGTGTGAGGGGAATCCGGTAGTGATATCAACATTATTATTACATTTTACATCTTACTATTACTAATTAGAGGCCCCAATGGAGGCTCCACGTTAATCCTCATGAGATGCTCTAGAAAAAATAGATAAATCCTAGAAATTCTTACAAAAAATTAGAAACATCTAGCCATCAATCCAATAGCATCTAACAATGACAACCATTTGATCTATTCTACTTTTAAAAAATTTACCCACATTTGCCATTATAAAGATACCATTAAAGATATAAAATTTACCCCCTAAATATATATATAATTTACCCACTGCCGCCATTATGAAAATTTATTATAAAAATTTAGATAAAAAAACTGAAAAAAGAATCCTACGGAGGAAACATATTGTCGCTGGTACGTCGTCTTAGCCTCTCTCTCTCATGCGTGGGAACCTACTGCCGCCGCCGCCTCATCCTGCGATCAAGTTCTCAATCCCTAAAAAAGAACTCGCAACACTGTGTTGCTCTTCCTTCTAATCGGCTGGTATTAAGGGCGCAGTAGGCTTCCATGGAGTTGCAGTCTGGTTGTTGTTATTACTTGATCTTCTATTGTAGTAGATCTGAAAGAGAAGGCGTATATCTGTCCATCTACCGCAACATCATTGACAAGGAGATGGAGATGGAGCTGTAAAGTAATTAATTGAGGTAACCTGCCGTCCGTCCATCCTTTGTCAGTATGCATGTAGATGCATTGAACTCCAGTGCGAAAAGCAAATCTGGCAAATACAAGAACCGACATGGACCATGGATGAGGGTACCTGAGGTGCACGTACAATATTGATCACTCACTCTTATTCTGTCCTGTATGCACGCCAAGCGCCACCTATAAGATGGCAATCATTCGGCAACAAAGAAGGCTACTTTCGGTGTAATCAATGAAGCCTGAAGCCTGGAGGTGTTGTCAATGGGTGTGATTCCACGTCATGACTGCATATAGGTCAGACCTCAATTCCGATTTCCGAATGCAAAAGTATTTGTTTCCAGCACCATTTGGTCTCTCTATAGCTACGTAGTTTATATACCTAAACTATACAGTTCAGTCATCACAATCAAAGCCAAATTTATTATAATATTCATGATCAAACAAGTAATACAAAAAGAAGGTTATTATATATTTGATTCTATATAGGGAGGACTACAAATTACAACATCGTCATTGCTAATAGTGGCATTCTATTCTATCCCTCAATAAAAAATATGGTATTTTAAAGAAATCCAAAATGTTATTGAGTGTTGTGTTAGATTAATGTTGTCAAATAAAATAGTACGTATGTATCAATTGCATTATTAGGCTGCCATCTATGTGCTTGCTATAATCATCATTTTATTATATTATATTGACAATTATAATCATTATAATGTTTTATTTTTAATATCCCCACTACCATTATCTAAAAATAGACTAATTAAATTACACTTCTAATATTCATCTCAAATATGCGATTATGAAAAAAATATAAAGTAAGACATAAATTTGTATCTAAATTAACCACATGCATTATATCATTACAAATATTATAAACTATCCTAAAATCTAAATTTTCTTCGATGATCATTATGGAGAAGTTTCCAAAAAAATAGTTTTATAATGGTCTAAATTATTCACTCAAGTTACTGCTAGCATATGAAAACCTAGCTCAGATTTGTGTGCATTGTTATGCATATATGTATGCGCATGTGTAGGGCATTTTGATTTTGAAGCCAAATATATAGTTAGGATTTTGATAAAACATATATTGAGCACATGTGAAGGCAATATGCAAAGGTGAAAATTATGAATGGAGATGGAAAGCTATACAAAGTGTACGTAGTTGGTAACTTAACTATGTAAAAAGTGAATAATTATAAGAAAATTATTAATATGAGTACTTTGTGAAAATGTTGACACATGAGAGATCAACCATTTCTTTTATTATGAAAGACTATTCAAAATAATGACCTAAATTTATAACCAAACCAGCACCTGCACATCTAGAATTTGTTATACAAATTAAAAGTAAATAAAAATCTCTCCCAAATATATATGGAAATACTAACATAATATATCATGAAAAATAATCTGTATGATATATATGTTTCTAAATTGCAAACTTCTACACTCATAATAAGCAATTAAGCATATATGCTCCGATCCATTATGTAGATCATGTAACCATGTAAAGATTTGAATAAATATTTCTTATCAAATGTAGAAAATGGTACCTCAACAAAACCATGTAGCAAGACAACATGGACAACTCACTTTAATTTATATTAATCGTTCATGAGGCTGAAATCCATAGGTTGTTACTTCTATCATATTTATACATTTTAAGCAAAAAATCATATTTATATATTTTGACTTAAAAAATTGTCACATCTTCATAATTTATCTTTGAGTATCTTTGAGCACTCTATTTATAAAACAATATTATACACACAAGTCTGATGTAACTAACTCAACATTTTAAATGTCATGGTGCAAGCTGAAACACCTATTTATGTCCCTATAAGAACTAAAAGGGTAGCCTAGGACCTAAAGTCTTTTTTTTAAAAAAATTTAAGCACTAAAAGTTTAACTTCACATGTGGATAAAAAATTGCAAGAACTAAATTAAAAGTTGAAAGCTAAAATATTGATTGATGATTTTATAGGAAGAGAACCAACACGAACTTATATAACTTATGATTAGATTTCAACAAAATATATTTTTGAGATAAAGAAAGATCAATCCTACAAATTCTCCCTAGAAGCAAAAAAAAAAAAAAAAAAAACTACCGCTTTACCACCAAAAAATAATAGTCATTTGATTTATTCTATTTTCTAAATAACTACCGACATCTGTAGTTGCATAAAACAACATAAATCATGAATCTATATCTAAATTACCTACCATTGAAAACATGATCTAAGATGAACCTAAATTTACATCTAATTGCCTACCTACTATTATGAACTAATTACATTAGTATTGATTTATTATAATTTGACTAAAAAATGCATATATTGTGTCACCATGCAGAGTATGTATACATGTCACCATGCAGAGTATGTATACATGCATGCATTAGCGATAAATATATGTGCAATGTTTTAATAATCATCTGTGTTTCAACAATCATGAAAAATATTTTCTCAACAAGTTGGCTACTAACAATCATACTAAAAATTATTTTTAACTATATTGATAATAATGACACAATACATATAAGTTTGCACTTTTATATATTTATACATTTTAACTAAAAAGTTTTCTATATTGATAATGCACATATAAGTTCCCAAACATAAATTCAACATCATGAGAAGTGGGTGTTAGTGCAAACCATATGGGTGATTAATTTTCAGTAAAAATATTGCATAATACATCAGAGTATAGTCTACGACATAGCTTGAAGTTAACTCCGTTGTAAAAAAATTTAGTAATGAATAAGAATTGAGAAAATTAAACATTTAGACTCATAGTGATATAAAATATCGGTTGCAACAAGAACCACAATAGTAATGCATACTTAAGATAAATTTAAGTGCCATGAAATTTAATGGGAAAAACTATGGATATAGATGAAAAACATAGAGATTAGTAATTGATACGTTTGTGACCACTAGAAGATATAACATAGTATCTTCTATGTCTATTTTGTTAGAAAATGACAAAGTGAAAAACATAAAAATTTAATATTAGAAAAA
>JADLZL010001714.1:0-70559 GCA_015844335.1 Chrysopogon serrulatus | reverse complement strand
TTGTTTGAAACACTCAAGACCGGCTAAGATGCTTTGCCAAGTATATGAGCTTCCACTCTTCATAGATGCCGTTAACAATCTCCCATCAGGATAATATCGGCACGTAGAACGCGGGCACATAAAGAATCGGGATCACTCAGTAGCCTCCATACCTGTTTTGCCAACATTGCCAAATTAAAAGACGGAATATCCCGAATCCCATGCCTCCCTTTAGATTTTGGTAAGCACATCTTCCACCATTCCCGCCAATGAATCCTTTTATGAGCATCGTCGTCCCCCACCAGTATTGCGAGATGGCTGTTGTAATTCCTTTACAGATGTTCTTGAATTTTAAAACCATCATTGCAAATACCGGTATGGACTGAGCAATGGATTTAATAAGAATTTCTTTTCCTCCCTGACTTAGAGACTTCTCCTTCCAACCATTGATTCTAGTTATCACTTTCACAATCAAATGGCGAAAACAATCACTTCGGTCAACACCCACCATCGACGGCAATCCCAGATACTTGTCATTCAAGGATTCAGTCATGATATTAAGAGAGTGACACACCTCTCGCCTTTTACTTTCCACGTCTGTATTTGCTTTGAAAAAAATACTAGATTTACTCTCACTAATTTTCTGTCCGGAACTAGCACAATATTTATTTAGAATATTTGCCAAACATTCAGCATTCCTCCTATTCGCCTGCATCGGTATGAGGGAATCATCCGCAAATAAGAGATGTGATACTTTGTTGGGGCACCCCCGCAAACACGCAATTCCTGCCAGCTCCCCTCTTTCCTCTGCCTTTCTTAGCATACATGATAATCCCTCCGCCACCATCAAAATAAATAAGGTGACAAAGGGTCACCTTGGCGCAATCCTCTAGATGGTTCAAAAATTCCTGTTTCCACCGAGTTAAAACGGACAAAGATATCCGACGGAGGTAACACATGCCATAATCAATTTAATCCACCTCTGGTCAAACCCAAGTTTAGCCATAATTTTTCTAGGAACATCCACTCTACTCTGTCATAAGCCTTGTGCATATCAAGCTTCACGGCACATAGACCTTTACTGCCTTTCTTTTTTTTTTTTCATTGCATGGATACATTCATAGGCTAATAAAATATTATCCGTAATTAATCTCCCGGGCACAAACGCACTCGATGATCACTTATAATCTCTGGCAAGATGGTTTTTAAGTGGCTTGACAACATTTTTGAAATAATTTTATAAACCACATTGCATGAGAGATGGGCCGAAACTGGGTTACCTTGTCCGGGCTATCAACTTTTGGGATCGGGGCGATGGTAGTATTATTCCATCCCATTGGCACCGTCGAGCTGTGAATTGCTCCCAAAGACCTCATCGATAAGCTCATCCTCCAAAGATTCCCCCGGCGCTTGAAAAGATAGCATGAAGCCCATCCGGCCCCTGGTGCTTTCAGATCCCCAATACTATACAGAGCCTTCTTCACATCCTCCCTTGTAAAAGGAGCCAAGAGGAGGTCATTCATATCTGCCGACACTTTTCTATCCACATCAGCCAGGACTGTACCATCGACCTCCCCGCACCTCCTTTGTAAATAGAGTTGAGAAATAGTCCTTCACCATTGCCGACATAGTATCAATATCTCATGGCGCACACCCTGATCATCCACCAAGTCTCTTATAAGATTTTCCTTTCTTCAGCTTGATGCATGGTGATGAAAAAAAATTAGTATTCCTATCACCATGCTTGAGCCAATTTGCTCTAGCTCGTTGAACCCAATATATTTCTTCCTGTTCTAGCAAAAGTTCCAGCAGCAGGTGGATTTCCTTATGAGCTGCAATCGACTCATCCGTCATCTCTCCACGTCTCAGATTTTCAAGTTGCCTTCTGAGTTTTTTAATGCGGTGGACAGGTTGCTTCAGTACTTTCTTATCCCACTTATGGAGATCAGCGTGCACATGTTTGACCTTTGTCATGAGTGGTGAGTTATGGTTTTGAGCTGAAGCTCTAGCCCATGCTATTTGTACAATATCTTGAACCGTTTCCTCCTTAAGCCACCTAGCTTCAAAACGTCTCGGCCCTTCACTTGAATGCATGATGTGCTGTCCACTCTGATCTGTATCAACAATTAACGGACGATGGTCAGATTTTATTGGTTCTCCATTCACCAGCACTGTATTTGGGAACATATTATTCCACAGCACATTAGACACCCCACGATCTAGACGCTCCCGAATTTTTCCCCTCTGCCAGGTGAGCATATCACCAGAATAACCCATGTCTATCAAGTCACAATCGTCCAGCGCATCCTGGAATTCTTGAAGCTGTCTTTGAGATCTTGCTCTACCACCCTCTTTCTCATAATGAAATAAAATCTCATTAAAATCTCCAACCGCTAGCCAAGGTAAGGCGTTAGCATCCTTCAGAGACCGCAGCGCCTCCCAAGTTCGGTCCTTATGATCCCAACTTGGTTCCCCATACATCCCCGTTAATCTCCATAATTCTCCTTCACCCACTGTCACGTCAATATAAATCCTGTTTACTGGTACTGGAGTGTGGACTATGGAGACCGTAACGAGCCGTCCTCTGCGCGCTCTTCCACAGCTCGAGCCATCCAAGGCCCACTATACATTCAACTAGGCCGGGCCCAATTTGCTAAGCCAAACCAGAAGCTACTCCGGCCCGAAAGTCAACTAAAGCCAGCAGCCACAGGCCCATATTGCTGCTGTCTCGAACTCACCGAGACGACGACCTCCCAAGTCCCTCCCAGTTCCAGCTGCTCCACCGTCTCCCGATGTTATCCATTCGGCCAATCCCCGGCGCCAGTTCCAGCTGCTCCACCGTCTCCCGACGTTATCCATTCGGCCAATCCCCGGCTTCGCCGGAGCTTGGCGAGGAAAGAAAGGGCAGGGCCATGGCGGGAGCCTTCGCTCTCCGCCTCGTGCCTCGCCTCGCCGCGGAGCCGCCGGGGAGGGGAAAGGGTAGCGGAGGAGGAGCCAGCCGCGATGCAGGCAGCAGCAGGGCGCTGTAAGTTCTAAATGGGGATATGCTTCTTCTTTATTCTTGTGCTGCTTGCCCCTCGCCTTGCTCTACAAACCTGCCCCCCTTTATCGATAGAACGCATTTTGTTTGTAGAAGCTGGTTTCCTCAGATATGTCTGGTTCAATTAGATGGCCCGGTTCGAGGCACACGGATGGTTCAGGGGATTACATACGAGGCAGTTGAATATGGTTTTGGCGAGCCGCTGGGATTTTTCTTGTATCCGTATTGTCAGGAGAAGCTTCGTTGTCGAATTCAAAAGAGTTATCGGGAGTTAGGGGTATATTACGTGAACACCTCAGCCCTCACTGTAGATCCACGAGATATTTGCTGCCGTGCCGATATTTGGTTGTTTTGTTTAGCATATGCAGAGGAACTACATTCGGTTTAATGTGTATACGAATTAACTGTACACATGTATTGTGCCATTTTGTGTTACCTCTACTTCTGGGGTCATGTAGATGTGCCGATATTTGGTTGTTTTGTTTAGTATACATGCAGAGTAACTGCATTGGGTTTAATGTGTGCATATGAATTAACTGTACACACTTTGTATTGTGCCGTTTTGTTACCTCTACTTCTGGGGTTATGTAGATGAGCATAAGAATTCTGTGCTTCATAATTTTTCACTTCCATCAGTGATCTGTTAGAAATTAGTCCTTGGTTTTAGATGTGTAGCCTGTCAGATAAGCTACTATATTTTCCTGCTGGTTTCATCCATCAAAGTGGTTTTGCAAAAAAAAAAAAAAAAAAGGCTTTAAGAAATGCTGGCACATTTAATGGATTTAGTGGTTGGGTCGGTTGGGTCTCCCATTATGGTCTTCAGTCTTCATGCATGATCTCTATTTGTTCGGTTTGCAGCAACTTCTGAGATGATGTGCACTTTGACCTCCTCTTTATCATTTAATAAATCAATTTGCATTTATTATGGCATAGGGTGTCAAAGAAACCAAACAAGCAGCAACATTTGTGGATCAGGAAGGAGACAGCTGGGTCGGGGAAGAAGGCTCTCCGTCTTATTGATGCTGTAAGATATACACTTGCTCTCCTTCTTATTAATCAAGCCGGAATTCTGGATCTTTTGAAAAAAAATACATATACTGTATGATATAAGATCACTTTATCGCACTTCAGTTATCCTCAAAGTGTGAAAAAGTTTAACAAATAGCTTCTTCTGTTATCATATTTCTCTTTTCCCGTGATCTGATTAATAATAGTAGTTAGTTATCGTGATAACAATCATATCAGGCTTAAGAAACTGACATGTTCTCAACTATTCAGTCTGTGGAACCATATCTTTTAGGTTTCAAAGTTACCAAATGAAAGAGAAGCTATTTATGGTGCATTGGACAAGTGGAGTGCTTTTGAGCCTGAATTTCCTATTATAGCAGCAGCAAAAGCTTTGGGGATGTTGAAAAGGCGACGGAAATGGCTAAGAATAATCCAGGTATGACTGTTATGGACAAAAGCTATAGTAGTTGCTAGCAAGTCAAGAGTTTAGGTGTTCTTATTTGGAGTTCTGTTATTGCAGTTTCTGATAGCAAACTAGTTTTTCCAGTCACCTGCAGAATTTCAATGCTTTTCACAGGTAACCAAATGGTTGATGAGCAAAGGCCAGGTGTTGACATGGGCAACATATGATACACTTCTGCTCGCACTTTTTATGGATAAACGGGTAGATGAAGCTGAGTCAATTTGGAGTACTGTAATACAGACTCATACGCGCTCAGTGCCCAAGAGGTTGTTCTCTCGGATGATCTTGATGTATGACATTCACCAACGTCCAGATAAAGTTTTGGAGGTATATCTTACTCATTTTCACCCTCTTGTAGGATTAAGCGACATTATGCACACTTCCCTTCCCCTCACTGTAATTGAATGTGTCTCATTACTGGCTTTCTTTATATTCCAACTATATTTGTTGACTGGTGCATGAATAATTCTATGATAATAAATGAGGAGTCAATCTTTTCATAGGAACCATAATTATGAGTTGACTGATGCTTAAGTTTGGAAAATTATGCAAATAACGTGCCTTTCAATGGACTGATGCTTAAGTTTGGAAAATTATGCAAGTAACGTGCCTTTCAATGTTCTTAGAAATGCTAACCGGTATTCATATGGTCACCCATCTGGTTGTTTAATGTCCAATGTGATAAGCCTGTATTACAGTACACTAGAGAGGGTCTGAGCTTACTTGTAAATCTTATTGACTCCTATGAAGATGCGCAAACCTTTTGCGTGATCAAGAAAATATGGTCACCTATCTAGTACTGGCCATGGAGCCTAGATAGCTTATTCAGCCTGACTGACTGGTCATATGGGAACAGAATGGGAAGCAATTCCTTGCATGTGGTCTAGCAGACTCGTTTCCATTACACTTGTCTAGCTAGCTGGTCAGAGGATTTTTTTTTTACCGTGTTCCTGTTGCCATTTTCAGATATATGCTGACATGGAGGAATTAGGGGTGCGTCCAGATGAGGATACAACGAGACGGATCGGAAAAGCATTCGTGGCTTCTGGCCAAGAAGAAAAAAGAAAAGCATGTCCTTGAGAAATACTTGAAAAATGGAAGTACATCCATTTCAACGGTGAGCGTGTTCGGGTGCGGAGGGACGGGCCATTGGCCCCATAGTGTCCATTTCGTGAAATGCTTGAACCTATCAGCATCATGCCGCTGTGACGGTCATACTCATACACATGTTATCAGCACTCGTCCTCCACTTCTCTAGAGTCTAGCCTGTTGAGACAAATGAAGAGCGGACAGGTGGCTGGCTACTGCTGACGAGATAGCGATTTAGGTACTGTAGAAGCATCCAGTGACTGTGATGGTTAACTTGCAATTTGCGTACGTGTCTGTGGAATGACCCCGTGCTATATATGTTCTGACCCGTGTCTGAAAACTGTGGTGTAACTTCGCCCCTCCCCGAGTCAAGTTCTTCGGCTGGCTCCTCACCTAAAATAGGATCCATTGCTGAGCAGCCCTCGCCCACAAGAACATACTCGACGACGCGCGATGTGAGCTTTGTGGTTTGGCCGACGAGACTGCGGACCACATCTTCTCTGAATGCTCCTTTGCCCAGTCCTTCTGGACCGACATTGGTTGGCTGCCGTCAGGGATTGCCAAGGTTTCAGAACTCTGGAACACTCAACCGCCGCCAAGGGTTGCCAAATCAGTACTTAACCCTCTACTTCTCCTCTGCTGGGAAATCTGGAAGCACAGAAACGAAGTGGTTTTCAGAGGAATGGCGCCGGACATACCACGACTCAAAAACGCCTGCAAGAAGTCAGTCGAGAACTGGAGATGCCGCATCCCCAGGAGGCATGAAACTCTAGCTAGGCTTTGGAGAAACTCTCTTGCTATGTAAAATCCACGCTCCCCCCATCCTCCCTTGAACAAAATTTGTAACCAAGGCCCTGCCTTCCACCCACCGGTCTCTCCGGCATCTGTGGAATATATATTGCAGGTGGGGATTTGTTATCCCCCCCGAAGTTGACCTCAAAAAAAAAAAAAAAAACTGTGAAACAATTTCGTGCCATTTCATGTGAGGAACAGCACCAGACTTTTGGGCCCACGTCTTGCAGATTGCATGCCACCAACCAAACCTTTTTCTGTTCCTTGCGGTGTTCCGCGGGTTTACTTGCTCTATTATTCTTGTGATCTGTATGACTGTATGTATCATGCGCATATCGCATGCTTGCTGGCGTACAGCTGTTGGTTTTACCCATTTTTGTGCTGTCCATCCAATATCCATCCTTCTTCAGCAAATGATCAGGTGAGTTCGTTCCGTTTGTTCTTCCTGGCACTCAAGATAAAAAGAATGTTGCTGGAGCTTGGGTTCGTTTCAGCCACGGGACGGGCATAGCTGGGCCTGGGCGACGGACGGGACGGTTGCTTGCCGCCGCAGCGTGTGGCACAACAAGCACAAGCACCCGCACGAAGCATTCGGGGCGCGGCCTGCCCGTGTCGCTCTCGCCGTCACCCGTCACCGCTCTACAGTCTACTAGAGGCTTCCGTGTCCCGCGAAACACGAGAGCGACGGGGGACGAGCCGCCAGATCTCTGGGTTGCCATCATCTCCCGCGGATGGATCTATCCGACGTCGACAGCGAGCCGGAGCGTTGGGGGTAGGGTGGGTGGTTGTTCGGCCTGGCCGCCCTGCGTCCGCGTGACTGCGTCCGTGTCCAAAGCCACGCGGACGACGGCGACGCCGACGACAAGCCGAAGGAAATCTCCCCGACAGATTGCCGCCAGCCTGAGCGCACAAGTGGCTCGCGGCAATCTCCACGCGGGCGGTGTGCTGCTTCATCGATCCAGTTCAGCAGCACCCCGCGCGTCCTCTCCGTGCAGTGCAAGTGTGCAGCGACATCGCCACCAAGGGCTGCGAGAAGTGGCCCCCGGGATCTTGGACGGCGGCACAGCGTCGGTTTCTGCCTTTTTTTTCGGAGTCTGCTCGCGCTGCATGCGATGCGGCAGGTGTGTGGCTGCCGTGGCTTCGACTCGTAACGTTTGGCTTTGCCGCTTAGAAAAATGGCCCTGGATCTTGGATGCTAGCGATTGTGCCAGGAGAGTAGAGGCTCAGATCGGATCACCACTTACCGAAGTTTTGCGTTATTTTATTATAGTGATGATGAATTTTGAATTTTGAACGGAAATTAATTTGCCATATGCAAATTGTACGTACATGGACAAGTGAGAAACGCTATACTCTCAAAAAAAAAAAAAAAAAAAAACTATACTCTCGCATGTACAGTAGCTGACACCTTTCCCCCCTCTCTTAGAGTTTTCATTCAATTTTTCATATACTACGTATGCACGATTTCTTTCTTAAAAAACACACCCACGCCTTTTGAGGGTCTCTGTCACTCAGTGACTGATGGTGATCCTGATCCAGTGATCCAACCATGTGGTTGAGAGCTACCCAACCAAAGAACACGAGGCGGACCGCAGCGCCAACACTCTCATTCTCCGGGTACGGATCATGTGCCACGAAAAAAATCCTATCGCTATCAGGGGGCGACAATTCGTTGCGGCCTCCCTTTTCTTTCAACAGATTGCAACGAATATTCTTGTAACCAGTTGCAGCCAAACATTTGCTAATGTTGCTTCACAAAATCTTGGCAACATTGGCCGCATTTTTGGAGCGTTGACCAAATTTACTACAATTGTTACCGGTCTGAATTCACTTTCCTGCGCAATGCTAATCCAATTCTTGTAGGTGTGTATACCTAGCTCATGGTTCACGATGGTGACTACCCTGAAATGTAACGAGTTTTGAGTTATTCTATAAGTCAAACTAACATCATTCACGTAGGTAAGTTATAAATATACATTTCATAAGGTATTTACAATCTCAACCTTTTTGATGAAATTGATATCACAAATATATCAAAGAGATGGAGCCAGATAAAACCGTGGTAGATAGTCCCTTAGCTAGTGTTTCCCTAAATGTTAAATTGTAAACGATTGGTTACCTATCATTTAGTGGTTTGTTCAGACCACTAAATAGCATTCAACAATGTTTAAATGGATTAAACCTTCATTTAGATAGAGGAACAATGATACTCCCTCCATTCCAAATTATAAGTTATTCCAATAATTTTGAAGAGTTTTTCAACTTTGACCAAATTTATATAATAAGACAATAACATTTATGGTATCAACTAAGTATCATTAGATTCATCATTAGTTATATTATAATATACCTATTTGATGTCATAAATCTTTGATTATTCTCTATAATTTTGGTCAATGTTAAAAAGTTTGACTCTCCAAAATTCTTGGAATGACTTATAATTTAGAATAGAGGGGAGTATATCACACTTGAGTACAAAAAATCTATGAAAAGTTATTACAAGTTGTTTTTGTATGTAAAAATTTTGTTGAAAAAGAAAACTATCTATATAAGCTTTTAATAACATCGTCCATAAATGGATAGATGCAAAGAAGAAACATTGCCATAGAAGGAATGCCGGGGGGAGGAGAGCTATTTTGTCGCTTTATCAATTGATCACACGTGCAACAACTAAAAGCGAGCATATATTTTTTGAAAAGAAATCACTAACACCCGAATTTGAATCGTTGGATCTATATCAGCATTTCATTCAACCGTTCTCTTTATTTCTTCTTCCTCCTGCTTTGTCTTCTTCGTCGCGCCAACATACTGCAGTTCGAATAGTTCACACTCACCACTACTCGGTATTCCCATATTGCCTCTCGATGACAGATTCACCTCATTGTGCTAGCTCATGCAAGGGAGTGTTCTCTACCTAACCCTTCCAACGATCATCCTCTACCGTCATAGCCGGCAACTCTCCTCTAATCTCAACGCTCCATCTCTAGCTTTAGTCGCAGAAGATCAACTTTAGTCTTTTGAAGCAACGATCCTTTCCAAATCATCATGTGAATTGGAAAAGGAAGGTGAATATAGCAAGGAATTCCACTGCTGCCGTGTGCCGAGAGCCAAATTTGGCCAGGCACATGTTTTGCCCGGGCGAGGTAGGAAATGGTCACAGAACCGGTGGCTGACCCGGACTAGGGGAATCTCCGCCCGCCCGCCTGCAGGCCCACGGACATGTGGGGCCCGCCACGCCGTCCGCCAGCCGCCAGCCGATCCCTTCCTGTTATTTATCCCCGGCCCCGGGGCTCCCGCACGCCTGCACACACTCGGCAGTCGGCACACTCTCGCGGCAGCCGCAAACGCCTTGGCCGTCGCGTCACGCTCCTCCTCCGCCGGCCCGACGCGAGCCGAGAGAGAGGGAGGTCGGAATGGCCGCCGCCGCGGTGGTCGACGACGCTGGGATGGACGCCGTCCAGAAGCGCCTCATGTTCGAGGACGAGTGAGCGCCCTTTCTTCTCCCCCTCTCTCTCCTTCCCTCCCGCTACTTCTCGCTCCTCTCCCTCTGTTGCCTGCCTGCCTGTCGTTCGCGTTCGCGTATCGGCGATCTGCTTGTCCCCCACTTGTTCCGCAACGGGCATCGATGTTTGCTCGATTTCTCTGGCGCAGGGGGTGGGGTTTTCGTTCGCGGTTGCACAGCAGCTCAGCTGCCTGCTCCGCCGGCTCTCGCGGCGATCGGAACGCCGGGACGGTTTGGCTTGCGGAGTCACGGAGGCTGTTCAGTACGACTGACTCTTCGTGCCCTTGATATACTGTACCACGTTTTGGTCTCACGTCGCACGTGTTTGATGCGTTGTGCCCTGCGCCAAAATTCCGGGCATGCCCTGCCTGTGCTCGTGCTGTATGGCCTGTGGGGTAAGAGGTTACCCGGACAGGACTGCCCTGCGCCAAACTTCCGGGCATGCCCTGCCTGTGCAGTGCGCTGGGCTCAGTAGGTCGATAAGTAAGGAGGTACTATAACTGGGCTGTTTTCGTATCTAGAGTTCAGGTTCAGTATGGATGTCCATTTTGTTTAGTTGATTGAGAAGTAGACCGGTAGTAACTCTTTATGAGTCATATAAAATTTTCGAGTGTATACTTGATGTGAACTGTGTTCAATAAATCCTGGATGGTTAGTACTTTCCAAAGTCAGGGCAATGCCAGGCTTGCAAATTGCTCTTTGAGGAAATAGGAAATTATATAAAAGTACAAAGTTTAAGTGGAGTCTGGAGGAGATTTGTGTGGGTGAACATGGATCAAAGAGAAATCCGTGTAATTTATGAATGTGTTCTTGCAGTTTTTCTTGTAATATACTCGGTTATTAGTAGATTGTTTCGTCATATTCAAGTCATTCACTGACAATTCTTCTTGACAATGCTTGCTTGATTTTTTGTTTCTTTCACAGATGCATTTTGGTGGACGAGCAGGACAATGTGGTTGGCCATGAGTCAAAGTACAACTGTAAGATTCTATTCTGCTACGCAGATCTACTTAATTTTCTGTGCACTCTTTAATGTTGTTTGAACTGGCCTGTGGAACAGTAGTTGATTTGTTATTTGTATGTCTTGTTAGGCCATCTGATGGAAAAGATCGAGTCTGAGAATCTGCTCCATAGGGCATTCAGCGTGTTCCTTTTCAACTCAAAATATGAGCTGCTACTTCAGGTTTGTTTGTTTTTTTTTTTTTTTCTGCATAATATGAGCTGTTACTTCAGGTTTGTTTTTATTTTTTTACTCTGCATTTCTGCAATGTATTTTTTATCTATTTTATTTGCATACCTGGCAAAGATTTTAAATTTCCAGTGATTGTTTTTTCCCCTTATGTTTGACATGGAAAGTCATGAGTCATGTAGTCCCAGGTTACCTTGTAACCTCGTAATAGTAGATCTCCAGTTGAAGTTAAGGCTCACTGAATCACCATCGACGAACTACATTGCTTAGCATGCTTTAGAAACTTATAGATGCTGTTTCTTTGACAGCATATATGACAGTTAGCTTTGATGTTGCATTGGATGCTGTTGCATTGGATGCTCTGACTCCCTGTATTGTTGGAAGTACATATTTCATAAGTCAACTTGCTCCCTGAGACCCAAAATAGTTTTTTTTTTTTTTTTGAAAGATCCGGTTACCCGGCTTAATTGATAATAAGAAGGAGTTAGCATACAACATTTGATTACATGCGCAAGAGGCGCTCCCTACTGCAGCCTAAGCTGCAGAGGTTTTAGGATTTTTAGCAACTAATTACTCACTACCGGTTGGGCGGCTATTGGGGGCTTGAGAGTTGTCTGTCCCGCTAAGGACCAGCTGTACTTCTTCAGATCTTGATCCCAGGCAATCAGATTCCTACCACTTGTTTTATTAGAAAGTTCCCTTGGTGCTGGCACCGAGCTAAGCAACATTGGTCAAATTGACGCTTCAGCTTTTGGCTGCAAAAGCTCACTAGGTCTCTATCTCCACTGCATCAGATTCGTCAACTATCGCCGCTAAGGCCTTTGCTAGCTCCTTATTGTCCAGGCGTGTTGCGGCCCTGATTGCCTTGATGGCCTGTTCTGGGAAATCAGCACCATACAAGTCAACATATTCAGTCACTACTGCATCTGGCGCCGGTTGCCGTGGATTGATGAACTCTAGTTCCCGCATCAGCTTGCGCTGCGCACGCTCAGCCACCGGCACCACGGATGGTTTGGCAGCCAGGCGCAAGCTGGAGCGCGTCGCTTGCAATGTCATCCTCTTCCTTGGCTTGCGCGTGGGGAGGGTCGCTCGGGGTAGAGGAGACTGAGGTGTCGGCAGCAAGGGTGCTGGGAGCTCCTTGAACAATCCATTGCAAAACTCAACAACGGTTTGTCCATCCACATCTTGGTCATCATCAACTGGAAGCAGTACATCGTCTGGTTGTGCACTTCCCTCAAAGAGATCCTGCCCCAGGGGTAGATCCTCAACACTTACCTCCTCTGATGTTTTAGTCGATCCATCCTGGGACTCCCCTAACGTCTGAGGCTGGACAACTGGCCTAGGGGAGACAGGATCGCCTCTGCCAGTGAGTAGCTATAGTTAAATGTTTGGGCCTTGAGTTTAGAATCAGCACAAACCATTGTCCTTGTTCAATGTTTGTCTGTTCTTTTTTTCGTGAGCGGGTTCATACCCATATTTCATTAAGGAGAAGAGAATGTTTTAATACAAACCTGAGAATGTTTGCTTTTCGAAAAACACATTCAATGTTTGTTATTGTCCTATTCTTTTCAAAATGTTTCTGATAAGTATCACATTCTACTCATGCAGCAAAGGTCTGCGACAAAGGTTACCTTCCCTTTAGTTTGGACCAATACCTGCTGCAGCCATCCTCTGTACCGTGAGTCTGAGCTTATCCAGGAGGACTACCTTGGTATGCTATGGAACAGCTTCTAGACTAAAATTGTTTCCTTATTACCATTCTGTCCTTATTGCTCTGATCGTCTTTGGGAACCTATCCTTGTCCAGGTGTGAGAAATGCAGCACAGAGGAAGCTGCTGGATGAGCTGGGCATCCCAGCAGAAGATGCCCCAGTTGACCAGTTCACCCCTCTTGGTCGAATGCTTTACAAGGCACCATCTGATGGAAAATGGGGGGAGCATGAGCGTAAGTTTTGTTCACCTCGTCATCATTTTCTTGTGTTCAGAAATTATTTGAGTTGTAAATTAGTCGATGATATGGAAGCCATGCCTTCAAAAAGACTGTTGACACACTAGAATAGAATCCTCCAGTCTCATAAAAAATGAAAACAAGAACAGAATCCTCCACACAGATTACACTGAACATTGTTGCTGGAAGATATTTCGCCGAGACTACCGACTGCTAATCCTAGTTGCTCTTTTCTTACCACCAGTTGACTACCTGCTGTTCATCGTCCGGGATGTGAAGGTGCAGCCGAACCCAGATGAAGTCGCTGACGTGAAGTACGTGAACTGTGATGAGCTCAAGGAGCTGATCCGAAAGGCAGACGCAGGCGAGGACGGCGTGAAGATCTCCCCATGGTTCAGGCTGGTGGTGGACAACTTCCTCATGGGCTGGTGGGACCATGTCGAGAAGGGCACCCTCGGCGAGGCTGTGGACATGGAGACCATCCATAAGCTGAAGAAGTGAGGGGCCGCCGGCGGTCTCCGATGACCTCACCGCCTGTTGGCTGCTGCTGCACTGCATGTTTATCAGTTATCGCTCTTACCCGTGGAAAGTGAGCTTTGACTCTGTGTTGTACTGTGTTGCCGGGGTGGAAGTATCGTTGTGGACTGATGATGAGTACTGCAGAGGGGGGTTTGTTCTTGTTTGTTTGGTTGTTTGTTCGATGGCTGATAATCACGAGGAGGTTTAACCCGTGCTTATACATCTAATAAACAGCAATAAGGGGGACATCCGTAAGCTCCACCCTGTTCGCTTGTCTTATCGGCCGAGCTTATCAGTCGTTTGAACGGTATTTTTCTCTCTCAGGAAACTAGTCGGCTTGTCTTATGAGCCGGCTCACAAGGGATGTTCTCTCCATTCCTGAACTCGGGTGGGGAATTCATCCCCATAGGGTCTCCGTACCTGTGATACAAGTTTGAAAAAGAAGTGACTCTAAATCAACAATCTAGAAGAAATACTCACCACAGCACATCTGTTTACAAATCACAACTCCTTTGCAGCCAAAATGGCAGGCAAATAACAAACAAAAATCTCACAGTAACATATGTGATGTCGACATAAGCACTTACATATTGGTGGCCAAAGAGTATACAATGATTGCCTTTTTTTAAAAAAAAGTCATGTATCGATTACTGCTTGAGAAGGGTGGTCATGAATATGTATCTTCTATGTTATACTGTGTGGTGTTCTCACAACCAGAATATGTATCTTCTTCTACTGATATTTCTAATGATATGGGTTTCTCCTACTGTTTTGGTATTTAAAATTTAGTATAAATTTTCCGTATCAAATATCTTCTAATGTTTTATGGGCTATGTCTAAAAGTGGTGTTTTATTACGACTTAAAATACTAAGAGAACTCCACCATTTTAGTAGTGTCCTAGTTTGGAAATTTTATGCGTCTACACAACCGCATCATGTGTTTCACGCGCCGGGGTGCATGGCCAGTGGGTATGCCGACCATGCAAAGTTTAGTGAAAATCCAATTACAAGCTGGTGATTAAAATCAACACAACCGTATCATGCATTTCACGCGCCGAGGTGCATGGTCCAGTGGGTGAAGTTCAGTGAAAATCGGATTACAACAATCTGGTGATTTGTCAACGCAACGCATCGAGAATCGAGAATTATATGAGTTAATAAACAGTTTGGATCTATCGTCTCACGAGATGCGCGTGCGTGTTTAGTATATCATAGGACGACATAGGCCCGTAGTATCATACTAGTATGTACGTCCTTGTTGTATAAATGGGACCCGATCGATGCTGAGTTTAGTGAAATTGAGAGAGCACGAATGGTGGATTGCAAAATCTGAGTACAACCTGTTGATTATTATTGGTGCTTCCATGCACGTTACTTTCGAATTCAGATCAATTTTATGTTGATTTGTCCAACGCATCGACAAGTTAAACAATTCCCTTCCATCGTGTTTCATGAGGTGCGTACTACTAATACAATACGTGTTGAGTTTATCCAGTCGAGTATAGCCTATGATGTTACTAGTAGGTACAATACTAGCTATCCTGCTTGTATAAATAGGACCCCAGGCTGCAGTTGGCCAAGCACCGAAAAAACAACATCAGAAGAAGAGAAGCATACTAGTCCACCAGCCAGTGTCATACCTCACAGTCATGGCGCCGCTGCCGATGAAGAAGCAGAATTCGGGTCCGCTTCTGCTGCTGGCACTACTCGTCGTCGCTCTGTCCGGCACCAGCTGCTGCTGCAACGCCCAGGACCTGCTGGAGAGCACCGAGGCCGCCAAAAATCTCGGGAGCTGTGTGGCGGGGGATTGTGATTTTACTTTGGTGAAGGCAATAGCTAATATTGATCTTGATGATATTGATATAGGAAGTTCATCATCTGTTGCAGACTGCTGTGGCCGCCTGCTGCTCGTTCAAGTGACAGATGCTGGAGTACGTGCAGCCAGGAGCATGAGCATCGGTGTCAGTGATCTGGTGGACGATTTTATAGATTTTAGCATCGAAGATCAGATGGACGATCTTAGAGATGCTGTCAAAGATGGTCCTGGCATGTGCATTTGTAGTCAGCTCAAGGAACTATCTCCCGAGGCCACGGCTGCCCTCGACAAAGTGTGCAACGATAATGTTGCAAAAGCGAGAGAACAGTGCCAATTACTGGGATTAATATGATTCGTGTGGACTGCTCATCAGACCTGGCTTCGATCGTTTCGATCTGTTCGTCCGTGCATCTGGCTTTATTTACGGACCCAACCAACTTGTATTGAGGGAATTAATAAGCTAGCTCACTCCCTCCCATCCATTTTATTTGCTTGCGTTGCGTTGATTTAAATTTGTTTATCTGGTTCAGTCTGTCTGTAACTTGTAGTAACGGTTTGGCTTCCTCATTTGGTGTGTGCACGTTAATTTTGCATTTCCATTTCCACCAATAAATAAAGTCATTTTAATATTTTTTTATGACATGGGGTTTGTTATCATTACTGGAAGCTCGAGTAGACATAAAAGTGTCTCAAGGACCAAAAACAACAACCAGAGAGAGAGCTGTGAACGGGAACCATAAAAATTCACGTGAAACTTTTTCGGCCACATCTCAAAATCATTGTCTCGACCCTATGAAGAGGGTGGATATTTCCTAGAGATAAAGTGAGACTCCACAAAATAAACAGAACGAGGATACTCACTCACAGTGGCGAAGAACCGAAATTAGTATACTCAACTCTATGTGAAAGTTATGGTTCTCAGCATGATCAAATTAGGGTGGATATTTTCCAAATTTATTTTTCAAAATCTACAACTTTGTAGATTTTGAAATTTTTTTAAATGGACTTTGACATGGTCTATATGAAAGTTATGTTTCTCAGCACAATCTACAATTTTATAGTTGAATTTTTTATTTGAACTTGTGTAGTATCTCAAATATGTGTTCTAAGTTTATAAATGTTTACATAAAAAACTTAGAACACATATTTCAAACACTAGACAAGTTCGAATAAAAAACTTTTTAATTACAATGTTATAGATTATATTGAGAACTATAACTTTCATATAGACCATGTCAACATAAGAGTTTTTTTTTTTAAATTCAAAATATGTGAACTTACAACAGTATTTTGGGACCCTAAAAGGTTTTAATCCAAAAACTTTTCAACTGCAGAGTTGTAGATCATGTCGAGGGCTACAATTTTGATATAAAGTTTGTCGTTATCCGAGCTCATATGGAATGCTTATGAATTATTCTTTGAAAAAATCATCATGGCATATTAGCGGAAAAATAAAAAAATAGAAATATAACAATATGACATGTGGGCCCATTATTTAGGAGCCATGCCAGCATGCCACGCCAACATTCAGATTTCAAACTAGTTTTGGACCCATTTGGACCTAGATGACACATGAAACCAAATTCGTGGACCCAAAATTGCTTTCTTAAATATAGAGAAATCTAGATGACAACCTTTGCCAACTTAAAGGACCGTCCATGAATTTTTCTTTTCTCAAATTGTTTTTGACAAGTATTTCGTTATAGTCAATACTCATGCAGCAAAGGTCCACGACAAAGGTTACCTTTCCTTTAGTTTGGACCAATACCTGCTGCAGCCATCCTCTGTACCGTGAGTCTGAGCTTATCCAGGAGGACTACCTTGGTATGCTATGGAACAGCTTCTATGCTGGAATTCTTTTCTTGCCTTTCTGTCCTTATTGCTCTGATCATTGGGAACTTATCCTTCTCCAGGTGTAAGAAATGCAGCGCAGAGGAACTGAGGAAGCTGCAGGATGAGCTGGGCATCCCAGCAGAAGATGCCCCAGTTGACCAGTTCACCCCTCTTGGTCGAATGCTTTACAAGGCACCATCTGATGGAAAATGGGGGGAGCATGAGCGTAAGTTTTCTGTCACCTCCTCCTCATCTACTTGCATTCAGATACTGTCTGAGTTGCAAATTGGTCGATGATATTGAAACTATACCTTCAAATAGATTGTTGACACACTAGAATAGAATCCTTCACATTCACAGAAATTAAACTGAACATTGTTGGTGGAAGATATTTTGCTGAGACTGCCGACTGCTAATGCTAGTTGCTCTTTTCTTACCATCAGTTGACTACCTGCTGTTCATCGTCCGGGACGTGAAGGTGCAGCCAAACCCAGATGAAGTCGCTGACGTGAAGTACGTGAACCGCGAGGAGCTCAAGGAGCTGATCCGAAAGGCTGATGCCGGGGAGGACGGCGTGAAGATCTCCCCCTGGTTCAGGCTGGTGGTGGACAACTTCCGCATGGGTTGGTGGGATCATGTCGAGGAAGGCACCCTCGGCGAGGCTGTGGACATGGAGACCACCCATAATTAAGCTGAAGGAGTGAGGGGCCGCCGGCCGTCTCCGATGACCTCACCGCCTGTGTCTGGCTGTCTGCTGCAGTGCATGTTTATCAGTTATCGCTCTTACCTGCGGAAACTGAGCTTGACTCCGTGTTGTGTTACCGGGGTGGAAGTATCGTTGTGGACTGATGATGAGTGCTGCGGAGAGGGGTTTGTTCTTGTTTGTTTGTTCCGTGACCGATAATCGCGAGCAGGACGCCTGTTTAACCCGTGCTTATACATCGCCTGAGTAAACAGTAACAAGAGGGAGGGACATCCGTAAGCTGTTTATGTTTTCAAGTAGGCTAGGATTATTATTGTAGGAGGTGTTTGCTACTGCAGGTCTGCTGCGGTTCCATTGCTTATGTTTTTGGGAGAAGATGCTTGTGCAGCCTAGGCTAGCGGCGGACGGGGTGGAAGCAATGTGACTGGAGACAGGGAAGTAGGGAACGACGACGTGTGTGCAGATGTGGGCCCGTTTTGCAGCGCTTCTCCCTGGCTTTGGCTCCGTCTTTTCCTGCCAAACAACACAAAACTTCAGTGGCTCGCTTATCTGAGTATAAAATGGGGTTGGGCCTTTTAATTGGAACTGGACTTCTTTTTTTTTTTAAAAAAAAAAACTCTAGGGGCTGGCTGGTTATCTGATTATAACAAGGGCTCCACTAGAGTCGTGAACGACAAATTCAGTTAGTACAAAATTTGGAGGGGTTAATTCCATGGAGGCATGGACGCCTGGCTCCTTAGGTGAGCTATCATGAGCGCGAGTTGCAAGAGCGTGGGGCCGTAAGGTAATTTATACATCAAAACAACATCGCTTCAGTTTTACAAGCCGTCCGCAACAGTGTTTTTTCTTTAAAAAAAGGTCTTGCAGAACAGACTTTTGACATGAGCTTCTCTAAACAGGGGACCCTTTTTTAACAAAGTTGCTGAATCAGTTTCCAGGAATGAACACCTCTCAAATCCGACTTTTGCTACTGCTGCCGGTGCAGGTAGACAGGCCTCTGTCTCATAACACAATGCATATGTCCTGCATGCTTATGGCTTTTAGGTTTCTTGTGGTTGGACTTTTGAACCTGCTTTTATTTTTGCAAAAGTCAAAAGCCAACTAAAAGGCCCAAAAGCCCACAACTGTTTTAGCCCAAAAGCAACTTCTGCTCTAGTACAAAGATGAAAGTAGGTCTCCTCCTGCTTTCAGCTACTTGTGGTGACAAATATTTATCCGCCTGCCACCGGTTATAAAGATAATGGTTCATATTTATTTCTTCCGAGTCCTCCTTCTCCAGTGAATGGGGCGGCGCCCGGCCGCGACCACCACCGCGCGGCTCCTCCGCCGAAATACGGTGAGTGTCGGCGCCCATATCCTTTCTTCCTCCGCCCCATGTCCTCACGGCGCGAGCACGAGAGCGGGCGCGGCCACTGCCCGACTTCCGCCTACGGCATTTGCAAGTCTAGGCGACCTCGGTCGCCACATTCCAGCGACTACCCTCGAATCCGGCGGGTGCGGGCGAGCACCCAGGAAGAACACGGCCCCTACGTCGTGACTCACTCCTCGGTTGAGCTGCGTCGAGATCCTTTGGTCACCCACGACAAGCATTTCCGGTCGCGCTCACGATGGCGCCTCGACTTGCTCCTCCATCTCTGGACGAGCGGTCCCTCCCTTCTTGCTCGGCGGTCCCTTGGGTCGGTGGTACTTCTCACCTTCCCTTCTCCGGCAGGCGCAACCTGTCCTGGCGAGCATGGGCATCCCGACATGGCTAGCTCTAGCGAGTGGAGGAATGAGTTCCTGTTTGTGACATGTGGGTCCGCTTGTAAGTGATTGATGCCTTTTCAATTGAAAGCCAAAGCTGCTCAACCAAACGGCCTTCCAATTATCCTACAACAACTTTTTGTCCAAAGTCACAGCTCACAGTAGCATTAAAAGCCACAATCCAACCAAAAGGGGCTTGACATGCGTCAACGTGGTGGAATCCTTTTGCATCGATGAAGACTGTTGTGGAGAAAACTAGATTATCTTTATCTCTTACAAGGTTTATTCTTACAAGTGTTTATATTTGGTAACCAATTTGTGAATAGGTAACCAATTTGTGAATAGTGCTTTCTCTGTTTAATTCAATCAATGCCTGTAGATGGAACAACATCTGAACCTTGTCGTTGCGCTGGATTGTAGAGGGACCCTCTAAGCCCCCATACTAAGATTTGAGGCCTCAGATTTGGACAAAATTTCTCGTCGTGGGCAGTTGTTGCTAGCGTATCCCATCGTGGCGGTCGTCTCGTCTCACGCGACACCCTTCCCCACCGCCTATCTCTGGGTGTTGCTCCCCATTGCGTCCTGAGCTCGGGCGCCTCTCTCTGTACGGCGATGCCCCTTCCGGTACCTCTATAGCACTAAGGAATACAAAGAGAATAAATATATGTTTCGAGAGGGATTAAGTAAATTTAGTTTTTTAGGTGACTTATAAGTAAATTTAGTGAGAGTTACCAAACATTTTAAAGACAGTCAAAAAACAGTTTTTTAATTCGTTGGTCGATACAAGAGGCTGCATGTGACCCTTACACAGCTGGCTGGCCTCGCGACACACAACTGGATCAGCTCGCAGCCCAGTCCGGCCCATATACCTTGACGCTGGGACTTCTGGAACGTTACACTCTTCCAAGTGCCGGCCCAGCGAAGGTTTGAACGGATGATATGTTGCTGACATATATTTATATTTATATGCAAGAATAACAACCACAATATTCCAAAATATAAAACTCAAAACTTGGCCGTGCAAAACATGAGAGCATAAAATAATCTGAATGCACGTCTTGAGATATCATTAAATATCAACAGCCACCGTTGTCATTACATGATTATAAAATGGTCAGCTTATTATTGTAGTAGTAATGACAATACATTGCCAGTTCCCAAGAATATAATCATGTAATAACAACAGCTACCGTTGCAAATTATAAAAGCCAAATTAAAAAGCTGGCCTTGTGAAACATGAGAGCATATACAATAAAAGTAAAAGATCTCATAATAAAATGTCGTGGGCGCAACTTATTAGGCTAATATGCATCTGCAATTGCAGCGCAAGCAAAGCGTGCCAAGATCTTGGTTGTGCGTGTGAAACGCGAGAGGGCTTTAGAAAACGTTATCATACGGTTGTGTGTGTGCACGAACATATGCAGTTATCCATCCATCTAGCTATTGTGCTAATAATGCATCTAGGGCATATATATATTATATATATTTGAATGTATATAATAAGTACGAATGAAGCTGGCCTTGTGAAATTAAACTTGATGTGAGCATAAAATACGTTAAGTGCACACAACCAAATTTGATCGTGCAAGATTATGTCTATCGATATCAACAAACACACACAACCAAATTTGATCGTGCAAGATTATGTCTATGGATATCAACAAACTAGTAGTAGTAGTAGTAGTAGTAGTACCAAAGAAATAGAGACTTCTCTTTATTTTAAGAGATTAAAGTTAAACAAGCTCCTTGAAAGAACTTCTGGCCACGTCACCCTTAAATGCCTCCACCGTCCAATTCGCACATCTACGCGCCAGATTTCATGGAGCGGATTCCACCAGAAGCAGCTTCTCCTTTTCTTTCTTGGCTTCTGGTTCGAATCAAGACAGCACGTATATATTGTTCTAGCTTCCGCTTCTGCTTCCGGGCGCTTTAAAAAAAAAAAAAAAAAAAATTCCCTGTTCTCGCTCCAGCCCGACGCCGTCGCCGCCTCCCGCTCCTCCTCTTTTCCTGTTCTTCTCTCCCCGTGGGGCGGCGGATCCACGCGGTGGCCGCCTTCCGGCGCGGCAGCCGGTCGTCGCCGCGGGTCGCCCTCCTCCCTCCTTTCCCCAACGTGGCGCAGGCGAGGGCGAGGGCGACGGCGACCGCCGCCGGGTGTTGCGACGGCGCGGCGGGTGGTCGCCCCCGTCCACGGGCACGGGCTCCGCGTCGGCCATGGCGGTGACCGTCCCCGGGCGGCGCCGATGGCCGCCGGCGCGGCCACCCCCGGCCCTAGCGCGGCCTGGTCCCCGCGGTCCGCGCTGCTCCGCTGCTCTGCTGTTCGTCGTGTCGTCCCTGCTCGGTTTGGTCCCTGCTCCTCTCCTTTCGTATCTCTCTCTGCGGGATCTGCCTCTCCAAGCACTCGCGGAGGCTTGCTCCGCGTCGATGTGGACGGCCACCTAAGTTTGTGTGTGAATCCCTTTTTCTACGCAAAAACAGTTAAAGTAACCTTGTACAGACTATACCAGCCATCATTTGTTTCATTGCAGTTCGATGACACAGTTGCTTGATTCATATCAGCTAACACTGGTTTTTGTCGTTTCTGAAAAGAAGGATGTTTAGTTCAGTGATTCTAGCTTGCAGTGGTCCCTTATTTGTGGCTCGTACTCTTCTGTTGTTGTTTGCCCACAGGGTATTCTGCATTTTACCAACTAATGCTGCTTAGTTCCTTCCGATTGTGCAGGTTGCCCTCTAGCTGAAGGGCTCAGTATATTGCCAGCCACTGCTTCCAATTGTAAAATTATTTTATAGAGCTCATGCGCCTTCTTGATTATTTTAGTAGATATGTTGGAGCTACCACCCCCCCCCTCGGCTTACCTAGGTCCCAATATATCCATATTATTTATCTCACTTGAATGTTACTATGTGTATGTACAAACCTGTAATAGTGACTGCCTATTGCACTCTATTATCTTAAGCATTAGGATGCCTGTACTGCATACATGTATATATCCATTTATGTGCATGGTCATGCTGAGAGCAGTTGCTTTTTTACACCTAGGTCCCAATATATCCATATTATTTACCTCACTTGAATGTTACTATGTGTATGTAACATATGCAACCTATCTGTACAAACTGTAATAGTGACTGCCTATTGCACTCTATTATCTTAAGCATTAGGATGCCAGTACTGCATACATGTGTGTATATCCATTTATGTGCATGGTCATGCTGATAGCAGTTGCTTTTTTACAGAAAACAACCCAACAGATGAAGCTGTGCAGGAGGCAAGCTGCCGTATGGAGGGGCATGTGATTGTGCCATTGCAGAGCTTGATCCTGGACCTCCCAGATGGGGAAATTGTAGCTGGCTACATTAAGGACACATCAGCTCTGCAAGGTTTGAAAAAGTAGTTCTTATGTAATGTTAATTGCCTATTTAAGTGATGGTGACTGTGCATTGTCACCTCATGGAACTATCTCAATCACATATTTGTTTCAGAGGAGATTTCAGCTCCGCGATAAAGGAAATGGCATCTCAGAATATGGGAGGCACTCGACAAGCTCATTGAACTGAAAGGTATAACCTTCAATTTTAGACAGCCGTTATTGGTGCTTCAATTTCCAATGGTCTGAGCTTTAGAGGTTGGGCAACATTCAGGAAGTGTTAGGATCTTCTACTAGATATGGCTGCTGGTCCAAACAAACAATTTGAATATCAAATAACCGGTTACTGTGCATCTGAATCAATGTACAACATAATGCTCTTGTATTGTATCTGGTTCGTTACAATGCTAAGGGTATTTCTTGTGCTTCTTGAATCGATCTGATTCTTTACTTGGCATCTGTGTCTACATTTTGTGCTGAAGTGCATGTTCCTCAAGCTTCAGCTTCTTCCTGCCTTCCATTTCTCACCTTCTAATTGATAATTCAATGATTTATCGCATTAGTGCTTCTATTGAGCTTTTTCTGTTATTTTTCATATGGATCATTTTTTCCAGTTGCCTTGTACTTAATGAACCTTGTAATCATGGCTGCTTCCTATTTGTTGGCGGGTTTTTAGTCGTTTTTTGACGATGTAACATGCCATGCATTTGTGATATAGGCTCCGTTTTTCTCAAACAGTTGTTGGGCCTCGCTTTATTTTAAATGAAACTTTACAGTGGGGGCCTCTGGTTCCCCTCCAGAACTCATGGTTGTTATCTCAAAATAGTCTGAATATATAGTGAGGTTAATGCATCAGCTCATGCCTTCCTACATATCTGATTAGTATGATAGTGATTTAACGGTTCTGCTCAGTTTTTTTCGAGCTTGGTATTCATTTTAATCAGGCACATATAGATTTATATATAACCAAGGATGGAGGGCTTATGGGAGGACATCAAGCTGCCTCCCAAAGGGTGATGTCCTACTCAATCCAGTCACATGGACTTAATTTATTTTGATAGTCATTTGTATCGAGTCTTATTGACTTGGATCTTCAAATTTGATATTGCTTTACAGGAAGAAATAGTGAAAATCTGCCTAATTCTCCTCCTTTTATACATCCTATACAGCATGGAGAGGTCTCATCACAGTTTGGGACACTAATGTGCCTCTAGAATCTTAGAGTAAATTGATTGCCAGTATCCTACAATTCACAATGATTTAATTTACAACCATAATTTAGGTGCGCATTTTTTTTAACTTAGCATGAGATTTTAAGTGTTACAGATTAGTTACCTTAGGATAAATTACTCACCTTGTCCATAGTTTACGGTTTTATAAGCAACTTCTTCTATATATCTTTGGCTAAATTTTCCCCTACACAATATAGATTCTCACCTTTGGCTTTGCCTTTATTGATATTTCACCCGTGGCCTACATCAGAGAGTCATTAGCTTTATGTTTATATATTATAGTTGTCTAAAAACAGTGTTAGCAAAACCTTCTACCACAATTTTTAGGTTACATTTTGTAGTTATAGTAATTTCCTTCTTTCGATCTTTGCTTCGATAATTTTTTCCTTTGCCTTTTTTCTCTCATTGACAGGATCTCCCAGTTTTTGGCATTGGTGCTGGGTGTTGGACATAGCACATATGACAAAAAACTTCGGTAATTACTCTGATGCTTGCTATTTGTTTAGTAGGCTACAGCTATGGTCAAAACCATGGAAATGTCTGCTTTTAGCCTTGTACTGTGTATTGGGTATATTTTTATCTTTCAGAGGTTCACATAAGCTTGGTCTGTACTACACTATCAGTCAGTGACCTAAATAGTGATCTTCTTCAACTATTCTTCATTTTATTTGTGGCCTTATGCTTCTTTGTGCTGAACTTTGTTGTGTCAACTAAAAAAAGGTAGGCACCAAGGGTTCGCCTTTCTGCAAAGTAGGCAACACATTTGGTGTTTAGGTTACAATAGGTGCTGATTTAGGTACCTATACTTTGTATCCTAATATGAAAATTTTAATTTTACAACATTCAGCAGCCCCTAAATTATCTGTACAATGTGCTCTATAATTTGAGCAGGTTCGATACATATTTTGTACTGATTTTGCTCACCTGCAATTGCTACTGACCAATCTATACGTTTATTGTTTCAGATTGCTACTTTCATGCTTCACAAGAAAACAGTTATGTTGTTATCCCAGTATTTTCATGCTTCAAAATTTATGTTCCTGTTTCTATGTTATCAGTAGGTTCAGCTTTTGCTCATCAGATGCTACAATCTCCCAAAGCTAATTGCTGAGCTTTCACTGTTACAGTTAAGGAGCGGTAAGGATTAGTATTTTGCGGAGTCTTAGCCATCGTTTGCCTTGTTACAAGTCTTCTACTGGTGACTGCGTGCCTTATTAAGAAGTGGTGCCCTCCTCTTGCTGTAGTTCCATGTTTTATTTCAAACTGTTTTATGTGTTACTGCACAAAGAAGCCATCAGACCATACATGTTATAGATACTGAATTTTCACATAGCCTCATACTATTATACATGTAAAAATGCCGTGTTACAACCATTTTTTGTTGTGCATATAATATTCCTTAATACATATATTATTTTGGAAAATGGGCTGACAGCTTCCCTTCATTTTCTTTCTTTTTCCCATTTTTTTCTTCTGTTATCACTCTCTCCCTTCTATATATTTTGTCATTTCCTTTGAATTCTGCTCTTTTGCTCTGCCCTGCTGCTGCTATCCCCTTGCTCTGCCAATTGTTTAAGAGTCTACTCAATTGGTCATGCAGGAGATACTGAAACAGAGGAACAAATCCAGAAACAAATCAAAATACTTGCCCTGAACTTAATCAGTCCAATGAACCAGTCTTTTAGATCATCTTTTGGTCAATGACAACCTTGAGACATGCTATGAGAATCTGAGGGTGGTAATTCACCTCATTAACTATGTTCCTTGGATTTTTTTTATTTTTATTTTTTTCGGGAGCAAAGACTCTAATTATGTCGTAACCTGCAGAGGTTGCTTCCTGAGGTGGATAATGACCAAGAAGATTCAGATGATGATTTTGTAACATTAATGAATTATTTTTGCTTTCACTGTGTACTCATGCTTCAGTGTGTGTTTTCTGATCGTCAATCTCATTAGTTGCTTCTGTTATTAATCATATTTCAATTTATATATCAACAGCTTCCTTGTGATCACCATTGACGCGCAAAGGGCGCGCCTTCTACTAGTTACTAATAGAATAGAAAGATAGAGAAATCTGCTGCTCTTGCATTTTAAAATAATAATTGGAAAGAAAATCGTTGATGTTTCACGGATCCTATATATTTTTCTTGAGCAGCTTTGATTGGTACTTCGTTTCCTTGTAGATATGGTATATTGTTGGTTACCAAAGCCGCAATGGACATGCATGGCCGGTCTATGGCTCCAGCATGTTACTTTAGATAATTTATTAATTTAGATGTAAATTTTACTTCATGTTATTTTTCATAAAGACAGGAATGGGTACGATTAATTTAGATTGTAAATTTTACTTACGAAACACAAAACCAGCCTGAATCTTTGGAACTGGAGTTCAGTTTTTTTTTTTTTTTTTTTTTTTTGTATAATCAGGAGGAGCCAGAGAAACCAGCCGCCTAACAGCTGGGCAGCAACAGATCTGGAGTTTATTTAGCTAGTAATATAATAAATTTGATCCGTATCAGTGCACAGTTAATTAGTGGCTTGCTAGTCCACCGGCGCACGTTCTGACCCATAATACAGCAGGTTGCTCGCCTCAAGAAAAAAAAAAAAAAAACTATAGATCCGCTATTCCGCTAAGCTGGCAAAGCCGGCCTCGTGACCCACGAGATATGCGCACGGCACCAGGATTAGCATCAGTTTTGATCTGCATGCCACGGTGAGCTAGACACGAGTACTAATTATACTCCTGGCTGGCGGCGGCTGGTGCGCGTGAAATGGACTTATTTAGATGCACCTAGTTGAAATTTAGCTAAAAGTTTTCTAACTAAACTTTAAGTTGTGGTATTTAAATATGTCTAACTAATAGCATAGGTATTCATATGATTTTTTCTAGTGTACCTTGTGAGAATTACTACAAACACATCAAAAGGAAATGGTAAGATTTGGCGATTGGCGTGTGCCTTGGACATCACGGTCAATATTTTTTTTAATAAAGCTCTGAATAATATTCAGCAGCAAGAAGCTTCGAAAGTTTACAAACATATTACAGTCTAGTCTAGATTGCATAAATGGCCTCAAGAACTTCACATCTCGGTAAATGCAGTCTATTGCTGCTATTGCATGGACTAATTTGAGGCCGTTCTTTGCTTAGGAGGCCTTTTGTTGGCTAGAGCATGAGCTAATTTATTTTGTTCTCTTGTGGGATCTTGAGAACTTTGAAGGTTTGTGTTTGTGACATGTATAGCACGCTCATCGAACAGTTCCAAAATGAAGTTGCACATGTACACGTAAATATAGCTTGTTGATATATCTTTATTATTAATTCTTTGGATTGGTGCTTCCGCACTACTCTCAGATCAGATTCTAAGATTGATCTGTCAACGCCTCTAGTACAAAATTAAACAATTGGATCGTGTATTCGTGTAGTGAGTGCTGAGTTTATTCGGCCGTGGCCTATCGTAGGCATGCATAGTAGACCCGTTACATGTATAAAAAGGGAACCCGAGGCCAGTGGCGGATGCAGGATAAAATTTAAGGGGGGGCTAATCTCTTCTTCTTCCTCTCTTTCTCCATTTTTCTTCTTTCCTCCATCTTTTTTTTTTCTTCATCCTCCTTATATTCTCTATTGATGCAGCAATTGTAGGGGGGGCTAGAGCCCCCCTAGCCCCCCCTGTAGATCCGCCCCTGCCCGAGGCTGCTGTTATTCCCAAAAAAAAAAAAAACCGAGGCTGCTGTTGGCCAAGCACCGGAAAAAAGCAGCATATTCGTTCAGACACACACACCCACACAGTCCCACACCACCACCACCCATGGAGATGGAACTGATGATGAAGCCCTGCTGGAACTGGAAGAAGCACATTGCACTATCGGAGGGCCGGCCGTCTGCTTTTGCTGGCGCTACTCATCCTTGGCGTCGCTCTGTCCGGCACCAATGCCGCCCGAGCCCAGCCGGCGCCGACCACGGAGAAGGAGTGTTTGGATAAGGCCACCAACAATTCCGCTCATAAGCTCGGATCTTTGTCTCCTCGACCGGACACTGGTCGGCCGCTTTGTTTTTGAGCATCTGCGCCCGGGATGTTGAGCATCTCTGGCGGTCATGCTTTGTTGGGCCTCGGCGCTGGGCGTTCTTGTCCCGGTGCTCGGAACAAGCAGTAGTAACCGCATATGGGAGGGGGAAAGTCAACAGAAATTTCATTCTGCTGCTCCGTTCATGCGATGCAATCGAACTTACTTCTGCTGCAAATTGAAGGACCGAATACGGCGACCCGAGGGGGGTGAATGGGGAGCCGATTAAAATTTCTTTCGAATGGCCACTTTGTCCCAATCGACCCTCCAAAAACTCAAAACTCACACGTGAGTAGTTCTCGAGTCAACAAGTGACCGGATGTTCTCCAGTAGTCCCCTGGAACACAAATAAAAACACTCAAGGCAACGAAAAGCCAAGCGAAAACAAAGAACTCCTCAAGACCGAAACTGCAATGACCCCCCCGAGGTTCGGCGGTTCGGTCTTTGAGGTTCAGCCAAAAATGCACTCGCATAAAGAAAACGCTTCTGCAGACCGCCGAGGCTCAAGCACCTCTAGTGCTTTGAGGTTCAGCACTTCTCGAACTTTCGACGAAAACGCTGAGCCGGCCGAGGCTCAGCGCCTCAAGTGCTGAGGTTCAGCACGGGCTCCAGCACAAGAACACCAAGAACGAAAATCGCCATGATCTTCAATCCGTCCGATCTCCTCCAAATCTCAACCAACTGCACCCAAATTTGAACCGTGTGTTCCCAAGGCAGTGGAGAAGCTCCCTCTAAGAGATCATAGCTTGAGATTGGACGAATCAACGGGAATCACAAAGGGGACGAAGAAAACGAGCAAAAACAAGGCGTCACCAAGAATCGCTTCGATCTCCTTGCACGGGACAAATTGGAGGAAACCCTTCGGTGGAAGTGTTCTCCTACAAGCAAGGATCGAGCGAGCAACAAACGGTGCGCAAAATGATCAACCATAGCTCGAGAAATCAACTCGGGGAACAAACGGGGAGAAGAGGGAAAACGAAGAACGCGAAGAACATCAATCAAAACGCGAATCAACACATCAATCTGACCCAACGAGGAAACATGGAGGATTCGGGACCTCCATTCCCATGAGTAAACTTGGTTCTTACACTAACTGCAAAGATTAGTGGACCTCTCCCTCACTTAGCACCTAGAAGAGGGAAACCCTAGAAAGGAAGAGGAAAAATGCAAATGGGAGAGGTGAGGAAGATGGAGCTCCCTCCACCTTACTTATCGGCCGGGCTTATTTCATTTTCCGGTTTTGCCCCCCGATACAACTCGAGCAAACCGCCTAGCCCTAGGGACATTGCGGTCCAACTCGAACCGACTTGATGCAATCTTTGATCCGACGGCCACCGCGCCTTCTCACCGGTAAGCCGCCTCGGCGAACTCCCGATGCCGCCACGTGCCGTCCGTCCGCCTCGGCACCTCCGCCCGGGGGTTTTGTGGCTCAACCCGAAACCCCGCCGGGTGGTTTTGAGGCCCAAACCACCGAAACCCTCCACCGTTGGTTTTGAGGCCCAAACCAACAAACCGGCCCATGTCCTTGCACTTGTCGAAGCCAAAGCGCCCGACAACGCGATCCCGCCCGGCGATTCCGGGTCCCTCGGTCCAAGTCTCGATCGTCCGCCCTTTCACCACTCCGGTCCATTCGGCCAGACCCGCCATCACTTGACCTTCACCTCGCCGTCGGCCACCGCCTCCATGCTCGACACCTGCACAACACAAGCCAAGGCACATGTGGAACTTCGTGGCTTTCACCACCGTCGGTAGCACCCCATCCGAGATGCTAGTAGTTGAATCAATCACTCATCATCACAACTGAACTACAAGTATAAACCTTGTGTTCGCAATCTCCCCCCTTGATGAGTGCATTGTTCAACACCAACACACCACGGCCGAAAAAAAATAGAAGAAGAAGAAGAAAATAAGAAAGCTCACCAAACGACCAAAAGCCAACGAGAAGCCAAATGGGGTCATTTGAAGCAAGCACAACTTGGTCCCCAAAGACATGGGCAACGGCTCGACGCAACCAAGCACAACATGGCTAGCCCTCAAGAAGAGGCGGCGGGCTCAACACCACTAGCCAAGCAAGAAGCACTTTCAAACGCTAGATCCTCGAGAAAAGAGGCAAGGCTCAACACATCTAGCAAGAAGCAATGCAAAACAACTCCCCCTGAGCAAATGCATATACGAGTGCACACAATCTTCTCCCCTTCAACCCTTGAGAACTAGTCTCTCCCTCTGAGAAGACAACCTTTCAAGACATGTCAAGTGACTCCCCCTTGACATAAGCATGTGATGTGTCGCATATGTGTGTGTGTGTCAAATTTCTCCTCCTTGTTGAATAATGCACACAGCAAGCCTAAAAATGCGGTGACATGCACAAATGCGAAGCTTCGGTATATAGCAATCAGAGTGAAAAGATGCTCTAGCCGGTAAGACAAATGAGTATAGCAACAATATACAAGTGCTAGCAAATGCTCAAACCGATCAACTAATATGAAATATAAAGTGTAAGCATTTTTGAGCAGTTTTCAAGCATGTCAAAGAGGGGTTCACCACCAAAGATAGCACATAGCAAGCATAAGTCGGAAATCAACCTAGTGCTAACAAGGATATACAAGGTGAACTACCCCAAACAATGGGTCACACATCATGTCAAAGACGAACCTAAGACTTGTGTTTTTCATTAAATTTTATCGAGTTTTGCGGCTTAGCACAAGAATTAGTCAAAAACATGTGTGTGCGAGAGGTTATCTGTATTGTCAAGCCTAACTTTTCAACCAAGCGGAGCCTATGTCAAAAGACAATCGGGGAGCTCAAAGCAATGGCTTTGGTCATCCACTACAAGGCTCAAGTTCATCCAAATGTGCAATTGGAAGCAGTCTCGATACCTTGATGTGGGACAATCTACAGACCCATCTCGATCTTTTCATCTCACTTAGCTTAGTTATCAAATTTTAGCACAAGTAAAGTGTCTAAGCAAGTGAATGACTCAAAGCATGAGACATAGCAACCTAGCATATACAAGACGGCATAAAAGGGATCTCAACATCCTACACATGCTAGGTACCATCTCAAGCGGTGAACATTTTCAGATTTCAATAAAGCTTAATCAAGTTCACATTAGAAAATCATGCTCAACTCATAACATATACCAGATGATCAATAAGAGCCTAAGGCCGACAAGCACCATAAAGTACTCACAAGGCATACTAACAAGAGTATAGTTTCATTCCAAATGTTATATACATGAAGCTCAAAATGCAAATATATCACAAAATGCAATGCAAATGCACTATCATACAAAGACAAATCAAAACCTAGACTACAAAAGAAACTAAAACTAGTGTACAACAAACAAAGTGCTTCCCTCCTCTAAAAAGGGAAACACACACCCGGTTCTCCTCGCGAGGCGAGCAAAAGTCGCTTGATCGAGGGGCTTAGTGAGAAGATCTGCAAGCTGATCCTAGGTGGCTACGTGATGCAACTCAATGTCGCCTTTCTCTTGATGATCACGGAGAAAGTGAAAGCGAACATCTATGTGCTTGGTCTTAGAGTGAAGTACTGGGTTCTTAGCAACACTGATGGCACTAGTACTATCACACAAATAAGGGCACTCTAGAGAACTCAAGACCAAAATCACGTAGGGTGGCTATCATCCAAAGCATTTGGGAACAACAAGCGGCAAAGAATGACATACTCAGCCTTCTGTAGTGGATTGTGCAACGCTAGGCCGCTTCTGGGATGACCAAGACACAAGGGACGAACCCAAAAACCCGACAAGTCCCCGACGTGGACTTCCTGTCTAAGCGGCGGCCAAAGAAAATCGACATCCGAATAACCGCAAAGAGAGAGCGAGGAAGAAGCAGAGTACCAAAGTCCAAACTCGGGAGTGAAGCGGAGGTACCTCATGATGCGTTTCACCGCCAGACGGTGAGAGGTGCTTGGCGACGCCTGAAAGGCGTGCACAGGGCACACACAAAGAACCGGATGTCGGGTCTTGTCGCCGTCGGGCGCGGAACGACCCGATCATGCTTCGAACTCCTTCCGATCGACTGCTTCTCCATCCTCGTCGGCGTCGAGGGTCCGTCGTAGTCGACATGGGTGTCGAAAAGAGGCTTGGCCTCGCCCATGTCAAACTTCTTCAGGACGTCCTTTGTGTACTTGTCTTGATGCACGAACGTCCCATCCCGTGTTTGCTTGATTTGTAGACCGAGGAAGAAAGTCAACTCGCCCATCAAGCTCATCTCAAACTCCCTGCTCATAAACTCTGCAAACTTGGCATTCAAAGCGTGAGAAGAACCACCGAAGATGATATCATCCACATAAATCTGAACCAAAAGGATGTCATTGCCTTGCTTGAGGAGAAACAAAGTCTTATCTACCGATCCCATCCTAAACCCCTTCTTAAACAAAAAGGTTTTCAGCCTCTCATACCACGCTCTAGGGGCTTGCTTAAGACCATACAAAGCTTTGTGCAACTTGAAGACATAGTTAGAATACTTGGGATTTTCAAAGCCTGGGGGCTGCCTAACATACACTTCCTCCTCTATGTACCCATTCAGAAAAGCGCTCTTGACATCCATCTGAAACAACTTAAAGCCCTTAGCAGCAGCGAACGCTAACAGAATGCGGATAGCCTCTAAGCGAGCTAAAGGAGCAAAGGTTTCCTCAAAGTCTATCCCCTCTTTCTGGCAATACCCCTGAGCAACAAGCCTAACCTTATTCCTAACAACCACCCCATCTTCACTCTGTTTGTTCTTGAACACCCACTTTGTACCTATAGGATGACACTCTGGAGGTGGAGAAACTAAGACCCAGACTTGGTTTCTCTCAAAGTTTTCTAACTCCTCATGCATGGCATTAACCCAATCAGGATCGGATAAAGCATGTCCAACATCTCGGGGCTCAAAAGAAGCTACAAATGTAGAATGAGCAAAGTGAGAGATGTGATACGACTGGACCGCGTGACTCGCCGGGTCAATGTCACCGATCATCGTCTGAGCGGGGTGACGACGCTGAATGTGTCGTGGAGCCTCTCTGGAAGAAGTCACCTCCCCCAACAACGGCGGTGGGTGCCTCCTCGGGTGCGGGTGCGGCCGAGGAAGTCGCTCGAACGGTGCCCAAGAAGTGGAAGTAGATGGGTCTGGACCGTGAGCTGAAGTAGTCGTCGCAGCTCGATAGGGGGGCAGCCCGGTGGAGTCGGCTCGGGATCACCCCAATCGGCATCGTCCCGCTCCTCCTCCACAAAAATGCTTTCTCCAAGCTCTTCATCACCTGCACGCTCAAAGACAGGGGGTTGTACAAGGCATAGTTTCATCGAATGTGACCTCACAGGGTCTCCACAACACGGTTAGTTTCAAGGTTAAGTACTCGATAAGCTCTAGAATGCAAAGCATAACCAAGAAAGATACCGTCGGAAGACCCGGACTCAAACTTGTCTAAATTACCTTGTTTCAAGATGAAGCACTTACACCCAAACACCACGAAATGACTCACCTTGGGTAACCTCCCAAATCGCAACTCATAAGAAGTTTTCTTCATAAAAGCACGGAGAAAGATGCGATTGGAAACATGACAAGCAGTGTTGATTGCTTCGGCCCAAAAACCTCCTAGGAGTCCTATGCTCATCGAGCATCGTCACAACCATTTCAACAAGGGTCCGATTTTTGCGCTCAACAATGCCATTACATTTGCGGAACATAAGGTGAGGAAAACTGGTGCTCAAGACCCAAAGACTTGCAAAAGGTTTCAAAATGAGTATTCTTGAACTCTATGCCATTGTCACTACGAATAGCTCTCATGGCATTCTTAGGGAACTCATTTCTCAACCGAAGAATCAAATCTCGAGCATGTGAAAAAGCTTCATCCTTACTCTCCATGAAAAACACCCAAGAGTATCTCGAAAAGTCATCCACAATCACTAGCACATACCACTTCCCACCTTCTGACCGAACCCGAGCTGGACCAACTGTGTCCATGTGAAGTAGCTCGCCGGGTTCCTTGGTCATGATTTGATTCACATGTGAGTGAGAAGCGGCTACCATCTTTCCATGACGACAAGGGTGGCAAACAAGATCCTTCTCAAATTTCAACTTGGGCAATCCTTGAATTAAGCCAAGTGAGCTCAACCTAGAAAGAAGGTCAAAGCTCAAATGACCAAGTCTCCTATGCCACTTCCAAAGCTCAGAAGAGGATCCGGCCACCAAACAACGGAAAGAGCCAAAAGAGTGAGAAAAATCAGCTCGAAAGACACGGCCGAATGGGACGATCCGACAAACAAGATCTCCCTGAGAATCGAGAACTCGAGAAAAACCATGTTTAAAGCGCACTTCAAAGCCATCCTCAAGGAGTTGCGAAACAGAGAGCAAATTAAAATGCAAGTTCGAGACCAAAGCAACATCCTTGAGAACAAAGCTCGTTAACCCGAATGGTTCCACGAGAGACCACTTTACCTCTACTATTATCCCCGAATGTGATGTACTCTTTGTGTTGCACGGGGTCGAGGCTGGAGAACCATTTAGAACTTCCGGTCATGTGGCGCGAACATCCGGAATCAATGAGCCATGTGTTCTCCAAGCCTCCATCCTACATCAATAGAAAGACATAGGATGAGCAAATGGCACACCATTGGGGTTAGTAAACTGAGAAGGATAACAGTGATGCATCATTTGCCCTGAAAAAGTGTTAGGAAAAACACCAAACATGCCATGTCCCATTTGAGGAAAGCGATCACCACGAGAGGGAAAACGTGGTCCGCTAGAGCTGTGGGACTCAAAAGCACCGCCGCGAGGTTCATAGTCATATTGACCACGACCCGAACCCCGCCGTGCACGACCACCACGTGGTCTCGCAACTGAGGCCTAGCACCTTGAGGCATTGCACCTCGAGGCCTAGCGATGCGCCTCTGAGCAGGCGGTACATGTACGCCATGGGGAGGGGCGGTACATGTTCCGGTTGTTCAACTCAAACTCACGCTTCTCATCTCTCTTCCTCCTAAAGCAAAACTCAACCAAGTGACCATCCCTATGACAATACTCACAATGGTACACCTCTCTCTTAGGTGTTTTGCTCACTTTCTTGTGGGTATGGTTCACTCTTGGAGGTGGCTTGGCTTTGGGAAGGGGTTCCTCAGAGATGGAAGGGAGTGTGTCAAGTGGGTTCCTTAGATGGTTCGGTTTTGGAATCCACACTTGTTTCTAGGGTGGAGCTCTTGGAGGTTCTTCAAACACTCCATCTTTGGTGGGAGGCACAAGTGGCTTAGGTGGAGTGATTTTGAGTAACTTGGGCGTAGTGGAAGGTTTTTCACTCGGAGGCACACCACTAAACTCACCAACTTTGCCATAAAGATCATCACCCTTCCCACCTAAAACAAAGCCTAATCCCGGTCCACCAATTTCCCTCCTGAATTGGTTGACCATCATACCAAGTTGCGGCTCTCTGCAAGACACCCAACTCAAGATGGTCCGAAGGTATGTGTTTTCCTCCTCGGTACGCACCTTGTCATGCCGGCAATTGGCAATCTCTAGCTCCAAACCCTCACAAAGTGCACACTTAGCCACACTAGTGCTATCTGAGTTGGCCTTCTCAAACGAGGCAAGCTTGGCATTCTTCTCTGCCAACTCAGATTGCAAGTCCGAGCAAGACTTGCACGCACCCAACAAGACTGGTGAAGCACGCGCACTATCAAACTCATTAACCAAATCAGCATACTTGGACTGCAGACTAGCGAGATCAGCCATGTAAACGCTACAAAACTCACACTCTGGCTCGTCAGACACTATGGGAGTGTTCTTCACTAGCTCAAGCTCCTTAAGCGCATCTTCTAGCTTAGCCTTGTACTCTTTTCTATCCCTAGCTGCATGCTTAAGCAACTTATCTTGACGAAGCAAAGTGGCAGTCAAGTCATCAACCTCAGCGACAAGAGCATCGACGGAAGGTGATACCTTAGATGGGTCATCGTCGTCGTAGTCGGGAGCATCGCCGTTGCCGCTCTCCACCTCGTCACCAAGTGCCATGGTGCAGAAGCCTCCGTGGGTGGAGTCGGCGAGGAAGCAGAGTCCGTTCAGCTTGTCCTCGACCTTCCTCTCGGACTCGTCGTCGCTCGAAGAGGAGGAAGCATGCTCGTTGTCGGAGTCGAGGTCGCTGAGGGAGGCGAGGAAGGCGCGCTCTCTTGCCTTGAACTTCTTCACGAACTTGCGCTTCATCGCTTCCTTGTCAAAGCCTCCCTTGGACTTGTACTTGCTTGGGAGGTGTACTCGCGCTTCTCCTTGTGCTTGTCGGAGGTGGACTTGCCGAAGGAGTGCTTGTTTCGCTTGGGACAGTTGGCGACGAAGTGGTCGGGGTCGCCGCATCCATAGCATCCATCCTTCGGTCCACCTCGCCGACGATTCAAGCGGTTGTTGTGAAACCGCGAGAACCGGGCCGATGACGAGGGCCGACTCATCGTCTCCGAAAGCACGTCCAACCGCTGCTCCTCTGTCCACCGTGATCAACGAAGACAAGGCAAACATCGCAGAGGAGGGGTTAGGCAAGAACTAGTGACACCGTTACGACACCAGCGCCATAGTCGGAAAAGAGGGGTTGTGAAGTTTGGTCTGCATCGGTGGTCGATCTCACTTTGGACTTCACTTCTTTGAAGAGCTCGTCCACACGTGAGGGTCTCGTAGTTCTGCGACTCGAGAAGAGCTTGCACCCTCGCATCCCAAACCCTCCGATCAAGAGCATGTAACAACTTCAAAGCTCTCTCATGATCGTCATAGGGCAAGTTTGGCTTGTTCGCACGCATCTTGTTGACAATGGTCTGAAAGCGTGAGAACATAGAATCGATGGTCTCGCCATCAAGCTGCCGGAAACTCTCATACTCCTGCTTGTATGTGTCAAAGAGTCTGGTCTTAATTTGGAGAGTCCCCTCGTGATAGCTCTGTAGCTTCACCCAGATCTCTCTAGCAGTAGTCAAGTGTCCGACACGCTCAAACTCGCACTTCGAAAGACTCGAGAAGAGAGCATTACGTGCCTCGCTATTGGCATCGTATTGTTCCATTTGCTCCTGACCAACACGAGCAGGGAGAACAACGTAAGCCTCATTCTCACAAATTTCCCATACCCTCGCACCGAGACTCGGAGATATGCAGACATCCGAATCTTCCAGTACGGGTAATTGGTTCCATCGAAAAACGGTGGCTTCCCTGAACCACGAGCCATGTCGCCTTCTGCGGATCAAGAACCGGTTAAGGTGGAATGATCCTTAACCTGCTCTGATACCAATTGAAGGACCGAATACGGCGACCAGAGGGGGGGTGAATGGGAGCCGATCAAAATTTCTTTCGAATGGCCACTGTCCCAATCGACCCTCCAAAAACCCAAAACTCACACGTGAGTAGTTCTCGAGTCAACAAGTGATCGGATGTTCTCCGGTAGTCCCCGGGAACACAAATAAAAACACTCAAGGCAACGAAAAGCCAAGCGAAAACAAAGAACTCCTCAAGACCGGAAACTGCAATGCAGACCCCTCGAGGTTCAGCGGTTCGATCTTGAGGTTCAGCCAAAAGACTTCGAACTGACAAAAACGCTACAGACCGGCCGAGGCTCAAGACCTCTAGTGCTTTGAGGTTCAGCACTTCTCGGACTTCGACAGAAAACGCTACAGACCGCTGAGGCTCAGCGCCTCAAGTGCTGAGGTTCAGCACGGGCTCCAGCACAAGAACACCAAGAACGAAAATCGCCATGATCTTCAATCCGCCCGATCTCCTCCAAATCTCAACCAACTGCACCCAAATTTGAACCGTGTGTTCCCAAGGCAGTGGAGAAGCTCCCTCTAAGAGATCATAGCTTGAGATTGGACGAATCAACGGGAATCACAAAGGGGACGAAGAAAACGAGCAAAAACAGGGCGTCACCAAGAATCGCTTCGATCTCTTTGCACGGGACAAATTGGAGGACACCCTTTGGTGGAAGTGTTCTCCTACAAGCAAGGATCGATCAGCAACAAACGGTGCGCAAAATGATCAACCATAGCTCGAGAAATCAACTCGGGAACAAACGGGGGAGAAGAGGGAAAACGAAGAACGCGAAGAACACCAATCAAAACGCGAATCAACACATCAATCTGACCCAACGAGGAAACATGGAGGATTCGGGACCTCCATTCCCATGAGTAAACTTGGTTCTTACACTAACTGCAAAGATTAGTGGACCTCTCTCTCACTTAGCACCTAGAAGAGGGAAACCCTAGAAAGGAAGAGGAAAAATGCAAATGGGAGAGGTGAGGAAGATGGAGCTCCCCCCACCTTACTTATCGACCGGGCTTATTTTATTTTTCAGTTTTTGCCCCTGATACAACTCTGAGCAAACCGCCTAGCCCTAGGGACATTGCGGTCCAACTCGAACCGACTTGCTTGCAATCTTTGATCCGACGGCCACCGCGCCTTCTCACCGGTAGCCGCCTCGGCGCGAACTCCCGATGCCGCCACGTGCCGTCCGTCCGCCTCGGGATCTCCGCCCGGGGTTTTGTGGCTCAACCCGAAACCCGCCGGGTGGTTTTGAGGCCCAAACCACCGAAACCCTCCACCGTTGGTTTTGAGGCCCAAACCAACAAACCGCCCATGTCCTTGCACTTGTCGAAGCCAAGCGCCCGACACGCGATCCCGCCCGGCGATTCGGGTCCCTCGGTCCAAGTCTCGATCGTCCCGCCCTTTCACCACTCCCGGTCCATTCGGCACGGCCCGCCATCACTTGACCTTCACCTCGCCGTCGGCCACCGCCTCCATGCTCGACACCTGCACAACACAAGCCAAGGCTCATGTGGAACTCGTGGCTTTCACCACCGTCAGTAGCACCCCATCCGAGATGCTAGTAGTTGAATCAATCACTCATCATCACAACTGAACTACAAGTATAAACCTTGTGTTCACACAAATACAAGCGGCTGCATTTGTGAGAGCCTGAAGAAACTGTCGTCTCCTGACCAGACGGGTGCCCTCGACAAAGTTTGCAACCCCAGTTCACCACCTGGTTTACGGTTGAAAGAGCGAGACAAGTGTGCCTAGGGACGAGGGATAGTCTGTTCGACCCTCCTCCGCCTTTGCTCCGCTTCTGTTGCGCCCATCAAGATTGAAGTCGGGTGTACGTAAGTTAGTGAGCTACAGTATGATGATGGGTCTTCTGACTACATCTGCGATGCGCATGGCGGCCGTAAAGCATTCACTCGTCATATGTCCCCGTCCGACACTCCGCCGCGATTTGTTGCAGCTGGGTGTAGGAGAGTGGAATATCATGATGGGTCTAGGGACATCACCTGCTGCGATGAGCGTGATGGGCGTTACGCATTCACGGACCATATACCCAAGAGATTGCCGAATGAAACTTTTGTGCTCGTCCAACGCACAGTCTATGACAAGGGGTGTAAGGTAGTGGCCAATAATGATAGGTTTCATACTCATCAGCTCAAATGCACGGGCCGTTCTTCCCATCACACGTACCGACTCTAAGTAAAGATTGTCGTAAGCCCCCAATACAATCGACGGCCTTTTATTATTTCCTTGGGTTATGTGTTTTCCCCTTTTCTTCTCAAAATAAACAACATGCATGTATGGTTACCGTGCCAGATGTGAGAGTGAGGGATGGAGCCCCCGCCGGCAAAATAGCTCACTCCCTCTATTTGGTCTTTTATATATATATATTTCGTCGTCGAGGTTGTGTTTGTCTGTAACTTATACTATACATGTAACTTGCTTATTTTTCCGTTGGTGTGCACACTTTGTGTTCCATTTCCATCAATAAATAAACATACTATTTTATTTGTTTTGTGACATGCGATTGTGCTATTTTCTTTTGTTGTTTTGCGAACAACTACACAGCATGGACACAATGCACCCACTCTCACCCTCTATGAACGCACATATACAAATCCTACTATTATGAGCATCTCCTGTAAGATTACATACCGACAGATCCTAAGATTGACAAAGTCAATACACACTCACCCTCTGTGAATGCACGTATATAAATCCTACCTCTATGAACACCTTTATAAAATTAAGTTGGTAGATCTTGAGCACCGGTACCAAGTCAAGGACCTAAATTCAGATGGACAGACTTCACCACAAAGAGAATCTAACTAACTAAGCTAAGCTCAGTTTGCGTGCATAGGATTGTTATGATGGCATGTGGTGCTCTTGTTCAATTACGTCATTGTATTTGCTTTCTCATTGGCCTCCTTGCCTTGGCTGCTCGATTGGTCCCAGATTAATCATCTGTTCCATGAGCAACAATAGTATTTTTTTTTTTAAAAAAAGGTTAATTAAGCGGAACGACAAAGTAGAGGGGTGCTTATGGAGCAGAAAGAGTATTATAGGCCTAATAATGATGTGCATGAAGATGTGAAGCTATAATTGAACCCATACCGGTGAGTTGCTGACTTTGAGCAGCACGTGAACCACCGAGAGCTGGGCTTCAGGCGGACCACGTCGATTGAGAAATGGTATGGCAGCGCCACGGCCCGTTTGGGCAACTGTGCCGAGGGGCTGCCGTCTGTCGCCCCAAATATGGCTTTGGTGACATCGCCACCATTTGTTGCTGCTCTTACCCGCAGAAATTAGCCTTGACTACGTCTTACCGAGGTCGTGTGTATCTATCCTTTTTGTTGATGATGACGTGTGCTATGATGACTTCATGTGTTTATTTATTCGGTAACCGATTTGCTATTTATTTTCGTGTTGATACATATACGTTTATTCTGTTCAATTCAAACAGTGTTTATATACCTGTTATCCTCAATGAGGTCACCAGTAAGGACACTTGTAATACAGAAACTACGTATAATTTCCATAGCTTTAAAACCTCACTGGTAGAAATCATTCTTCCCATGCATAATTTTTAGAGAAATTGGTTCATCGAAAGATCATGAAAATTGTAATGGGCTTAAGGCCCATGCGGCTAGCCTATCTGTCTAACAGTTAGGCCATTAGTATGCAAACAACAGAGTAACAGAGTTTATTTCAAAAAAAAACAGAGTAACAGAGTTCCTATCACCTGACAAGTTCAGACTTCACATAGGAGCCGCACCGCATGACGGCACGAGGCACCACAAGACTTGAACACAAAAAGATTATTTGTATCACGATTCAAGAACCATGGAAACTACAGGTCAATCACCAATGGACGGCAAGCGCAGGCCGGTACATGTCTGACCTGACCGGTTCCCAAATACGGACTATATCGTGTAAAATTCTACACCACTCATGGTGGTTTCCCACGATACAATACACCGTGACACCAGCACATGGTTAATTAAATTTCCAACAGGACCAGTCGACCAGAGACCTTCTCATGCTATTGCACAATACACAGTGTGACACCAGCACGAGATCTGGTCTTCAGAAACCACTTGTGTGTTTACATCTGCAGCCGGCGCCCAGTGGACTTGACTGGTAAAATTGGAAAGGATAGGCCAATCAAGAGAATCTCTGTGCATCAAGGATTGAAACATATGCAATTAATTAATGCAATTTCAGGGTCTACGGCCCTCTTTGGATGCAAAGTATGTTGGGAGTCTACAGAAATACCACAGTTCGGCAAGATACTTCAGTTTTGAAAGCTATGAGATGTCTGGATGCAGCACACATTACAATTTCTTGAAAAAAAAAACATTGCATTACTAAAAGTATGGTCTTCCTGGAATTTTGAATTTCCACTCTACTTTTTCCAAACTGTGGTTTTGCACATTTCTAGTTTCTGGTCTAGTTTATTAATGCCATGGTTTCTTAAAACTACGACATCCAAACAACTGAATACTAAGTCGTAGGCTGTACCGCTGTAGGCCACAAGCATACGTAGGAATTGGAACATAGCAGACAATTGTTTTTTGTAGAACTACTAAGAAAGATACAGCACTTTGGCAACTTGACTGTCAAGAACTTTGAATTTCGACTCATAAGTGATCACATTTTGCAAGATCAATAAAGTCAGGAAGGATCATTCAGTCATGAGAAAATTTTCATTCAAGGATGCTAATATGAGTTGATAAGTTCTGATGAATGGTTCAAGAACTTCAGATCATGTCTACAATCAGATCATGTCTACAATCAATCTTCTTTTTATGAGAACAGGAGGAGGGGTTTGACATCTACTTAATACAATAAAAAGGGTAAAGGTATAATTACTACGTCCGGAACCAACCAGAGCCGGACAGGTGCTCACCGTGCGCTCGAATTCCGTCCGTTACAGCACGATGCTCCTCCTTACAGAGCTGGCGTCCGGACGCCTTGATGGACCGGACGTCCGGGCAGGAGTTGGACTGATAAAAGAATGCCATACAGAAATCAAGATAAAAAAAAGGGTTACAAAGAAAATAAACAAGATTACACAAACAGCTCTAGCCATAAAGGTTATAATCTAGCTTTTAAACAGAGCATGTCTAACTCTGTTTTTTTTTTTTAACCACACAATCTTATTTTTAAATACTAGATTGTGTGGCTACATTTGACATGATGTGGTTAAAAATTTGAATTAGGTTAAGAGTTAAAAACAAGGGCAGTGATGCAATTGTCCCAAGTTGATAACATGGAGAATCTTAGAAGTAGCAGTTGCTGTGTTTCATTAGCATGGTAGTAGAGAAACACCTTTTACGAGTTTGGTATCATCTAAGCTAGGCAAATGAAAAATTACACAAAGTTAGTAATTTGCACCTGAGTGCCAAACAGTTAATATCACTTGGGTGATGGTTCACTTACTAGTCAAAGGGATTAGACTTTAGAGTACTTGGTTTTATCCTGTGAAGCACTTACCTTTGCATTTAGCAGCCACCCCAACCTAAATTAGTCAAAGTCGTGGTTGCCTTCTAGGCAAGAGTTTCCCTTTATATATCTCATCTTTGCACTGCCTTTTCCATTGCCCATTTGCCTCCATAATCTCTTCCTCTACTCTTCTACAACAAAGAGGGACTAGACACAAAAATGCCTTCTTCCTTGCTTGCGGTTGTTTTTCTTGCAGCCCACATCCAGGCCAATATGGCAGCAGAAACAATCACAATTATGACACCACTGTCTGGCACACAGAAGATCATATCCAAAGGAAACAAATTTGCCCTAGGCTTCTACTCACCAACACGAGATAGTGGCACATTTTACAAAAGCAACTACTACATAGCCATATGGTACAGCGACATACCGGAGGTGACAACGGTGTGGACCGCGAACACCAATGCCCCAGTGTCCAATCCGTCCAAAGCCTCTTTGTTCCTCAGTGCTGACGGAAACCTTGTCCTCCTTGACAAAATCAAGAACCAGCATGTCTGGTCTACCAACGTGAGCATATCCTCCAACTCTACCGTTGCTACCATTTTAGACTCTGGTAGCCTCGTGCTCACTGACGCCTCCAACTCATCCAAGGTGTACTGGCGCAGCATCGATCACCCAACGAACACATGGCTCCCAGGCGGAAAGCTCGGGATGAACAAGACTACCGGTGTGAGCCAGCGACTCACCGCATGGAGGAGCAACATCGATCCATCAGCCGGCATGTTCTCTCTTTTGCTGGATCCAAAAGGAACAACACAATATCTGATGCAGTGGAACAACTCTGTGAGTTACTGGACCAGTGGTCGCTGGAACGGCCAAACCTTTAGCCTGGTGCCGGAGATGAATAGAAAATATCATGTGAAGAACTTCCAATTCATCGACAACACCGATGAAAGCTACTTCATATATAGTATGCCAGATAACTCAACGGTCTCACGGGTTATCATAGATACAGATGGACAGCTAAAGCAATTCTTATGGCTCAATGAGAGCCAGAAATGGACCCTGTTCTGGTCAGTGTGCCACGGACACAATGTGAGGTGTACAAGCTATGCGGACCGTATAGCAGCTGCAACCCCGACGACCTGCCATTCTGTAGCTGCATCAAGGGATTTAATGCGAATGTCCTGAGTGATTGGGACCAGGGGGGTGTATAGAGGTGGCTGCAAAAGGGCTATGCCTTTGCATTGCCAGACTAATTTGAGCTCTGCAACAGTGGATACTGATAAGTTCTATGCAATAGCAGGCGTCAGGCTCCCTGATAATGCTATGAGTGCAAATGCTGGAAGCCCTGAAGATTGTCAGGTGACTTGCTTGAACAATTGCAGTTGCAGTGCTTACACATATAATAGCACTGGCTGTTTCGTTTGGCATGGAGACCTGGTCAACCTCCAAGAACAATACATTGGGGAAGGAGGAGGAACCCTCTTACTCAGACTTGCAGCATCTGAGCTGTGGGTCGCTGAAAGGCACAAGAGTATGCTCATTGGTTTAGTTACTGGTGGAGTTGCTGCAGTTTTGTTAGTCCTTACCATGCTAGTTCAAAGGCGATGTTGCTTCCGAGAGAGCGCTCTTCAGGTATTTGAGAATACCAGTGATAGATTGACCACCTTCCGGTATAGCGATCTGCAGCACGCCACTAACAACTTTTCAGTGAAGTTGGGAGGAGGCGCCTTTGGCTCAGTGTTCAAAGGTCACCTTCCTGCAGGCTCGACTCCAATTGCAGTGAAAAGGCTGGATGGATTTCAACAAGGGGAGAAGCAGTTCCGTGCTGAGGTTGCCACTGTTGGAATGATCAATCATGTCAACTTGGTACGCCTTCTTGGCTTTTGTGCTGAAAAGACCAGCAGGCTCCTTGTCTACGAGTACATGGAAGGGGGTTCATTGGACACCCTACTGTTCGGGAATGACAGCTGCAGAAGTCTTGATTGGAAGACAAGGTACAACATCGCCATGGGCATTGCAAGAGGCCTAGCCTATATGCACGACCAGTGTAGAGAGTGCATCATCCACTGTGACCTGAAGCCAGAAAATGTACTTCTCGATGCCAACTTTCAAGCAAAGGTTGCAGATTTTGGCTTGGCAAAGATTATTGGTCATGACTTCAGCTGCGTATTGACAACGATGAGAGGAACAGTGGGGTACCTTGCACCTGAATGGTTCTCTGGATTGAAGATCACGTCAAAAATAGATGTCTATAGCTTTGGTATGATGCTTTTTGAACTGATTTCTGGAAGAAGGAACACATTCCTCTCAGAAAGTGATACCAGTTCCTTCTTTCCATGTTGGGCAGCAATCCAAGTGATTGGTGGCAATGAAAGGAGCATTTTGGATCATAGACTCGAGGGAGTTGCTGACATGGATGAACTTGTGAGGGCTTCACGGCTGGCATGCTGGTGCATTCAATATGAAGCACATCGGCCATCCATGGCTCTTGTGGTGAAGATGATGGAAGGGCTCATAGATGTTGACATACCACCTTTTCCAGGACCTCTTTGTTGTCTACTGGACAATCAGGCACCCTCTCTAACTGATGTCAACTATTCAAACTATGAGCCTGGTCAACAATAAAGTGCATATTGGGCCAGAAAAATTTTGATCGGTGTCTCTTGGGAATCTGAACATGCTGCACATTTGAGTCTCAAAATTTGGTAAGCCGACGCATGTACAAATTATTGATAAAATGACGTGTTGATCTTCTCTCTGCTAAAGATTGAGCACATGTTTATTGTTTTGTATTCCAGGAAAGCTACTGAAATTTATGTGACCTAAACCATGTAAATGCATATGGTGTATAATATTGCTGAGTTTGTTAACGGTACATTGCTCATGTTAATGAAATCTTTTCCCCAAAGATATGCTAATGAAATCATGCACGGGTCCATTTTTACCCCCCTCGCCTAGCCGCACCAAAACAGTCACAGGAATTAGGAAATTCAGAAGTCACATTCAGCTACCTGATTGGGAGTTCAGTATACTAATATTAACTATAATAATAAAAAATAGTGGGTCAGTGAAATAGCAAACAAAATCTTGGGAGCCTCAAGTTTTTAGCCCAAAACCAGTGCAGTATTGCTTATGAGCTGCCATGTGCAAACCAGCAAAAAAGGACACAAGACAAGAGTCCTAAAAGAATGCATTATTATACTAACCTCCTACTCAGCCGATGAATGGAAGCGGTAAAAAGGTCAACGCAAATCACCAGTTTAGTACTACTCTAGTGACACAAATCTTTTGGCAAGTTTTTATGTAGCCTTTTAATCCAAAAAATGTTAGTAACAACACAAAATTGAATTTTTCAAGAAGTAGCCTCCTTGGTCACTCTAATGAGCTTCGCGTGACTCTTTGACTTGTCATACCAAATTTTATACTATAAAACAGGTAAAAAACCCCACAAATTTCAGTCAAAATTAGCTTTGATCGCATCATCAATAAGCAAAGAAAAAGTTCTGACCCACCAGAAAAATAGGTTCAAGTAGTCTACCCGCCGATCAGCAGCGCTTCTAGTATGATTGTCAATAAAGTACCAGGCAAAATTACCAGCAAGAAAAAAATGCAACTAATGTGTGTTCTAGCCATAAGTGCAGGCTGTGGAGTGCGGAGGGATTAAGGACTAGTTTAGGTTGAAAGAAATTACGGAAAGTTTTGCCTCACCTGATGCATCCCGGTTCCCAGATCAAGGGGCTAGTCAAGCATCGAAGCGGACTCGTCGTCGTCCTCGCTCGCTAAAACCACCTTCGCGTTCCGCGGACTGTCGCAGGACCGCAGCGGACTGCCGCCACTCTGCGCCGATGCAACATGGGATTCCGCGGAGAGCCTGACCATTGCCGGCAGCTCCACCGCAGCGTCCAGCGACTAGCCTGCCTGCCGCTTCCATGGAGCAGATCGCCGTCAGCTGGGATCCATGGCTGAGGGTCCGTCGATGAAGATTTTCGAGAGAAAAAAAAAAGTGAAATGTCAAACAAAAATGATGAGAAGAGAACAAATGGGCCCATAACAATATCTGTTGTTTCCTCACAGGCTAAATTGGCCTGGACCGGCAGCTCATCAAAAACCAGCCCAACTGAACTTGGCTATGCCAGAGTCTGACCAAAGGAGAAGATGACCCAACAGCCTGTGAGGGATCCGCCAGGGGATCCAATCTCACCCTATTTATTTTTATTAGCAGCAGATGACCCAACATCTACATCGTGGGACATACAGGCGTTACGGAGCCATTTTATTCCTATGGATAGGGAATTAATCATCAGTATACCCCTGACGACTCGAAGGCAAAGGGACTTTTGGGCCTGGCACTATGAAAAATCAGGTTCCCTTACCGTCCGATCGGCTTACCGGATGCTGATCAATAACCTAGAACGAAGGACGGACTGGATAGAACATAATGCGGGAAATTCAGATTTTGCAGCAAACCAGCGAGACTGGGCAAACCTATGGAAGATCAAGGTTCCGTCTAAAGTCCGGAACTTCCTCTGGAGGCTAGCCAAGCAATCTATTCCAACGGGTGATGTCAGGTATCACAGAAACATGGTTTAGGATTCCAGATGTTCGATTTGTGGTACTCAGGATTCTTGGAGGCATGCTCTGTTGGAATGCAACATGGCACAGTGTGTTTGGGCACTACAACGGGACGAGCTTTTGGAGTTCATCAGTAGAGCTCAACATGGAGATGCTCGGGCTTGGCTTCATGAAGCTATAGCAGTGCTTCAGCATGATGATCTAATTCGTTTGGTTGTCACGATGTGGTCGATCTGGTATGCGAGGAGGAAGGGTGTGCTTGAAAATATATTTCAGAGTCCCCTATCGACTCACAGCTTCATAGAAAGCTTCATCACAGACTCGGGGTCTGTGGTGCCACCGGTGAAAGAAAAATTGGGAGAGTCGAACCGGACAACACGAGCTCCTATTCGCCCCTGGATACCACCGCCGGCTGGAATGCTCAAGATAAACGTGGATGCGGCATTATCGAAAAACTCGTCGATTGCAGCAATGGCGGCAGTGGCGAGGGACGACTTAGGTAGGTTTCAAGGGGCGTCGGTGATAGTGATGGAAGGGGTTCTCGACCTCGAACCTGCCGAGGTGTTGGCGTGTTAGAGAAGGTGTGGCATTAGCAAGCGACCTCGCCAATCGGCGGTCCGGATTGCCACGATCGCATGAATGTCGTGAGAAATATGAAGGGTTCGGCATGGGAGTATATGGCTACATAATCAAAGAGATCAAAGCTGGAATATCTCGCTTCGCGAAGGCAGAAGTCGTTCATGAAAAAAGGGCTTCGAACGTTGACGCTCATTGCCTAGCAAGAAGCTCGATTTATGAAGCACTAGGTAGACACGTGTGGTTTTTATCTCCTCCAGATAGAGTTTGTACCTATTATTGTAATACTTGAGTAATTTTGGTACCCCTCAAAAAAAAAAAAAGTCTGCCCAAAGGTTCAGGCCCACATGATATTTTGCGTACTGACCCCTCGTATTTCATGAAATGTAAACGACACCCTCGCTCGCAATCGCATCGCAGCACATCAAATATTCTACTTGTGCAAAGGGCCGCGGCGTAAAAGTTGCCTAGTCTTCCATCCAAGTTCCAATTCCAACGCAAACTCATCAGCACACAAACCCTTCCTCCCCTTGCTCGAGGAGTCCTTCGGAAGTAGGAGCAGGACACGGGCGCGACACACCGATCAGGCGCGCCCCGAAGCAGAACCAGCAGCAGCAGCAGCCACAGCCGGCGGTCATCGTCCGGCGCCAGCCAGCTCCTCGGCCACCGCGCCGGACGCGGCCATGTCGAAGAAGAAGGCGGTCACGACGATGACGCTCAAGGACTTCCACGGCGGCTCCATCCCCTCCGAGCTCCCGCTCCCCTCCGCCCCGGGCGTGTAAGTTCCCAGCCAAACCCTAGCCCGTCGCCTCACCTCCCTCCTTCCGATGTGAACTGACCAGGTCCGTCTCGTTTGCCGCAGCACCCGCGCCCCGCGGACCGCACCGTCGCCTCCGCGTCCCCCGTCGCGGCTGCGGCCGCCGCACGGCCGCGCGTACCGGTCGCTTCGCCTACCGCCGCTGCGGCGGCGGCCGCGATGCCTTCCTTCCTCACCAACCCGTCCCGCATCGGCCGCCACTTCGACGAGGACGAGCGCACCCCCTTCGAGCCCGCCGCGCCGCGCCCCCGGCGCCGTCCCCGGCGTCGTTCGCACCTGCTCCCGTCGTGGCGCCTACCAGATCCGGGCCCGGGAACGCGTGGGGACCGAGGAAGGAGGCCTCTCCGGCGTCTTCCCCCTGTGGGTTCTGCCCCTGCCTCTGCTGGCGGCCAGATCTGGTCCGCCACACGCATCGCCCAGGCGAGCGCAGTGGAGAAGGTCATATCCGGGAGATGGCACCCGTCGAAGCCCTCGTCTCCGCCGGCGCCGGCGCCAGCGCCAGTGCCAGCTCCGGTGTTGGAGACACCCGTGGCCCCACCGGAGATTGAGAGACCTAGGTCTGTTGGGGTCAGAGAGCTGGATAATGGAGTGGAGAGGGGCGCGGCACCAGTAAGACCCGCGTCACATGAAGGAAGGGTTGGGGAAGGGAGAACCGGGGAGGTGCCAGAGAGACCCAGGTTGAAGCTGCTTCCTAGGTCCAAGCCAGTTGAGGCTCCTGAGCCATCTCCTACCTATGTTGAAGAGAAGCAGGTTGTTACCATTTGTTCTTTCATCAAGCAGCCTGTGTTGATCAGATTGATATTTTTTTGTTATATGTCTTCCATCAATAGCAACAACCAACAGTACAGTATTTGGCTGCTAGATATACCTCTATGCAAATGTTACATTATTGTTTGCATAATTTTGTGTTTGTGGTGGTTTCTTTATTTTTTGAAATCTAATTGTTTTTTCAATTGGTGATTTGGATGATTGTATAGGTGCACCAGGTCCAGGTTACTGCTAACCTCGTGAAGGCTGAGGTTAATCATGACGTGCACCAGAATGCAATGACTGCTAAAACAGGAGTTTCAGGAGCAGATGCTGAGAGCAAAGTATCAGAGCGGCCACGTCTGAATCTGAAGCCTCGTTCCTATGCGACAGGACAGTCAGATGAGATTGCTGTTAAGGAAAGGTATGAGATGTAATCAAACATGTCTGAGCTCCTGTTTTGACTAACATTCTATTCCCAACTTGCATATAACGTCTCTGTTAAGCGATTTTTGGTTACTGCAAAATTAGTGTCAAGCCTCTCTGCTCTTTTAGTTTTATATGCCCCTGTATGTATTTGTTATGCAATTTAGAGCTTGATTGGATCACTAGAGCTAGTTACTAGTTGGGGCTAAAAATTAGCCCAAATTAGCTAGAGTTGGCTAACAACTAGTTGAAGGCTTGGCCGAAAAATTAATCTACCTATTAGCCCTCCTGTTTGGATGCATTAGGGCTAATTTTGGCTAATTTTTAGCTAGCTAACAATTAGCTCTAGTATATCCAAACATGCCCCTAGCATAGTTTGCTGCATTGCTTTGGAGTCTGGAACCGTATTGGGTTCAAGATTAAAACAACAACTATGTCCCCTGGGGCCAGTGTTTTTGGATACCTTGCTTTTTACATAGGTAATGTTTAATGGAATGCCGTAGGGTAGTGTTGTAGGGTTGGTTTTGTTATCTATATGATTAGATGGTGCTGTTCACCTTCAATTTCGTCAAATAATTAGCGAGTGACTAAATGTTGCATCACTCCAGTCTCCAACCATACGTGGAAAAAATTAAGTGAAGTCTATGAAGCAAACATTTTAATATTTCATTCTATCAATTAAAAAAATTATAATTCTGCTTGTGTTCAAAAAATAAAATTATAATTCTGCTTTGGATGAGATCTCCAAGAACAATGGATAATGGTTAAGGAGAATATGCTTGCAATGAGTGGTGGTAGCAGAATGATGTCTAGATTCATTGATTGTAGGTACAAGCACCTCATTCTTTTTCTTGAACATGTGAGAACTTGGATCTTTGTTTTCACAATTTATTAATGATGCTTATTTTTGACAAGAATTGGGTCTGAGATCAATATATTCAAGTACTATGTATGATATAGAGTGAAAGAAAATCTACTATTATTCTGACTTCTTTTGTTACTTCAAATGCCCTAGGCCATCCCTATTTGGTGGTGCTCGCCCCCGAACAAGTATGTACTCTGCCTTTTTAGTGATATGCTATATATTCTTTTTTGTATCTGGCTGAATTAAAATCTGATATTGTTCTTTTACAAATTCAGGTTCTCAAAGAACGTGGAGTGGATGTTTTGGCCAGTGATCTTGAGAAGACTTCACCAATTGCCAGGTTGTTATATGTCATTGATGCTTTATGTTTATATTGATAGATGTATCTTAGTTAGGTTGTGGTGATGCAATTTTAGTTACAGGTCACAAATTCTGTTATATTTGTTGGGACTTGGTATCAAAGATTGTTTGTTAGATGGTACTCCCTCCATTCTAAATTATAAGATGTTTGGCTTCTCTAGATACATAGGTTTTGCTATGCACTTAGATATACACTGTCTAAATACATAGTTGAAGTAATGTATCTAAAAAGGCCAAAACATCTTATAATTTGGAATGGAAGGAGTATTTTTTATCATGTTATTATTATATGAAAGAAACCAGAAACAATTAATTTGATCTTATGGGGTCAACATAAGATAATTAATCTCCAGTAGGTATCTGCATGGATTTCTGATAATTGATATTTGAGTAGTGTGCTTCAAGAATCTGTTGGGGCTTTATGTCAAGAGTTTACCGTTCTAGTAGCAAAAAAAGAAAAAAAAAAAAGAAAAGAAAAGAACATAGTGTTCATGCCACAGAAATTCACTAGGTTTCATTTGATGACCTATTTAATGGACAAATGAGAAAAATTATAATGCTTGCTGTGCAAGTGCAACCTTATCAGATTTTTTCTTGTGTTACGGTAACTTGTGATGAAGTTTTTTTTTCCTTGAAATCGTTTTACTGATAATCTCTCTGTCATTTGTAGGCCTAATAAAGGTGAATTTGCAAAGGTTGAGCAGAAGGTTGAAGCTTTGTCCATTAACCCTTCTGTTGAAAGAGCTGATGGTTTTCCAGCTGGTCATAGAGGCCCAAGGAGTGCTGATAAGAAAGATTACAAGCGGGATACTGACAGGGCTGATGCATATAGGCCTACTCGTCGGGAGGACAACAGGAGGGTCGCTAGAGATATGGAGAAGCCACAGGAGCAACCACGCCCAGAGCCTGAGACATGGCGTAAGCCAGTGGAGCCTCCAAAGCCAGAGGTTGCAACACCTCGTTTTGGGAAAGCAGCAACCGCGTTGGAGCTCGCCCAGGCCTTCTCAACGTCCATGTCTGATACCGCACCACAGAGCCGGTTGACCAGTGTTCCCAGTCCAAGAGTTCCTCCTAGCCCAGGTGCTAGGGATCAGTCTGGCTTTTCAAGGCTCACTGAAAACAGGACGTTACACTCCAGCCCTTCGCAGCGAAAGATAAACGGCTACTGATTGTTTGGCACACATATTACATGTGCCACGATGACACAGCTCAGGTATCCTGGCCTCGATGAAGCGCCCTGCTGTATCTTCATACTCAACTGCCCCTGCGTGGAGAAGTCCAGTTGTTGCTCTGTCAAATGGTGGCACGCGAGGGGGCGCTAATCACATTGTTAACAAACAAAAGGCTCCTCTCCCATAAGTTTCTGGTCAGCGATTTATAACTCAGGGTTCATTTCCTCTCTTGACAACGAGAGATGTGAATTTGTGAACTGTTTCTGCTTGTGTTCGCCAGCCGCGATTTATTGCTGGGGAATAATTGCTACCTGCGCACCTTAGATGGATGTGACAGTATGTATCTCTGGCGTGCTTGTTTTTATAATGTTGCCAGACCGCTGGCATGCAGCCTGTATTAAAATGCAATTTTCGGGCCTTATCTCTTCATAAGCTGCAAAATTGGGATTTTATATTGTGCTATTTTTTCGAACAAACTATTGGTACATTGTAGTTTTGTACGGTTATATTATGATTAAAAGGATATACATATAACCTTGGATCTTTGTTGTCTAGTTGATATAGGCTCGTTTGGATCACTGGAATTTCATTGGATTCCAAATGGAACTTGTAGTAAAATTGTTCATTGGATTCCAAATGGAACTAGTAGTAAGATTCTGTTTTAAATTCCTGTGTACTCGATGCCAACCAAAAGGTGCTGTGATGCTTAATTTGATGTCGCGTTTAGTGGGTCAATTACATGCGTTGTCCGAATCTGGATGGTTTATTCGGCCAGTCGTCTCCCACGGAGACTCGCCGCCGCCGCCGCCGCCGCCACCGCCTCTCGCGTCGCCGCCGCCATCCACCGCCTCTGGTCCTCCTCTCTCCTCCGGCATATCGCCGGAGGTTGGAGGGAGTGGGGATCCATTGTTTTCTAGTAAGTTTTTCTATTAGGGTCTTGTTCAGATTGAAAGTTTCTGCAATTTGAGCAACTGTAGCACTTTTGTTTGTATTTGGCAAATATTGTCCAATCGTGGTCCAACTAGACTCAAAAGATTCGTCTCGTGATTTACAACAAAACTGTATAATTAGTTATTTTTTCACTAACATTTAATGCTCCATTTATGCGGGTAGAAATCGATGTGATGGAGAGAGAGTGGAAAAACTTGCAACTTCTTGCATCTAACTAAACAAGGCCTAGATTGAGTCTTTAGGTTAGGGTTTCTTTATGCCAAGTTTCTTGGTATTAGAGATTTATCTCTTCCTCCCCGCTCTTCTCCCAAGAACGGCGGGGATGTGGGGTGGAATCGTTTTCTCTATGGCGGATATGTTGAAGATGAAGGCGGCATCTACGGCGTCAGCATCTTTATCGACATGATGACATGGAGACTTGTGTTTTCGAACGGCGGCATCAAGGCGGAGATGATGCCGCCGCCATGAAATAATTTTCTCCGGTCTCTTCTTCGTTTTGTTGTGGTTGGATCTGGCCACGATGAAGGACTAGTGAGAATAATTTTCAGATCAGTCTTCCTCGTTCTTCGGTGGCAGAAAGAAGAACAAGGAAGATACAAGGAAGAAGAAGAAGTTTCTCATCTCCGCCTGCAGGAATGTTGGTCGTCCGTTGGGTATCTACTGTCTGGTCGAAAACAATTGTTGCCGAGTATTTGCCTCTACGGTCATCCATACAAAGCGTCAAACAGTTTGGTTTTGAGATCTAGAGCTATTCACAGCGTGGGTACAATTTAAATAAATTTCTGGATATTTGTATAATCCAGAGAAATTGTAATGTGTTGATGTACCCAGCTATTATCTAATATAATTCTTCTTTCGTCGCAAAAAAAAAAGAGAATCTGGATGGTTTAGGTTGAATCGTCCAAATTGCTTGAAAACAAAATGACGTGAAACAGTGGAAGTAGCCACGTCGCGGTGGAACCAAACGGAGCAAATTTTTGTCGCACTATGGCTGCAAGAGGAATCACAACAGGCGAGCGTAGCAGAAGAGCACTGCCCAGGTTGGGGAAGGAAGGAAGGAGAATCCGAAACAGCAGAGTTGTGTATGCACATGAGAAGCACTAAGCTATGGATCAGATTTGCGAGCGTCAATCAGGTCTGGAGCACAAAGCAGGAAAGCCGTCGTCGTTCGTGGAGCCGCACCACCCCCGACACAGGAGCTCCTCCGCCGCCGCTGCGTTGCTTGCTGCTCGCCGGCGCTCAGAACAGGAAGGCCGTGGGCGTGAACGCCGGCAGCACCGTCGGGTGGCCGTAGTGCCTGCAGGGACAGAAGATGGATGGATGCACCTGAGTCAGCATCGTCAACAGTGAATGCTACTTTAATTAATTATTACAACATGAGATGAGAAGATGGAACTGTTGGATTTGGTACGATCCAACGCCATCTACACAAGTTGCCAGCAGTACATTCGAGCATTATCATCGGATTTGGTTTGAAGCTGTAAATAAAGCTTTATTATTATTAAGCGCGGGTCGGCGGGTCCTCTTGCGATCTGCAGTGCGCTGATCTTATCTTTTCCAGGTACGGTACGATGATTCCCAGTGGACAAGCGGCAGTGGTAGGCATCTTGATCAGAGTACTCGTTCACAGGTTTCATTCAGCTCAGGAGTCGTCTTGTGCTGCCTTTGTTGTGGGTGGCCAACCAGACCGGGTCACGGGCTGCAGAGGGCATGGCAGCGCAGCTTCATCTGAGTTTGACTACTATGACCAAAGCTGGGAAAAGGCCTCTTTCTGACGCATGCACTACCGGGTGGATAAAAAAGGCACGAGTACAGTGGACTGTAAGTCTGAAACTAGTATTGGCATCTGGAGGCTCTTCCGTCCGATCCACCCCATCGCCCCGGATTCCGATAAGGATAGCGAGCCTGTCCGCCGTGGAGAGCCCATCGGGGACGGGGGTCCATGGTCCACGGGCTGTTCGCAAACGGTACTACTGTGTAATTTTTTTTTAAAAAAAAAGAGATAACTAACGATCCGATCGTATTATTAATTAATTAATTAATCTTCCGGTATTAACTGATATTCATTTTAACACAAACGGCAGGTCCTCCTCCAAGTTTACGTTCAAAAAATCATACAAAACATTCAGCATGGAAACGAAAGCTAATAAAAAGAAACGTCCTATAGCTGATAAAAAAAGAAGTTAATTTAGGCAGATATTAGTACACTTGGAGACGCACAATTTGCAAGATGAAGTTGACTGCTCCCATAATAAGCTTACCAAAAAGTAGGTTGTTTGACCCGATCGATCGAGAGGGTGTCTCCTTCCCTCGTGTGCGCCAAATCAATCTCTACTAGTGGACTTTTGTGAAGCACGAGCACCCAACCCAATCCAACTAAAATTAGGTACCGCGCGCGAGTCGATCAACTATCCTATTCCTATCCACCGTTTTGGTTTTGGTTTTGGTTACGTATGTTATCCATCTTCTTCTTCCAAACCTGGACGGGAAGGTCACCTGCACGTAGAAAACAAACGTGTGCGCAAGGTCTAGCCTAGCCTGGGCCCACGAAAGCGCACCGGAAGGGCCCACTCGGCGGCGACACGCAGCGTCCATCTCCAACCTCCCGGTCCAGGGGAGGAGCTGGCCGGCGCCCAGGGTCAACGGACCGGTGTCGCCATCCGGCCGGGCACCCCTCCCTTCTTCCTCGCCCCCCCACGCACCGTCTCCCACGCCACGCACACGACACGAGCGCCAAGGAACTCACCGGAAGTCGTCATAGCTCGCCGCGCGGGTGGCACGGCGAGGCGACCTCGCCCCTGGCCTTGGGCGCCGCGGCTGGCTTCGCCTGCGCCTGCGCCTTCGCCATGGACGCGGCCGTCACGGCGGCGTCCTCCGAGATGGCGCCCAGCGTCGGCTTCCACGCCGCCGCCGACCCCGACGACGAGGAGGAGGAGGAGGAGGAGGAGGACGACGACAACGGCCTCCGGCGCCGCTTCTTCTCCGCGGGCGCAGTAGCGGCGGCGCTGGAAGCAGTGTCCTCGGGGCGCCGCAGGCGGCGACCGGCGCGCGCGCCTCGTCACGAAGGCGAACAGCTTCATCTGCTGATCTGCGTGCGCCCTGCAGCTGCAGGTTTTGCCTTTACCGTTGAATGGACAGCTAGCTTAGGCTTAGCTGATGTGCATCATCACGGGGCGTTTTGTAGTGGGCGGCTGCGGATATGGCCCTTATTATGCACAACAGCAGCGGGTTAGCACCACTTGGTAGTTAGTTGTGTGCAAATGACCAAAATGGCCTTGCTCCTTAATTAGGAGTACTATATGGATTAGATTTGAAAATTAAAGTAAACGAGAGTTAGTTTTTTTTTTTCCCCCGCTGAAAATTCACATGAGGAATGGATTTATCCAAACAGGCTTCAAATGCGAAGGAAACATTTGTAATTAATTTGGAGGAGATGGTATACGCTGACACGGGGTACAAAAAGTCTCAACAAGCAAAAGATACCCCAAACGCTGTTTTCCACTAATAAGTAATAAGGGCAGCAACATACTGTTGGAGCTAACCAGACCTGTTTGTACAGGATGAAGCAATTAATCCTTGCGGAGTATACTGACAAGTAATCACCAAGAAAACAAGCCAAACCAACATTTTCCCCTAATAAGACATTGCTAAATCGAGAAAAAAATGTTCAGAGAAAATAAAATCAGCTAACTGTCAAGATCGATTTTTTGTAGTTGTCACCCCTTTATTTTATCTAGTATAGCAAGCTGTACGGATTTATTTATTTCTCGTGCGATCCATGCCATAGTTTCAACTCACAACTTGCAAAACGAAAAATTCAAACGAAACAACTTGCAAGTTTTAGTGTTGGTTTTCCCAATACTATGTTGTCCGTGGCATCGGCCGATAGTGAGACGTCAACCACTATGCCACTTGTTCTAAGACTTGTGACCGCCAAAACTACTGTTGGATTACTATCGGATGGCCAGACCGTTTCTTTGGGATAATCACATACGAACAATAAATTATAAAATATGGTACATGTTTAATTTATCACAATTTGGACCCACAGGAAAAAAAATGGGAGAGGTGCCATTTTTTCCACGATTTCTGACTCTGCTCCGGTAGCTCTGGTGAGAGTGTTATAGTCCACCATTAGTCCTGGTTGTTGAGATAAAAAGAGGAGAAATGACATGAAACCGTCACCCGTATCTTGACTTGTGCAGACATGGTAAATTCTTTGTTTATCCTTTTTGGGGGCTGCCACGAAACATGGTGTGATGCCCAATGACCTTGGGGATTTAATTTGTACACATGGGCGGCTAAAATTTATCTAGATAACGATATTTTTTATAAAAAAAATCCACACACGCATTGTTTCCAACATTTCTACCAACAGTAAGGAACCTAGTGAGAAACATGGTATCATCAGCCTATCAGGGTACAGGAAGGAAATCATCTGCAAAATCTTTGCTTTCAGCAGGCCTAGTCATGACAGAAAATCTCAATAACTGTTCTGTACTAGAAATCGGAGTTCGGGAGCCTTGCATTCAAGAAATCGGAGAACCATTTTACCTTCGAGAATCATGTGAGGCTACACATGTACATATAATAAATTTATGCAAGTTTTTCCACACCATCTAGTTTCTCTCTTAATGAGAAACATCCGTTGCACGTTTTTAGAAAATACTACTTATCATTTAGTCTAGATACTAGCAATTTTTTTTTATGAACTCAATAGGTACTAGCAATTGATCATAACATGTTTTAGCTAGCGTGAATTTTTCACATCCTGAAAATATTTATACTTACTTCAAATATAATAGCGTTTGAATATTCCCTTGGTTGCTGCATCATCTATGAATATTACAGGATAAGCTGTTGGCTACCTTATCGTTTGGTTAACAAATACGAAGTCAATACCTTGATGTTCAGCATGCATAATTATTTATCCTTGTGTCTCTCTCGGATCACAAATCCAACTAACGCACTGGTCCCGGGAGGATATGCACATGAAAAGTAAAAGAATGGGTCTTTCCTTCAGAAAAATAAGTAAAAGAAAGACTACACAGTCAGAGCACTCAGCAGTGCCCATTACTTTGGTTTAACTGATCAGCTTAATAAACTTGGCTGAGGATACCGTGACGTGGCTTAGCACTCAAACTAGCGTGACCCAATCATCAAGAAAGTTTAGTATAGATTCGATCCCGAGAAATCCAAGAAGACGGATGGAAATAGCGGCATGGCCGATCCTTATAGTGCTGGAGACTTTTTTTTTTTTTTTTTACTGTTATTTGAAAGCTACTACGATGCGCATTAATGGGTAGCAAAGGTCCCCTATCGATTTCAATCCCACTAATGCTAGATTTTGGCCACATAGTCTATTTACACTCCATTTAATTAAACACTACTCTATTGCCAGTCGTGTCCGTTTAATCGACTATTTTTTCCAATTTAATTGACAGTAGTGTAGCACATTTAAATGTTTGTGTAGCTAGAATAAACGTAAAACGATAGGTGTCTAACTGTTTATCGTTTAGCCTTTGGTGAACATGAGATTTTGGAAGTTATTCGTGCAAGTCTTTTTCTTTTAGATAGTCACGTAATGAGAAGTAACCACCATACTTAAAAAATATAAGCCTTTAATCAAGAAATTGTGCAAACGCGGTGAGGAAACTTGTGCAGAGGTTCTCCTACAATTACCCTTTGGAGTGCTTCAATGCGTTACGTAACTCTTGTCGAAAGTGTGAACAATGGAAGCACCTTTTTACATAGTTATCAATTCAACTGTGCTGTTTCACAAGTGAAGAGAAAAATCTGCATAACGCGGTAGTAACGAATTGAAACACTGTAACGAATTGAAACACTGAGTCTGGACGATGTCACTTGGCACTTAGCAGAGGCTGTGCAAGGCTGCAAGCCGACCTTACCAAACCCAAAAGATAAAGGAAAATTTAAAAAAGAAAAGCAACAAAGATTGGAAAGCAACAAAAGAGAGCAAAAAGGGGCAAATGATTGTATAATTTAAATGACAAGGACACATGTCCTATGATTAATCTTCAAGGTGACCTAGTTTAATACTTTTCTCATCTTTATTTACGCACCACTCACCCATTGCATGGAAGGTTTCCATTCCAACTTTCTAAGGGCGTTCGATTGTTTAGTTATTTCCCTTGTTCGCCGTGCTCGTAGTTGAGCTGAACGTTGATTGATTTTCGATTTCTCCTTGACGTGAGAGTTTGAGTTTTATGGCTTTGATTTGTGTCATGATCAGGCGCGAAGCCAGCCGCGGGGCAGGGGGGCTCGAGGCCCCTCTACAGCTACCGGACCAGTGGAGCCTCCTCAAAATTCCAGGCATAAACATATATAGAAGATATTAAAATAAGAGGGGTTGAGATTTACTAGAATCCTCTTTTGTTAATTGGGCCAATAATTTTATAGACTGAGAGGGCATTTTCTAGCCAAGGTTCAAGCCATGCCAGTGTAAGAAACTCTATCCCAAATTCCTAATCCACCGTGACGCTATGACAACTTCCTGTTCCTAACCCATCCACACAGAATGGCGCATGCAGCGGCAGGTTCACGCACATTGCAGCTCCTACGACTACTATATGACCCACACCACGATGTGTTATGCCGGGGCCGTGGCCGGCGAGCGAGTAGGGAGCAGAGCGAGCAGCTAGGCAAGCAGAGAGTGGCCGAGCGGGCAGTAGGCGGCAGCCTGCCGGCAGGGCAAGCGCGGCGGGCAGTTGGGCGGGTTTTTGTTCAGCTTCTCCTAAAATTTTTTCTAGCTTCGTCACTTATCTTGACTATTAGCTCTGTATCATCTCTGGATGATAAAGGTTGGAACTTTGTTCCATTATCTAGAAAAAGAGTGTTCGAGTCCACCAAGAACTCTATATATTCACCCAAATGTTGATTCGGAGTAAAAAGTAAAATTGATGCAATCATATTACCAGAAGGGAGTCAGACTCCACCAGCTACTGGAATGGTATATTTTTTCCTTTAACAAAAAGAACCGAATAGGAAAAAACTATATGACAGAATTGTTCACAAAAAAAAACTCTTGAATGCCACCAAGAAAATAGAAATTGACCCAAGGTCGAAAGTGACGATTGAAAAACTCTTTTATCATCCCCTAGTACAACTCCAAGGTCCAAGCAATTCCATGTGGTCTACATGAATTAGTGGGAACTAAAGGACCTTTGGAGACACCATATCTATAACAGGAACGCGATGGAAAACACATGATGGTTTTCATTCAGTGAATAAAAGGGTTGCATTGTCTGTCTACGTAACAGGCAAATGGAGATTTTTAGGTTCAATTAATCGAACTGAAATGAGGGTGATGAGACACCAACATGGCAGATACATTGGAGCTGGTAGTTGCATTGCATCTGAGGTCTTCCTTCTGGACTGGTTACAATACATAGTTCATAGTTGAATCTGCAATTAATTGGAGGTGATTTCCAGTCTGAACTCCATGTGCTAATCTGACCTTGTTGTCGTTGCAACTTGCAAGTTATCTCCTTTTTTGGGGGAATCTTGCAAGTTACCTTGGCCCTTGGACGCCCTGAACAAAGCAAAGTAACATGCCTGTTCTTTTAATTAAATTTCGTCAGATTGTCAACTCCTCGTTTAGGTCTTTATTAAAGTGGTATACACATGCATATATCTTAATCCAACACTTCACCTGCTCCGCTTACGGGACTGCAGGTTTCAGTTAGCAGCAATATAGAGAAACCTGAAACGAGTTGTCTTCTTTGATTTCCAGATTGCAATGATGAGAAAAATGAAAGAAAAAATTGAGCACGTTTATAACCCAGTAGCTGTCTGCAGGCACGCAAAGATGCAACGAACACCATTAGTAGCCCATCTCAGTGCGCTCGATCTTTCGATGAAGCAAAGCAAAGAGCGAGGATGTATCTGCTCATCACTCAAGTCTGAACACGACGACGACGAACAACGGAGAGGATGTAGTAGTGCTCGTCCACACCACGCTGTCATTTTAGCCATTGCCCACCTTTTCGCCCCATCACGCGGCCTTCGGGCCTTGGCCTCCAACTCCACAGAAGGATGGCCAGAGGAGGAGATGCCACGAACCCAGAACCGCGGCGAATCACTCGCTGCCAATTGATCTTTCTCTTTCTCGACCGGTTTCAGCTCCAATCCCAGCCATGCACAGACAGCAGGCAGAATCAATTGGTGAGTAGATTGGTATCCTTGTGAAAACGAAGGCGTGCGTGTGCGTCCTCTTTCCGCAGCCGGCCGGGTCCTCTTCAAGGCGCTTTTCAGATAGGCTCGGCTCGTGTGCCGTCGGTTTCAGACCACCGGCAGCTCGATCCGTCCAGCGGATGCTCCATTAGTTAGCCCTATGTTTCCAGAGCGACGAGTCGACGACGAGGCGGCGCTGTTGCAATCGCAACGCCAACGCGTTGCACAGTTCAGGGCCGGCCGGGCCAGCTCGCGCTTCACCTGACGTTACGTCTGCAACTGAGCGATCATAGATAGGAGAGTAGAATAGGACGCATAGGCCGGCCGCCGGCCGCCGGCATGTGCAGTGACGGACGCAACAGGGGGTTGGTGTCTTGGTGAACCTGAACGTATAGTACCTGGAGATGTTTGGTCACCGCAGGTTAATTCGCCTGCAGTGCAGTTGCAGAGGACGACGGCAACGAGAGGCTGAGCGGGAGCCTGGAGCGGCCAGCCTCGTGGTCACGGCAGTGCGCGCGCGTGCAGGATTCCCATGACTCTTAGCTCCAGTAGTCCTAGTGGCTAGTGCCTGTGGGGCTGAGTCTTTTGCTAGTCCTGTCTTGAAGCTCCGGCATGGTCCATAAGTGTCCTTGGCGAAAATGCACGCAAGCAAAAACTTTTTCTTTTTTGACAAAACGCAAGCAAAATCACCTGTGTGTGGCCGGGCCGAGTGTGCAACTTAGCAAAGCATGGGCCAGCCCATATAGGATAGGGACACCATTTCCACCATGACGGGCCTTCTGGCCTAAACGAATAATAAGGCCTAGTCAGCTCAGCATGCGGACGACGCATGAAGGCACGCAACAGTGTTTTATGTAAGACTGTGGTGAGAAATTTGAAGCTAAATTCTGCTTCTGGACCTGATGGTTTTAGCTATTCCTTTTACAAGACATGTTGGGATATCATCAAGAATGACTTCATGAAGTTAGTAGAAGATTTTCATAAGGGGATACTGGATCTAGATAGGTTAAATTATGGAGTAATCACCTTGATCCCTAAAGTGCAAGATGCCTTCAATGTGAAGCAATTTCGACCCATCTGTTTGTTGAATGTGAGCTTCAAAATATTCTCCAATCTGCTAATGAATAGGTTGACTGGGGTGGCTAGTAAGCTGGTGGATAAAGCTCAGACTGCATTTATAAAAGGGAGATATATTCTGGATGGGGTGGTTATATTACATGAGACTCTGCATGAAATAAAAAAGAGGAAACAAAAAGGGGTGATTTTCAAAATAGACTTTGAGAAGGCTTATGATAGTGTAAAGTGGAACTTTCTGAAAGAAGTATTGGTAAGGAAAGGTTTCAATGATCAACTGATAAATTGGATTCTCAGCACAGTGATACGGGGTAAAGTGTGTATCAATATTAATGGAGAAAACGGCCCTTATTTTAAAACATATAGGGGATTGAGACAGGGCGACCCACTGTCACCCTTGTTGTTCAACTTGGTTGGTGATGCACTAGCACACATGCTGAACAAAGCTAAACAGCATGGACACATCAAAGGGCTGGTTCCACACTTAGTTGAAGGGGGTTTAACCCATTTACAATGTGCTGACGATACCATTTTGTTTGTGGAGCATGATGAGGTCAGTATCAAAAAGCTGAAGTTTATCTTATATTGCTTTGAATGGATGTCAGGCTTGAAGATCAACTTCCATAAATCAGAAGTATTCACAGTTGGGCTTTCTGAGATAGAACAACAGGGGATTGCTGATAAACTAAATTGTAAAATTGGAAGTATGCCGATGATTTACTTGGGAATCCCTGTGTCAGATGGCCACTTAGGAGCTAAGGCCCTAAGGAGTGTTCCATTAAAGTTGAGAAAAAGGCTACAGCCTTGGAAGGGGAAGGTTCTAACTTCAGGAGGGAGACTCATTCTGATAAACTCTACCTTAAGCAGTATCCCTATATACACAATGGGTGTGTATAAGTTACAAGAGGACATACATCAGCAAATGGACTCTGCTAGAGCAAATTTCTTCTGGCAAGGAGCAAGTGACAACTTTAAATATCATATGGCTAAATGGAGGGACCTTTGTGCTCCGAAGGAATGTGGGGGTTTCGGAATCATAGAAACAAGAACCATGAATGAAGCTCTGTTAGGAAAATGGGGGTGGAGAGTGGTACAACCCAAACAGGGGGACATGTGTGCAGATCTGTTACAGAAAAAATATTTGAGAAAGGCAGGTTTTATGCAAGTATATGAGTCGGGGGATCTCAATTTTGGAAAGGGGTCTTGAGAACTAGAGAAAATTTAAAGTGGGGTTTGAAAGTAAGGATTAATAATGGGGAGAAGACCAGATTTTGGGAGGAAGTGTGGGTGGGGGAGACACCTTTGAAATTGGAATTTCCTAGACTCTTTCTCCTTAGCAAAGATAAGGGTTGCCCGGTAGCCGATTCTTTGGGTGGGGGATGGTTGGAAAATAGATTTCACCAGACCTTTAGGTGAAAAAGAGTGGGAGGAATGGGAATGTTTGATGAATACCTTGGATAACTTCCCTTTAAATGAGGAGGAAGACAAATTTAAATGGATTTTAGAGAAGTCTGAAAGTTACTCCACGAGGTCAATGTATAAAAGACTTATGTTCAGGGGGGTCAACAATAAAAGAATGAAATTAATGTGGAAGAATAGGTTACCCCAGAAATTGAAGGTGTTCACTTGGATGCTATTTCAAGATAGATTACAGTCAGGAGAAAACCTAAAAAAGAAAAAATGGAAAGGGGATGGAAAATGCTGTTTATGTAGAGTCCTCGAATCCTCTGAACATATCTTTTTCAATTGTCATATAGCTAAAAGTGTCTGGATTTGTTTCAAAGAGGCGCTAGGATGGGATAGGATACCTAGCAGTTTGGCTGATGTAATGGACAATTGGCTTCCGATAGGGGCTGATCATTATCAAATGAAATTATTTATGTTTGTCATAGTTTTATGGGGTATTTGGACAGTTAGGAACAAGATAGCCATTGAAAAAAAGTTCCCCAGGGGCTCAAGGGATGTCTTTCTCAACATCTTGAAATTTCTGCAGAAATGGCGAATTCTTCTGAAGGAAGCGGATGCAAGTTATCTGGACGAGAAGATGGAGACCATGAAGCAATGGCTGACGGAGTTTTGGCGGCGCTCCATGGATCTGGAGGTGGAAGGAGTTCTATAAGCTTAGCTACATAGTCTCAATTGGAGAGTGTGTATTGTGCTGTACGTTTGGTTTTTTTGGTCATGGAGGAGGAGGTGGAGTGGTTTGGGTTCTGATAGCGTAATGAGCGGGTGCGGTGTTTGGTCCTAATGGCCGGTTGGCTGGCATCTCCAGCAGTGACTATTTCTGTTTTCAGTTTCTTTTGCTAGGCTTTTCTTTTTGTGGCGTTTTGCCAAACTCTGTGATGTGTTTGCTTTCTATAAAAGCAGGGAATTTCCTCCGTAAAAAAACAGTGTTTTATGTAAAAAAAATCAATTATTTCGACTTATCGGATGTTTATAAGTCCTCTTGAATATCTTGGGGCAGAATCTATCTGCCTGGGGGTTGAAGTTCTCGGCTTAGCACGGGTATTTATATTTTTATAGATTTATTTTAGGATTTAACAGCGTTGTGCTTTCATTGTTAGACGATGTTTCTATCAATAGCGAGACACATGTACTTTTATTGCTAGGCGAGGCGACGTTTCCCTTCGCTCGCGCCCCTCCGCCTCGCTTTCTCCGTGCGAGAGGGGGAGCACTGCTTATGGGAAGTAAATCTGTAATTATTAGTTCATGTTCTTAATAGAAATGATCAAATGATTTCAAATTCATCTTTGTAATTGGTTTTCGTGTTTGGTCCTACAATTTCAGTTTTCCTGAGATGGAGGGAGTATTCTTAAAAATCCTAGAGTACCTAGAGCTCCAAGCAAATCCAATGTTTTGCATTCTGGTGCCGCCCATCTTGGGCCTCCGCATGCAGGACCACCTCAAAAGTTCATCAACTGGCCCGTGAAACGTAAATATGCCTTGAAAGTACTCCTAGCGGCGACCCCATGACAAACGGCATAATAACAACGCTAATAACTTGCGATTAGCTAGCCTCGGGCTCAGCTGGTCAACCTAAACATGCCAATGTCAAAGATATTGTCCCGTTCATTTGTCTTATCAGCCAGACTTATCGGCCGTTTAAACAGTATTTTTCGCTCGCAACAAATTAGAACCATTGTGCCCCCCCAGCCCGAATATGACCATGACCCATGCATCCATTAATTGTATCTTGTGCCCACCCGGCCCGACGCTTTACATAACGTTCTACAAAAGGAAGAATCGTTGGTGACAAACAATGCAATGCAAATCGAGGTGATATGTTCCGAACCAAAGCATTGCATTGTTTGCCGAGAAACATGTGCGTGCCGCAAGCTGCTGCTGTACCGCTGTTTGACCTGACGGGCAACTGGTACAGACAACAACTGTTCTGTTCATGTTATTTAGATGAATGAACTTTCTCTGGACAACAACACTTGTAATCTGAAAGCCGAACGACAAGCATGGTACGTCCTCCTACCAGGTAGATCTGCCAGGATAGGCTATTAGTTTACCGCCATTAAGCCCTAAGGCTATCCGCACTCATCATCCTCTATTTCTATACTCTATACATCCTAGTCATCAAGATTCTCTCCTTTATACTACTTTCTCCCGCACCCATCCATACTCTATATCCTCCTCTATCCGCTGTGGGACCCACTTATCAGCATATTTTATTAAAAATCCCCTCCCCCTCTCTCTCTCTCTCCCTCCTCTCCCCCCCCCTACTGCAAGACCACCGGCGACACCGCCCACGCGCTCCCTCCCCATTCCCCACTCTCTCTCTCTCTCTCTCTCTCTCTCTCTCTCTCGCCATGGCGAGGCCTGCGAAGCGCAGCAGCGGCGGGGTGGCGGCGCAGCTCCCCGCGAGGCATCCAGCGGCTTCGGCGTGGCGGAGCGAGGCGGCAGCTCCGGGCGGGCGCTGGGCGGCGGTCTCGGCCGGGCGAAGTTCGACGGCGAACGCACGCCGGCGGCCGAAGCTCCCCTCCCTCCTCCATCCGCCCGGTGGTGGGCGCGGCTCTCTCGGCCTCGGCGCGGCCGAAGCTCCCTCCCTCCGCCGGCGAACGTGCGCCGGCGGCCGGGCGAGCGCTGGGCTGCGGCCGGGCGAGCCCTCCTCCTCCCCGGCTCTACGGCTCCCGGTGCGGGCGGTGGAGGCCGCGGGGAGAGCAGCGGCGCGGCGCGGCCGGGCGGAGCTTCTGCTCGTCCCTTCGTCCCCGGCGCGCCCATCCTCTCTCTCCCCCCGTCTCCCTCTCGCCGGGCAACGCCTGCACGCGGGCCCCACGCCCGATAGCGCGTGTCCGGGAAGCCGCCAGGTTTGGCGTTCGGCCGCTCGTTCCGGAGCATTTGGCGTACGCCGCTGCAGCTCCCCATCCGCCGTGGCATACGCCAAACGTGTTTGGCGGTTGGTTTACCGTCACCGGTGCGGATGGTCTAAGCCCCCATTTACACTTGACTGACAGCCAGCGCTCTAATTAATTTGGGTGTCCGGTTCCGATGCAGAGGCGTCTGCATGGGCATGGCGCCGAGGATGGGCCGCGGTTTACGTCACCGGCAATTGCAGTCCAAGCTTGGCAGCTTGCTTGCGATGAGAATCGTCCTAGCCGCTGCGGCCTGCGGGCAGCTGCGGTTGTGCGGTGTGCCCATGCCTCATGGTCCTTGACTCCTTGTCGTGTGCCCGCTGCCTTTCTGCTCCGGCTGCTCCAACTTTGGGAAGAACAGCCAAGGAAGCCATGACATGTTCTGTTTTTGCTCCCTTCTCAAGCAAGCAGTATTGGTCCCTTCTTTGTTGCTTGCTTGGGTCCTCCAAAACCAAAACCTGCCCCCTAAGCCCTACCTACCCCTAGGATGCTCCTTGCATTGAGAGACCTTGATTAGCGACTAGCTAACCTAACCTTCCTGCGAGCGTGGCCATGGCCTTGGAGCAGCATTAAGTGTTTTTTTTTCTCGAATACGCAAAAGATTGACGCATCATTGTAGTTAAGATAAAAAAGTTTAACCATACAAATGACGTGCTTCTGACGAGCGTCCTAGAAGATCTACACTATTACAGTCGAATACTGAACCATTCTAGAAAATATATTCAAGTTTCGATATTACACAAGAGGTAAACATTCCGGATGCCCTTAGAGCAGCATTGTCACCAGCCACCGGGGTAGTCTCGCTGACAAGTCAGGTTATGTCTGTCGTCCCCGTTTCATTATAGCTTAGGGGAAGTCTTGCACTGCCCTTCTGCACGGCAACTTTAACTTGGCATTTCAATGGGGGACATATCCAAATCCTACTCCAATTAATTTGGCTGCGCTACAACGTCATGCGTGGGGCTGTCGCCAAGTGCCCAAGTGTTTGTTGATTAGTAAATTGCGAGCATCTATCCACGATCGGCCAATGGTGAATATAATTCTTTTTTTCTTGGGTTCAATTCGCGACGTAATTAAGCACCTCGTTAAGCTGGCCATGATGAGTGCAGTCTAAGTGATTAGTATTTACGTAGGATCCTACCTAATCTTGTGGATGCCCTTAATCTGCTGCATCGTGTTCCGGTCGATCTAGTGCGTGCTTGAGTATGCACCAAGACTTAGCAAACACAATCAAATTAAAGCTGATAAGGTCATTGGTTGTTCGGCTGGTCATATAAGCCGGTTGATAAGACAAGTCAGCTGATTTAGTGTGAGAGAAAAATATTGTTTGAACGGCTGATTAGTCTGGCTGATAACACAAGCGTTGGTGTACGGTCGGAACACAATCTAGTGCTTGCAGCATTGGCAACATGCATATGCATGACAGATAAACTAAAGCCAGGACCAGGAGGTAGCAGCATGACAGCATCACAAAAGTGCAAAACATGTGGGCCATTGTATTAAAGGAAAAGAAAAGCATGTTGTTTAATTGTCATAATCCCCTGGCACAGCAAACCGCAATCATAAGAGTTTTGATGCATCGTCTTGCATTGCTTGTCCCGGCTGAATGAGGATAGAGGACCGAACGAGAAAAGGCAGCAAGCAGCATATATGGGCCACCCGGCCTCCGGTCACCACCAAGGGTACGGTCACCCCTTCTTTATCTGTTCATATGTACGCCAACATGATGCAAATTAAACTTTAGTTTTAGAGCAATCAGATTGAATGAACGGCTTATAATTATTTGGATGTACCACAGCAAAGCCCTTAGTTTTAATCGCCCTTAAATCTTAGAGAGTTAGCTTAGCTTGGCACTATTTCTGACGAAGTTATTAGGCAAGCGATTGTTTGATATCTGACGTCCCTATATACTCCCTCCATATTCATATTAGTTGACGTTTTGGACAAGGACACGGTCTTCAAGATCTAACTTTATCCATCAGTTTTTATTGAAATATATAAGAAAAATTAAAAATAAAATTACTTTTTATAAAAGTAGGCTTCAAGGTGAATCTATACATATAAGTTTTACCTTTTCAAACTAAATATTTTAAAAGTTATTGCTAGTTTATGTTCCCAATGTTTGACCCAAACCTTGTCCAAAAACGTCAACTAATATGAGTATGGAGTAGTATATGCTGCACAGGATCAGAATGCAGGATATATAGTTCCCGATCGGCTATACAAATTATGCTAGTATTCCTGGTGGGAATAGTTCCTAGTCACAAATTCACGATTCCTGGGGCAAATGAACGCAGCCACTGTTTGGCTGGCTACCTACTGAGAGTGTACTAGAGTGAAGAAAAGGCTTTCGGTTCAGCATGCACATTAGTCTAGGATAGAATTAGACTTGGGATTAATATGAGCATTAGTCCTGGATCCAAGTTTCCTAGACGTAAGAAGACATTTAGTCCCGATTGCTAACACCACCACGGACTAAAGGTGCCTCCAGAGTGAATTTAAAAGAAACGCATATCTTATTTATATAAGATGTGTGGCGGGGTTGATATGGCAATACACGCAAAGACGAGAGTGAGAGGTTTTAAATTCAAATCTCTGGAGCTGTCTTTATAGTAAGGGGCACCAGAACTAGAAATCAAGACCTTTATAAAGGGGGGTTGGAAACCAGGACTGAATTTGATTTTCTATTAGTGTGGTGGATACATCTTTAGTCCCTGATAGGAGTAAAGATCAAAACCTTTAGTAAGAGGGTTAGAAATTGGGACTGAATTTGGTTCTCTACTAGTGGTGGATACAATCGATGTGAGCGGATAGAGAAAGACGCCTTCATCGTGATGGTGAATACGTGCAGAAACGAGCTTCAATTCACTAGCTAGCTAGCTCGTCATCCAAACTGGGTGGATAAAAACGCAATTGTGTGCTCGTCCACACATCATCTTCTGACGATGAGCCTCGTCCATCCCGTGCACATATATATATACTATATATACAAAATTAAACTACTAGACATTCTTAATTATAAGATTAATTATATTATCACTGCTGCATCTCTGTAGATGCATGATTACTGCTGCATGGTGTCAGCACCCCTCACCCAGGTGACCCTCTGATGCTGTCTAAGTCAAGAAGGGGAGCCCGGCCCAAGAAGACAAACGTCAGGCTATCTGGGCCGGAATGGTCCTGCGCGGCCTGTGCTGTGAAACAGGGAGATGTGAGAGATAAGTAGTGGAGAGCAAGTCGTGTTCTGTAAGCAAAAACATATCAAACTACTTTTCCCCTTCTTCTCCACCGGCAAGAGGCCGGCGAACTCTACCTTCTCTTCTCAGATTCTCTGTTCGGAGTTGAGAGCTCCGTTGGATCCTCGCCGCAACGAGCGGGGGTCTAACACATGGGTAGTCCTTACCAAAAGAAACGGAACGTCGGACACTCGTAGGCAG